>CM067496.1:24581217-24630939 GCA_034552555.1 Semaprochilodus insignis
CTTCATCCGTTCATTCCTTTATCCATATAGCAACATTACTCCTTCATCCGTTCATTCCTTTATCCATATAGCAACATTACTCCTTCATCCGTTCATTCCTCTATCCATATAGCAACATTGTTCCTTCATTCGTTCATTACTTTATCCATATACTAACATTGCTCCTTCATCCGTTCACTCCTTTATCCATATGCCAGCATTGCTCCTTCATCTGTTCATTCCTTTATCCATATAGCAACATTGTTCCTTCATACGCTCATTCCTTTGTCCGGCAACTACATTGTTCCTTCATCCGCTCATTCCTTTATCCGGCACCAACATTGTTCCTTCATCGGTTCATTCCTCTATCCATACACCAACATTGTTCCTTCATATACCAGCCCACTGGGAATTCTCCTGACTCTCCTGGGACTGGGATATCTTATAGTCAGACTTCACACCAGAGGACCCTCTAAGACCTCTACCACGATTCTAACCCTGCTTCAAGACCAAGACTTCAGCAGCCAAAGTGCATATTTCTAATTACATATACAGAAAAAAACACTGAAGCAATGACAAAACATTCTAGAACAATGGCAATAAGACTCTAGAACCACACCCCATATTCTAGCACCCCCACCCTGCCCCCTCGGGGTGTGTAGGCTCCAGTATGCAGAAGCCCAAACAGTGACGTACTTGCCTATTTGCTCCCCCCAGGAGCGAGAGCGGGTAATGCGATGAAACTGAACATGTAAAAAAAATTGCAGAATCACGTTCGTCATGCGTCCGTGTTATTATATCAGACTGACTCACCCTGTTGAATAACCACTGACATCAGCAAATCAGCAAGAGAGCCGGAGAGAGATTCCAGCCGTTTGGAAATCTCAGAGCAGAGATGTTTCCGAGTTTACAGGCCGTTTCTAAACATCACCATCACTTCCAGTACAGCTCTGTTATGTCTTTGTTGATTGTGGGAATACACTCATGTTCGGTGCTTCCATGATCTTCTGTATGAGTGTAAAAGCCCCACCTAACCCAACCCTAACCTTCACCTCACCAACCAAGAAGATCAACTTTGGCCTCTTTTGATTTTCGCTCCGCCGCCCAGCAGCCAGCCTACGGGAGTCTCTTGCTGAGTCACTGACTGACTGACCCAGTCCATTGTTGAACGGCATACGGGCAAGCACCACCCGAAACAAGCAGCAGGTGGCGCAATGCCATTCACTGTGGTTCTCATATTCTCCCTACTAGAGCTTTAACTCCTAGAACCCTACAATAATAATGTGGTGTAACTGTTTTGGAATTTTGGTCAATCACTTACATGAGACATTAGGGGTACGTTGTTATTTTCAGGAAACCCTGGGCTACCCCCTGGGCTACCCCCATGTCTAATAAGCTCACCAGGCAAAAAAAATGAGTCCCCTTACTATGATGGTAGTAACCATAGATAGGGAAGATAGATTGGGAAGAGGTGCTACAGTGCAGGGAATGTCTCGTTCCATGTGTGGAAAATGGCTCCAAAGCAGATGTTAATGAATGGCTAAAAGGAGTGACTGCATCTGCAGGTGTATGGAAGCGTACGGTCATACGGGTGGCTAAAATCCCAGTCTACAGGGAATTCTCTGAAAATAAGCATGACTGGACCCCTTCAAAATTCAACAGTGTAATACACAGACTAACACTAGCAACTCCTAAAGTGCTCTACTACTGCCAAAGCAACTTACTGACCGTGCTAAGACAAGGCTTGCTGGTCTGTCTGGGGTATTTTGAGTGCACAGCAGTGTCACTTCTGCATAGCGAAATCCGGAGTTCCGAAAGCGGGAACTACGCCGGCTACAGAACGATGACCAGACTTCGGTGGTCTGAGAAGCATAAAGCCTGCTGAGGCAGAATCCAGTCTGGCTGATGACACTCAACCGGGTTACCTTAATCTAGGAAAGACTGTCTTAACTCAGCAGGAGGAGGAATAGAGTGCGGCTGTGGCTAAAATAGCTTTAACCCAGAAAGCTGCGCTGCATCAGCACGGCTCCCACCATGCATGCACACCTGACCCAGCACCAAATAAAAGATCAGCTCACCTCAAACCAGCATACACACACATTCAAATCCCTCAGTGTTCTTAGTGAACCACCTGCTAACTATATTATCATGACTCAGAGTATAAAAATAGAGCTGATTAACAGCTACAGACAGAGTCGTGTTACAGGGGGCCTTGAAGACAAAAGGCCTGCTCTCTAGGAATGCACGATCGGAATCGGCCGAGTTTTGATCCAGGAATCCTCCAATTTACTATTTTGATCTTGCCTGATCTGTGTAGCAGTTTTATGAGGTACACAGCACGAGGTAGGTAAAGAAGCTCGGCCTGTATTTGAATGCTGCTTGTACAGCTGGATGCAGCAGCATCACTGAATTGACTGATTTTCATCGATTTGAAATGAGAGAACTTCAAATATGGCCCTGCCTTGCCTTTAATTGCCTTGCCCTGCCTTGCCTTTAATTGCCTTGCCTTGCCCTGCCTTTCTTTGCCTTCCCTTGCTGTGCCTTGCCTGTCTTTGCTGTGCCTTGCCTGTCTTTGCTGTGCCTTGCCTGTCTTTGCCGTGCCTTGCCTTTCTTTGCCTTGCCTTGCCTTGCCTTGCTGTGCCTTGCCTGTCTTTGCCTTCCCTTGTCGTGCCTTGCCTGTCTTTGCCTTCCCTTGTCGTGCCTTGTCTGTCTTTGCCTTCCCTTGCCTGTCTTTGCCTTGCCTTGAAGTATCGGACTCTCAGTGCACTGTTAAACCGTTGTTTAGAGGTTTTTTAAACAGGTATATACACCAGTTTCACCATTACAGAGATTATACGTATTCAGAACACTGTTCCTAATAGCAACAACACTTAGAAAAATTAAGATGACGGCGGGAGACGGAAACGGAGGTACATCCTTTTGCCCTTCAAACAAACGCACTGTCAAGTCACGGTTCACAATTCTTTGGCGTTATTCTTGAACCTCAGGCTGTTCCTGCAGCAAAGTCACCATCGGTACCTCGGATTGCAGAAGAAATGCTGGTGTCCTCAAACCTTTGGAGAGGTTAGTGTGGATCTACCTTTAATGAAGAGCCCACTTTTCCCACTTTTCCCAAGTTTAACTCTGGGGATCTTGCTGTGTACTCTCACGGCAGCGCTGGCGTTTTTATGCAAGCTTTATTAAGCACATCTCTGACGCAACAGCACATTTTTTCCTTTTGGCCTTCTCCCTCTCCCTCTGACCAAATCTCTCTGTCCCAGTGATCTGACACACATAACCTCTCCCTCTCCCTCTCCCTCTCTCTCTCTCTCTTTCTCCTGTTAAAGCCGAACGGAAGAGATAGACATAAAAGGAGACTGATTACCGCCCCTTAGTCATACGCCTCCGGGACAAACCAGAGAGAGAGAGACGGAGAGAGAGACGGAGTGATAGAGGGAGGGAAAGGGTGCAGAGAGAAAGTGAGAGAGAGAGAGAGAGAGGGAGAGGAAAAGAGACGATGACGTGTGTTCTGGTGGTTATATAACAGCGGTTGAACATTGCATATGTCATAGCTGGAAGGTTACTGAGGGTGACACGAATACCACACATTCCCTCTGCAGTCATGTGCCTCATGCTTCCACTGCCTTTCACTCCATTAACCTGGAGCAACCCACATTGACGCGTCCCAGCGGCACATGCATCGTACCAGCTATACACGGTCAAGAATGCCCCCCTTTAATAACCACGGCCACACTTGGCACACGTATCAAAATGAAACCGAGAGGCTTGTGTCCTTAGGTGAGCTTCGCACACTGAAACTTTCACACAGCTTCAGTTGCTTGAAACCTACACGAATCAGTCGCAAGTGTACAGCGTGTTGAAATGCCCCCTTGGTCCCATGTTAGCTGGCTATGCCAGCATTTGTTGGAACTCACTCTCCACAGCGGCACTAATGCCGACAAGGGCAGTTTCTTCTGGAAATCCTAGAAATCTTGCATGTCGTCTTCAGTCTTCAGTGTTCTGTTGGAGTAACCAATCGCTCTTTCTACCAAACTCTTGGGAAACCAACTGGGTGAACCAATGAACTACAGCGCCACCATGAGGCACAACGACGGTGCATCTCTGGTTAGTTAAGAATACTGAAGACAGGGACCTTTACCTGAACATGATTGTCTGTTGTTCCCTAACGGACAACATAACGCCATGATAAGTTTATCTGCAGGGGCCCCCCACAATTTTGAATCTGAATCATTCGGGGGTCCGACAAACTTATAAAGGGACCCTCCAGGACCCCCTGTATATTGCACCTCGCAAGCGTCTCACATCTAAAGGAAACTAAAACAGAAGGTGCTTTGTTGGGTGGTCGACATGCCAAGCTAGTGGAGGAACCGAAGCACACTGCTTGCAGCGTTGATTGTCATTGACGTGATCTGTGTAATTGCCTAGTTGCATGGAAATTATGTTGCAGATAACTCCCGAACTCTGGGAAAGCTGAAAAGAATGGAATTGGGTCCACCGCATTAATCAAACCTGGAAGGACAGTGGAAAACCGTCAACTTTCCCAGAAGAAAAATGGTCCAAAAAACATCCTGAATGAGCGCGTTCAGAGTGGAATGGTAAACAAGGGACGGTAGAACCGACGGCAGCGTTTAACAGTGAAATTCAGAGCATTTCCACACGACCAGAGCTCACAGGATTGGGCCTAAACAGCTGTGTCGACATAAGAAAACCACATGGTAGTGAGACTAATCAGCTTCAGCTTCAGGGAGTTTGGTCCAGACTGACCCTATTCCAGAGTTATGGGAGTGTCTGGGTAAGAAGGGGAGCACATGAAGTGATGTACCCATCACGCAGAGTGCCGACTGTACAAGCCTCTGGAGGCAGGGTTATGATCTGGGGGACTTGTCAGGTCAAGGCTCAGCAACATTAGGTGGCAGTAAAATGAAGTCAGCTGACCACCCGAATGTACTGAATCCTGGTTATCCCATTAGTGGATTGGTTCTTTCCTGATGGCACGGCCATATTCCGGGACAACAGTGCCGAGATTCATCGGGTTTGTGGAAGAGTGGTTCAGGGAACGTGAACAATCAACTTCACACACAGAGTCCTGACCATAACCGAGTTGGAGTCTTGGGGATTCGCTGGAGAAGACTTTTTTTCCCGGGGCGGGAGGACTGTCCCACCATCAATACAAGATCTTGACCAAAAACGAATTCAACTCTGGATGGAAATGAATGTTGCGACGTTCCACAAGGTTGTCCAAAACGAAGGCACAGTGAATGTGCACTATAGTCAAAGCTAAACGCGTTCCCACTTTTCCTTTTGGCCAGGCAGTGTACATGTTAGTGTACATCAGCAGTATTAAACAGGAGTATTCCTTTAAAAACAGACCGTCGAGGAGAACCGACAGCCCAAAATAACACTGGACACTTGTAAGCCAGCACTGCAGCCAGTCTAAACATTCCCTCTAAACACAAACAACTAAATACAGTTGCCTAGTAGCTACTTGAGCTCGACTTTCCATTGTCAGTGGGGCTCTCGATAGGGACTGCTTCTCCGAGCCCCACCAAACATTCCCAGAAGTAGGTCTAATTTATCACGTTCCTACACACTGATTGGACATAATCATGAAGAGCAGCAGCTGCTGGAGATGCAGTGCGGTTGATCACTTCTCACGTTGGTCCGGCACATGTAGAACCCACTATTTATGTGCCAAATCAGCTTATGTGCCGGGTTCAATCAGATGAATGGATCTGCCCTGTAACGTCTATTAGTCACACTCTATTTTCATTGATTGCAGTGAATTCAGAAGCTGCCTGTTCATAATGAATGGTCCTTGTCCTCTTCAGGAGGCTTGGCCACACTGGTCAATAACTTCCATTCAGCTGTAAACCTGAGAGGACCTTCTCTCTTGATGACTGGCTAATACTGACAGAGTGGTACAGCCTTTTCCCAGCCTGAGGTAGTATACGACTTTAATAATTGGCTTATAAAAGTATCACAATCAAAACAAGCATCAAATATTAATACCAGCCTCAGAATGCATTTCGACACATGAGCCTTCTTTGCCGCGGCATTTCCTCAAGACCATAAAACAACACTCGGTCATTCTTTAATCGATTTGACCTGGACTGGACAAGTTTCTGGATGTAGGCCACATCAATGTTCAACCACTCCGGCATCAAATAATTGGTCAGTTGGGCCAGATTTGGTGGTTATCTGTGTCATCCTTGTCTCACGGAATTTTGTAGTTTTTCCGGATGCCAGCCTCAGTCTCTCAGACGCAGCAGTGCTGCTGGAGTGTTTAAACACTGTGTCCACTCGCTGTCCACTCTATTAGACACTCCTACCTTGCTGGTCCACCTTGTAGATGTACAGTCAGAGACGATAGCTCATCTGCTGCTGCACAGTGCATTGTTGGCCACAGGACACCGCCCCCAGGACGCTGCCCACAGGACGCCGCCCCAGGACACTGCCCACAAGACGCTGTCCGCTGGACAGTTTCGGTTGGTGGATGATTCTCAGTCCAGAAGTGATCCACTCACACCAGCACAACACACACTAACACACCACCGTCAGTGTCACTGCAGTGCTGAGAATGATCCACTACCCACCTGCTCTGTGGTGGTCCTGTGGGGGTCCTGACCATTGAAGAACAGGGTAATACAGTATACAGAGAAACAGATGGACTACAGTCTGGAACTGTACAACTACAGAGTGTCCTATATGGTCAGTGGAGCTGATAAAGTGGACAATGAGTGTAGCTACAGGGAGGTTATAGCTAAGCTAGCAGGGAACTAGCCTAACAGAAAGCTCAATGATTCCCAGAGTCAGTTCTGGTAGATCCTCCTCAGTTGCTTTTCCTACTCTCCCACACCTCACTCTGCACTGATGACCTAAACAAACATCTAACACATTAAATCAAGTGTCTTTAAAGCGGAAATTCCCGCCTGAGCTAATACGCAGTGGACACCTGAGCTGAAGCACATGCAGCTGCTTGCATCACAACGAAAGCAAACGGTGGCTAATTAACTATTTGGCCATGATATCGGGAATCCTTTATGCCCTTATCACTTATCCTTTAGCGCTAGGACTTCATCCTGTTTATCCACGTTTGACCGCAGGGCTGAGGCTTTTCCACAGACATGATAAGACTCCTCACTCCAAGTTGTTTACGGGCCTGCGGACGTGCCGGTCCAATTTTTATGTGCTTTGCAAATGAGCCCCCGAAATTTGAGGACATAGCTATTGTGTAACCAGACGTAACGCGGTGTTGACTCTTCCAAAAAGGAAAAGGGAGGAATGACTTCCTTGTTTGGGCCCAGCTGACCTGTCACAGGAGGCTAGTGCCAGACTCCTTTGCTGTGAGAAACGAGGGTGGTGCAAAGAATGACAAAGTCCAGCATGGTACGGCAGTAAGGTGTGTCCTCTTGCAGCTTGATCCGGTCAAAGTCCGGTCCGGAAGTGCTGAAAGAGCTCCAAAAATGGGATTTAGCATGTTAGCCAAAATGCATGGACCGCAGTCTTGGCATGTCTTCCCTGCACTAACACACAAGTCAAACACGTGTTTACATGGATTCTGAGATGGATTCTGAGACATGCTCAATCTCATCTGATCTCGGAAGCTAAGAAGGGCCAAGCCTGGATAGTTCTTGGATGGAAGACCGCCTGGGAATACCTTGTGCTGTATGCTAAAATGCAGCAGCGTGGAAACAAAAAAACATATGAAAGCACGTCTCCCTCGTTTAGTAAGAACTGCACTGCATCTTTCAGGATAGATTTTAAAGGAGCAATATGTAAAATTTCCCAGCATTCCAAACCAGACATTCCAAGATGAACTAAAATGATCAACAGAATGCCGCCCGCTCTTGGCAAGAAAGAGTTAAAATTGGTTGGTTGAGATGTTCTTCCACCGCTCGAGACGCCTGGAGAGGAAAGGGAGGAAGTTTGATGCTGGACGTTTCTTCTACAGTGGTAGGGAGTAAAGAGGGAGGAGGCGACGACTGTGCATTTCCTTGTTTCTTACGACAGGAGGGGTGAACGCCGCAGCTTTCAGGTCACATGTCGTGCCCTGTCACTTGGAATATGAATTCAACAGGTTGGGCCATCTTCCACATCGCTCCTTTAATATCAGTACCTGTCCCCTGCCAAAAGTTAGATTATAACCCCACCATTCTTCAGCCTGAGCTGCTTTTCGAACGAGGGCAGCCAATCAGAACAGAGCTCATTTACATATATCAGTCTTACAGGCACAGGAAGAAAAGCAGCCTTTTTAACAGCCCTGAGGAAACTCATTATGCTTCCAGTCGGTTAAACATTAAACACCAGCGCGTTTGGAATGTCATATGACATCACATGAAACATCACACGCCCTCGTCCGTGTAGTAGAGTCCAGAAAACCGAAGGCTGAATGCGTAGCACGTTAGCATTCCAGCACAGTACAACAGTGTCTTTGGGGACTATCTTGCCTTAGGACACCCTTCCTGTATCCCTCCACCATGTTTAAATACGTATACCTAACCATATAACCCAATAGCTTTCTGTGGGGGAGCTTTTAGAGGTGGACGTCTGGTTCCATTCATCTCCACTGTGGACAGTTCTGACCAACTGAGTTCCTCCAGAACGGATTGTTCCACACCAAAGCCACTCTGAATGACCCTGTTCACATCCTGAACGCTTCATTATGGAGACATTCTGAAAAGTGGGTGGAGTTCCCCTTTAATCACATTAGCCAGGGTCGCGGTTCCACGTGCTGCTACCACTGCTAGCGAGTCGTCCAGCGTGCCGGCTCCTCCTGCCTTATCTAACGACCCAGAGGACGGCCAGCACTGGGTCGTGATGAAGTTGGGCTTGCTTCCTGTATCCACATCTCGGCATGGAGCTGTAGAGGTTCCTAATGGTGTCCTGTGATAATCCATCCCATGCAGCTTGAATATCCTCATACGGTTCCTGCAGATGGTGTGGTAGGGGTGGAGGTGGAGTGACACCAGGCCTTCTGGACGTGTGACGCGTGACCACAAACTGTTCATCTTGGTGCTGACCACGGTGCCTCCACACACAGATTCGCTAGGAGTAGAATGTTGGGCACATGGAAAAATATACGGAAAGAATGCTGATAAGGAGGAGAGGTGAAAAGCTCTCTTCCTCCTGCCATCCCTCAGCGCTGAGGTCATACGCATGTCACTCGATCACAGGCTTTCAGCGAGCACAGGCGAACCCAAACACAACCCACACAGAACCCTCATTCAGAGGAGGATCACATAAGAGCTCTTAGAGCGGGCGGGGGCTCATAGTAAGCATGCCCCCGCCCCCCCCACAACAACTCAATTGGACCCCTCACATCACTACTTAGGCAATCTGACATCCATGGAGAGCTAGCATAGCATAACAACACACTTCGGTCATTGGCCTACATTACAGCTCCAGCAATAGTCAGTAAACAAGCTAATCACACTGTCATGTTCACCGAAGGTCATTTTCAAACGCTGATGAATCATAAGCCCCGACTGAAAACCCCTATATGAGCCCTAATTATGCTAACTGTTCATCAGCATGCTAATCAGAACAGTTCACAGTGGTGGTGAATGGAACCAGACGTCCACCTCTAAAAGCTCCCTCACAGGAAGTTACTACGCTGCAGGGTTACGTATACTGGATATTTCATAACCACATAAACCTGATAGCTTTCTGTAAGGGGGCTTTTAAAGGTGGTCCGCTTCTCTAGAACGTGGTGGCCATCTATTGTTGGAATGGGCTAGACGCCATCGTTACGTCATAATTAGAACGCACACTCCAGTTCTGAGGGCTTAACACTGTAATAAACATGCTGGTTACCATGGGAGCGGAATTCCACCAAAATAGTACAGAATGTCTGCTAAACCGAATGGTTGAGATGCAAAACGTCCCTAGAAAAGACCCGCAGGTTGTGGGCAATGCTTCATTAAAGAGACTGGTGTGGGCAGGGAAGCAGGCAGACGGGCTGTGTAGGTCAGCGCCAGCGGTGGTGGTGTAAACCGAGTGCTTTTGGGTGCTGTAGTCTGAGACTCTGTTGTAAGCTACAGTAGTTTTGCTTTAAAGCCTTTTTCACTTTGGAATCCATTCTTGGCGGAGGGATACATGCAGGGTGTTCTAAGGTTAAATAGTCCCCGAAGATTCCCATCAACATCCCAACATCCCACAGTTCCCCTAGATTTTCCATCAACGTCACAAATAAAGAAGTTTTTAAAAAATAGGTTTCCGTTGGGGACTACTTTGCCTTACATCGCCCTGCGTGTATCCCTCCGCCACAAATGGATCGATGTTCCAGACATGTAGGCGCTTGTATTCATAACCATATAAACCGGATAGCTTTCTGTGAAGGGGGCTTTTAAAGGCGGACGTCTGGTTCCATTCGCCACCACTGCGAGTATTTCTGAACCTGGTCAGTTTCTCTAGAGTCTCCGAGAGACTCTGTTTACATCTCAGCCCTGAATTAATGTCGGAATTTTGGGAAAGTTAAAGTAGCCGTAGGTAAACATTAGAGGGACCGTCGGGATGCTTTTGGACGTTCATCAGGTTAAGGTACATGGTCATAAATAAATAAATTAATAAATTAATAAATAAATAAAGGAGAAGGAGAACTGACCATATGACCATCTGTGATGATGCTCTCCAAGCAGACAGCGGTGTGTTTACTTCCTAGCTTCGACTCGGGAAGTGTAATATGTGTGTCACCTGAAAACGAAACCTACCAGCTGCGTGCTTTCGCACCCGGGACGCTCACAAGGTTAACCAGAACAAAGCCTATCAGACAAACCATCTGAAGGTGAAAGCAGGTCTCTGTATGACGTTCCTCTCCTCTCTCTCCGGATGTTTCGTTGTGCCGAGGCCTTTTGTGCACCGGATGAAGACTGAACCTCAAACCTCAGGCCTTGCCCACGCGCAACCTGAAGACCACATCAAGCGGTGGAGGGGTGCATGCTGCAGGGCGCTGTGAGGCAAAACATAATCCCCAAAGAAAACATTTGTATTCCGATTTATTGCTTTTCCCATCATCGACATTCCATATAAACACCCGGAAGACCCGTGTA
Source organism: Semaprochilodus insignis (assembly GCA_034552555.1). Lineage (NCBI taxonomy): Eukaryota > Metazoa > Chordata > Actinopteri > Characiformes > Prochilodontidae > Semaprochilodus > Semaprochilodus insignis. The sequence goes on from CM067496.1 coordinate 24,592,245, forward strand.
GGTCCACTGGTGGGTTTAGATGGGAAGCAAAGTGTCTATATGTGTGTTCTAGACATGGAGACCCCTGGTTCACATCACCCCCACTACTGTAAAGAACATCTGAACCATCTCACACCAAACCCACTCGGAACCACTCGGAATCTGGTGGAATTCCCCCTTGAAACACTCCGACATTTCCGGATCGTGCATAACACCCAGCCATGCCTGCATACTAAGCATTACAGTGTCTTCTCAACCTAAAAGCATGACTCAACAACCAGTGCACCTGCCTCCATGTACAGCCCCCCACCGCCCCGCCCACCACAGTGAATCAGAAGCGACTCCGCGTAGGGCCAGCTCGGTTAGAGAGAGGAGGGGGGGGCTTTTTAAAGAGACAGACATTCTCCTCCTCAGCGCTCTCGCTGCCTCTGTCTTCAGCTGCCGCTCTGGCTCATTTCTGCCTGTCTGGTCAGGTCCCTGCGCCCGCCCGCCCTCGCGCTGCTGGGACTAAGCTTGCAGGCCCTGGCCCAGTAACCCAGATTTGCCAGCGCAGGAGCTCCGTAACAGCCCAGTTACCTAACACACGCGCACGCGCACGCACACACCCACACACACACACACCTTGTAAAATTAGTGAAAAGGAAAAAAGCGCACAGATCTGTCCGAGGTCGTTTAGGGTCATGGCGACTGGCCTTCTCCTCTGCAGTCTGCTCCTCCTGAAGAGTTGCACAGACAGACAGACACAGAGAGAGAGAGAGAGAGAGAGGAACAGAGAACAGATGGAAAGCTAACCACTATAAAGTTAACCAGCAGAGAGGGGTTGGTTTTTTGTGGGAACGTCTGGTTCTGTTATTTTCACCCTGTCTCTGCTCTAGAACGTGATGGCCGTCTATTGTTGGAATGGGCTAGACGCCATCGTTACGTCATAATTAGAACACCGACTTATCCGGGCACTCGAGTTCTGAGGGATTAACGCTGTAATAAACATGCTGGTTAACATGGAAGGGGAATTCCACCAAAATAATACAGAATTTCTGCTCAACCGAATGGTTGAGATGCAAAAAACGTCCCTAGAAAAGACCCCAAGGTGGTGGACTGGTGTGGGCAGGGAAGGCCAGAGGTACCCAGGCTCTGTTCATGGAAGCAGGCAGACTGTTTTAGGCACTGATTTTGTCAAACTAGCCAGCGGTCGTGAGTGGTTTTTGGGTGGTTCGGTGGGAAATGGTCGATTGTAGAGACTCGGATGTTCATTACAGTGGAGGAACCAGGGGTCACCATGTCTACAATACTAATCTACTGTCAAGAACAAACGTACGTCGACGCGCGCCAAGCTAAAAGTCAGAGAGTGTTTATTTGACAGGTTGATAATCAAAACGAGCAACAAATACACGGCAACACAAGAGACAGGCAGGGGTCGAGAACCAGAGAGTCAGATAAACTGGCAAACAAATCAGAGGAGAATCCAGAGAGAAATCTAGAGATCAAAGGGAGGGTCAAAACCAGGTAAACAATCGAACAAGCGAACTAAACCAAAAGGGAGAATCCGAGAGGGAGCGAGTCAGAGAACAAAGAAGAGTCAAAACCAGAGATAGCAATCAGAGAAATATACAGGGACCACTTAGTATGCATATGGGGCTTGGCAATACTGCGCAATGAGGGGCTGTAACTGAGGGGTTTAAGTACTGAAGGGAAAATGAGCTGCAGGTGAGTCTAGTCAAAATTCAGGAGAGCTTGATCGGGGAAATGAAGTGTGATTGGTGGGTTCGGGACATGTGGCTGTGACGTCATCATGGAGTGAACTCTGGGGGATGGAGTCCGGGAGGTCGGAAGCAGCGGGGAAACCTGGAAGCGTGACATATAGCCATTTTGTTGACTATCCAAACCTACATGCACCTTCACAGTGGCTTGCATGCACCTGTCCACCATGAGAGGAGAAAGTCTTCTCAGTTCCAGGCTGAAAACCTATCATAAAGCAACATCAGAACCTTTTCACGCATTGGCGTGCACCTTCACTGGGATCCGAATGCATTAGCACTATTGCGGCCACTGCAATGAGCTTTGTGGTACATTTAAGGGCCACTGGGGCCTTTAAGACTGGTGTAAGACCTGTGACCAGCGTGTAACACCTCCACCAGCACCAGTAACAGCGGTGACTGGACTACGCCACATCAATGTTCAGACACTCTTACATCAAAGAATTTGGACCAGATTTGGTGGATGCCTTCCCTGGCCCAATTCCGAGGAGAATTCCCTGTAGACTGGGATTTTAGCCACTGCTGGTAGACCTGAATGACCGTACGCTTCCATACACCTGCAGATTCAGCTACTTCCTTCACACTATGGTCTTTGGCACGCCCAAATGCAGTCACTCCTTTTAGCCAATCATTAACATCTGCTTTGGAGCCATTTTCCACACATGGAACGAGACATTCCCTGCACCGTATCACCTCTTCCCAATCTATGGATCCCGTCACTCACACCCCGCAGGGATTTACAGTAGCACCATCGTTCTGGTGCGGCACCATCTGCAGGAGCCTGAAGGTACAAGCTTATACAGTTGGGATCTGATGGGCTGGCCCGTACTGTGCTCCATTCTGCTGTAGGCTGAATAGATGGATCCATGCAAATGAGTTGGTACCACAGCGACAGGACATTCAAATTGGGCTGTTACTGCAAAATTGCAGTGCGGCTTCCATGTATGTGGACCATATGGACGGGAGAACCAATGATTAACTCCAGAGTAGTGAAGGAAATCTGTTTTTCCGTGATCAGGGCCACTGAGGAACCCTTGATGGCCATGCTCGCTGGGTTGCGTGAATGCCTCTATTCCTCCAAGTGCTCAGGATGCAGGATGTACTTCCATTCTCCAGGAGACGGAGGACCTCGATCAACAAGTACGACAAGTAAAGGCCACATGAACAGAAGCCGGGAGAGTGAGGAGAGAGGGACAGATGCCGGGCGGATGGATCCTTGCCGTCTTTCTTTCTCCGTATTCCAGAAATGGACCTCAGCGGAGCTGCATTGTGTTGCTCTCTATTGTAGGTAACCCTGAACCCACCTGAATGTGTTGGTGCTGGTGATGGACATCACCTTGTCCGCGCCCCCCTCCACTTAACCTCGCTCTGACTCTTGTGTAGGCCAACAACAGTGTCCTACAGGAGGAAAGAAGAAAAAGCCCAGCGCCTGCGACACAACAGCTGTCCAGTCAGGATGCTCCCCCACACAGAACACAGACAATCCTTGGAAATGTCCCAAGAAACCGGGAAAAAAACCCTTTAGGAACAGAAAGACATTGAGGAAACCGTGTACACAAGACGCCTCCGTGGAACCAGTTAAACCCATCAAGCCTCCGCTTCCCAAACTCACAAGAGATCAAATAACGGGGGAAATGTTTTAGCACTTGCTAATCTGGGAAAACGCTGTGCTGGCCGGGTTCACATTCAGGCTGCCAGATTTCGTCCAGCAGATGGCGCCTCAGCTCTGAGCCGACGGCTCCCATGCTTTTCCTTCACACGCCAGGCTGGAAGTGGGACCTGCGTACATTTTACACTAAAGTATGCAGTTTTCCAGGAGCAGAAAGATCCTTTTTTTTCCCCGTAATTGAGAAAGAAACCCCCACAGACACAGCTTTCATTTCCAGACTTGATGGAAATGGAAAAAGGAAAGCCGGTCAACGGAAAATGAACATCAAACTTCTGACACTACCCAAAAAATCATCCGGAGGGCATCCGGTCAAGAAAGGAGCAGCCAATAGAGGGATTTCATCAGCACCAGCTTCAATGATATTCCCAAGCAGAATTCCCAAATAGAAATTTCCTGTGGGCGGCATGAAGCATTTTGTGGTCATGCTCGGAGGTCCTACTGATACGTGGCCTGCTTTTAGGGAACCTGTGGACAGGATTCCAACCCATTAAAACTCTTATACTAGATCGAAATCATCGGAAAACTGCCTAATTTTCCTGCCATTCATCTTTCATAATGGTCAATCTGTGGCTTGATTTGCTGAATCCGGTGGACGGGCAGTTCTGCTACCGAACCAGATGTGCTTCAGTTATAGCACCACAGCTGACTAGTGCCTGACCGCATCACCTGAGGTGCACCTTCGTGACTGGATAAAAAGAACTGGTTTTCATGCTAACATGAAAATACCTGCATTCCGGGACATTTTGGTTGGTAGGGAAGCTGAACCACATACACCGGAATACAGATCACACTAGTCCCATTAAAACAAACCAACAACAAGCAGGTCCATAGTGATGTGAGCAGCAAGGAGCTGTGTGGAAAGCTGTGATTCCGGATCCCAATCCGTTTTCCTGACCAACATGGGCATGCCCCCATTGCTAACTCTCTACTCTGGGGGAGTGTGGAAAAGGGACAGTGCAGGCAGCACGTCACCTGAAGTGAGGTTAAGTAAGGTGACGCATGAGTCAGACGTTACTGCTGAGGGTCAGAAGGTGTATCACACCACGCCCACCAGACCAGAAAACCAGAGAGGGAAGCAGATGGGGAAGATGCCAGAGTGAAAATGAAGCAAAACGGAATGGCGTGTTGCACAAGCATAAAGCCGATTTGTATCGCCTATTAAGTCACAGGATAGAGGTCAGTCGTTCGTCTGCCACACAGAGGATCTGCACTATTTTAAGCACCTACAACTGAACAGTAACTCCCACGAGTCTCCTCAGAGACGCTTCAGGTGCCTCGTGCATGTTTGGGACCGAAATTCCGGAATATCGGAACCTGTACGCTCGGACTAGGCCCTAAAATCCTTCCACAAGCTAACCAAACTGTCAAGCCAGAGCTCAGGGACATTCTAGAGCGATCCTTGAGCAAGAACTTGGGAGCTACCCAAGATGTGTTTGGTGTCTGAAGCTTCTTTGGTTTTAGCACTAGGGCTACGTGGCTAACGCTGCTAAGAGTGCTGAGAAACCTGCTCTCCCTCTCTAACATACTTGCTCATGTGGTTTCTTTACATTGTACTAGTTTTCTTTAAAAACAGATAAAAGTGCATTAGCATAGCTAAAATCAGTACTAGCATTGTTCTATGTTACACTGTTTTTAACTTTTAGGGTCTTATTTTATCTCTTAATTAGCTAGAACTAGGACAAAAAGTGAGTTCCTTCTCTAACATACTTACTCAAATGGTTTTTGATGCTGTATGATAGGCTTTTTTCTCAAAAACCAGATAAAAGTGCATTAGCATAGCTAAAATCGGCACTAGCATTGATCTAGGTTGGCTGCTTTTTTAACTTTTAGGGTCTTATTCTATCTCTTCATTAGCTAGAACTAGGACATAAAGTGATTTCCCTTTCCAACATACTTGCTTAAGTGGTTTTTTACGCTGTATGAGCACCTGTTTTCTCAAAAAAAAAAAAAAAAAAAACCAGATAAAAGTGCATTAGCATAGCTAAAATCAGTACTAGCATTTTTCTGTGTTGGCTGTTTTTTTACTTTTAAGCTCTTATTTTATCTCTTAATTAGGTAGAACTACAACATAAAGTGAGTTCCCTCTCTAACATACTTGCTTAAATGTTTTTTATGCTGTATGAGCACCTGTATTCTCAAGAAACAGATAAAAGCACATTAGCATAGCTAAAATCGGTACAAGTATTGTTCTATGTTGGCTGTTTTTTAACTTTTAGGCTCTTATTTTATCTCTTAATTAGCTAGAACTAGACAATAAAGTGATTTCCCTCTCTAACATTCTTGCTCGCGTGGTTTCTGATGCTGTACTAGCGACTGCTTATCTAGAAAATAGATACAAGTGAATTAGCATAGCTAAAATCGTTACTAGCATCGTTCCGTATTGTGCTTATTGTAACTTTTAGGGTCTTTTAGGATTTTTTACTGATATGTAACTTGGGTACGTTGAATGAAATGATATTCAACTCATCACCCACATGACTATAGACCTTAGCAGTTAGAAGTCGTACAGGGACATGCCACCAAAATTTCAGCACAGATTTAATTGCTGAGTAAACCAAGTTGTGGTTTGGTGTGAGATGGTTCTTTACAGCGGTGGTGGTGATGGGAACCAGGGTTCTCCGTGTCTACAACACACATACAGACACTTTATTGACTATCTAAACCACCAGTGAACCTACACGAGATTCATATGCAATGCTGATGATGGTAATCCTCGTGGAATATCTGGAATATCTTTGGGGACTATTTTGCTGTACAGTGCTCTGTGCGTATCCCTCCACCTTCCATTGGGTTAGGAACATGTTTCAGGCCAAAACTTGCCCATCACTGCCACTGTGAATGAATACAGGCTGGTAAGCCTCTCCACTCGGGATGAGATGGTTTAAATCCCCACTGATCGAATGATGCATAAAACTGGGACAAACTGTGGAATTCCCTGTTTTAAGGGGTTAAATCCGGTCTCGGGCTGACCTCCAGCGTTTTTCCTTTCGGGCAGCTGAGAACACCTTGAAGACAGACAAGGGCAAACAGCACCTATGAAGCTGTTCCACAAGAGTGAGAGTCATAAATAAATATTACAAGAAACGGAAAGCATTAAAATGGAAACATCCAGCACACACCGCACACACACACCCGCACACACTCGCACACACTCGTGCACACACTCGCACGCCTGTTTCTGTGAAGTGTGGGGACATTCCATAGATTTTCATTCATCAGATCTTACCCAAAACTACTACTAGCCTAATCCCTAACCCCTAACACTAACCCCTAACCCTAATCTATCCTAAAATTAACCCTAACCCCTAACACTAACCCCTAACACTAACCTATCCTAAAATTAACACTAACCCCTAACACTAACCCTAACACTAATCTATCCTAAAATTAACACTAACCCCTAACACTAACCTATCCTAAAATTAACACTAACCCCTAACACTAACCCTAACACTAATCTATCTTAAAATTAACACTAACCCTAACCTATCCTAAAATTAGCCCTAACCCCTAACACTAATCTATCCTAAAATTAACACTAACCCTAACCTATCCTAAAATTAGCCCTAACCCCTAACACTAACCCCTAACACTAATCTATCCTAAAATTAACCCTAACCCCTAACACTAACCCTAACTATCCTAAAATTAACCCTAACCCCTAACACGAATCTATCCTAAAATTAACCCTAACCCCTAACACTAACCCTAACTATCCTAAAATTAACCCTAACCCCTAACACCAATCTATCATAATATTAACCCTAACCCCTAAACCCTAAAACCTAACCTATCCTAAAATTAACCCTAATCCCTAACCCTGACCTTACCCTAACCCTAACATTAACCCTTAACTCTAACCTATCCCAAAATTAACCCTAACCTATCCTAAAATTAACCTTAACCCTGACCTTACCTTACTCTAACCGTAACCTAACCCTAACTCCCTAACCCTAACCTATCCTAAAATTAACCCTACACCTAAGCCTGACCTTACCTTACGCTAACCCTAACATTAAACCTAACCTAACCCTAACTCTAACCTATCCCAAAATTAACCCTAACCTAACCCTCACCCTAACCTATCCTCAAATTAACCCTAACCCCTAACCCTGACCTTACCCTAACATTAACCCAACCCTCACCCTAACCTATCCTCAAATTAACCCTAACCCCTAACCTTACCCTCACCGTAACCCTTACCCTAAGCCTAACCTAACCCTACCCCAACCTAAACCTTAACTTTAACCTTACCCTAACCTTAACCTTAACCTTACCCTTAACCTCTCCCTAACCCTAACATTAACCCTAACACTAAACCTCTAAATCCATTGATTTTACATTGTAGGGACCAGCTTGTCCACACAAAGTAAATATATGAACCGTGCTAGGTCCTTACGATGTTGCGTAAACTGACCTACTCTCACACACCCTCACACACACACACACCCCGCCTGGGTGAACTTTTTTTCTCTGGGCGAAATCGAGGGCATGACGTCACTGCAGCCGGCTCCCGAGTCTCCAGCCATGTGTTACATAACCGGCCACCTTTTAAACCATCGCCTTTCATACAGCCGTATCTCCATAAACTCATCAGACTTTCACACATCAAACACTCCATAAACCTGCCGACCGTAACCGCGTCTGAGCAGCCGAGAAATCAGGGCAGTGTAACTTCAGAGCAGAACCGAACCACAGAGCAGAACCTGTCACCCCCCATCCCCAAACACACACACACACACACACACACACACTCAGGTCTGTGTGTTAACCAGCAAACACGGTGCTCAGCTCTCAATACACATCCCAGCCGGGGCTAATACCTGTATATAAACCTGCAGTTTGTGCTAATATGTGTTTATAAAGGCGCTAATTATGCTAATGTAGCGTTTATGTCTTTCTCAAGAGGCTAATATCGAGGCTAAACAGTCTAGAGACACAAGTGACACCACTTTTAGTCAGCAGCTGCGATTTCTAGGTCGAGAAAGATGAGAAATGATGATTAGCATCGAGCTAACAGTTCTCAGAAAAGTCTCCTCGCGCGCGCACAGTCAAGTTACCGTTCATTCATTAGCAGCTGGAGCGCGCGCGAACACATACCTATATAGACAGATAGACAGACAGATAGATAGACAGATAGACAGATAGATAGACAGATAGACAGATAGATAGACAGAGAGAGAGAGAGAGAGAGAGAGATGTATATGCACACTTTTAACACACACCTGACACAGAAAAGCCGAATGCACGCGCTGCTAACTCACTTCTCTCCTGGAGCCAGGATGAAAGTGAGCCGCTGTACTCACCCCGCACAGACACCCGGGTCCCCCCTCACAGAGCCGAGCTGAGCGTGTGTCTATCCGGCCGGAGGAGGAGAGGAGAGGAGAGGAGGAGGAGGAGGAGGAGGGTCTTTTTTTCTCTTTATTAATTTTTTTCCTCCCTCTTTCCTCCTTCTTTGCCTTTTTTACTCATGAAAAAGCGAGTTACATAACTGGCACCGTTTCTGCCGGGCAGTGAGTGAGTGAGCGAGCGAGTGAGTGACTTTTCTTTTCTCTTTTTTTCCCTTCTTCTTCTCCTTCATTCACCACTGATGTTCATTTTCCAACGCGCACGCACCTCGCTCTTTACGTCATCGGCCCCGTCCCCTTAGCACGCCCAAAAAAGGAGATGCGGGGGCGGGGCCAGCGAGGGGTATGCGGCTCGGATTGGTCATCGAGCGAGATATAGAGAGAGGAGAGTAGAGAGAGAGTGAGAGAGAGAGGGAGAGAGAGAGTGAGGGAGAGAGAGGAGAGTGGGAGAGAGAGAGTGAGTGAGGGAGAGAGAGAGAGAGGATGGGGCGTTATCTAAGCGCTTTTTTCACCCGCATTCCGAAGCTCCGCCCCTCCCGCGCTCTGATTGGATAGTAATTCATCCTCGCAAGCGGCCCTTAGAACGGCGAGCGGCGTGTGAGTGTGAATCGCTAGCCAATCAGAGAGCAGGAGGGGCGGAACTTCGACGGAAAACTGGTGGGGTTATTGTAAAGAACGCGCCCGTTTTCCGTCTCAGTGTCGGTCTGAACGGCGGCCAGGGGATGTCATCGGCGGAGAATTAAGGCCGGCGTGTCTTTATTCCACTCTCTCTCTCTCTCTCTCTCTCTCTCTCTCCTGTTCTTTTCTTTCTCTCCCGTTCACTCAGAGTTTGGGTCAGACTGGGAACACTGTTATTGTAACTGAACTGCTGTTATTAGTAATATCAGCGCTGTTATTAGTAATATCAGTGCTGTTATTAGTAATATTAGCGCTGTATTAGTAATATTAGCTCCTGAGCAGGACACAGTGGGCAGGTTATGTAAAGGGCTGTTGCTGTTTCGTAAGGCGGGTTTACTCTGTATTTATTTATTTATTTATTTACTTATTTATTTTTTCACGGTCGTTGGCTTTGATTTTGACGCGTGGAGGGAACTCATGCGTGACGTCATCGCCGGCGCTGGCACCCGCACACCCGCTACATGATTAAAGACGGCTCCGTTCGGCTAAATCGAATACATGAAATGCCATCGTCAGCATTACATCACCACTTCCGGTGCCGTTTCAGCCTGTAATAAACGGAGCTGTAATCCAAAATGTAACGTCTTTTTTCCCCTCCGTTTTCCTAACGTCAGTGCTGTCTGACGGATGTGAGCTCCACCGCGCCTCATGACCCGGGAACGGCTCGTGGCTCGCCCTGCGCATGCCGGTGTCGTTATGTAGGTCACGCGGTGAAGCGCGAGCGCAGCCATGGGGGTGTGTGTGTGTGAGGCGCTGAGCGTAGTGGGAATGTTTTGAATGTGCTGAAGTGAATCATCATGTGATGAACGCAGCTAAAGCAGTGAGGAATCTAATCGGCCACAGACTGCTGAATGAGGAGATCATTAGTTCAACCGTCACCGTATATTACTACCAACTCACGAGCTTCGTACTGACCACGTGATATCAGCACTGTTTAGTGTGGAACCTTCAACTTCATAAGAACTTCCATCACCAAATTCCCATATAGCACCATTCCAGCCCCGCTATTCTTCCCACACTGGATCTCAAACCCTGCCTGCTCCCTACATAGTGCACTACACATCCCGTGCTTCCTACATAGTGCACTACACCTCCCTCCATAGTGCACTACACATCCTGTGCTCCCTACATAGTGCACTACACCTCCCTGCCCCTACATAGTACATTACACACCCCTCCTCCCTACATAGTGCACTACATCTCCCTACATAGTGCACTACACCTCCCTGCTCATTACATTAGTGCACTACACATCCATGCTCCCTACACGGTGCACCACCACTCCTGTTTAAACTACACTTCCCTGCTCACCACATAGTGCACTACACATCCATGCTCCCTCCATAGTGCACTACACCTCCTGTTTAAACTACACCTCCCTGCTCACTACATAGTGCACTGCATAGGAGTTTAAATACTTGCTCCTGAAGCCCAACAGTGCATAGCACATTTGGGATTTAGACACATGGTACTGATGGTGCTGTTTAGCATGTTGGCTAGCTTTCAGCCTAGCTGAACAGCCGGGTTCTAGATAAGAAACCCAGCTAATCAGCCCGTCGGTTTAAACAGAACAGGGTTCTTACTCAATCAGCACACTTGGTGTGCCAGGTGAGCAGCATTAGAGTCAAAAGTCATTCCATTAACAGCACAGGAAACTCTGGTGACATGGTCAGTAGCCCAGAGTTCAGGTGGTGTGCGGTTACTGGTGTGCATATATTGTGTATTTTACATCAGAGTTTATAGTTGGTACATCTCGTTCTCATATTGAAATGAGTCTTTTGATGTAAATATCAAGTATGTATATCATAAATACATCACTCTCCACCTTTATGGCATCCAGAGCGACTTGCCAGGTTAAACTTGTTACAGGTAGGCTGATGTAATGTTGGGAAGCCTTAGGACTTTCGTCGGTGTAGTCCAGCATAACCACAGAATCCCACATGGGTCACCATACATTTACCCTAGCAGGTGACAAGTCGCTGATGTCGCCCCAAGTTTGTCTCTTGTGGGTGTGTCCAAGGCTGCTTGCTTTTTTGCATGTGGGCGTGTACAAGCACCAGGACAACTAGCTAGTTTTGAAAGCACAGATTTGTATGGAAACCTAACTGCTTGCATTCATGGCTAGCTTTATTGGCCAACTTGGCTAACCTAGCTAGCTGTCGAGTGACCTAACTCACCAGAGACCAGCGGTTATGTGCTGTTCTTTCATGTGTACCACCACACAGCTGAGAACCGGAACCAAATGCTGGTAGGAACAGAAAGTTCAGAGAGCAGAAGCTGGGGGGACATCGGACCCCCGTGTCCATGAGTGGTCTGAATAATTTGTCGTTTCCAATGTCACTTCACCATGTCACCACGGTTTGTAGCTTGCCGCTTGTCACTAAATCACAGCTACAGATCACGTACCCGCATAGGAAATGTCTGGTGGCTTGCCGCTCTGTCGCCTGCTGGTGTGAACGCAGGGTTAGACGCTCTTCCGGGTCACGTCATCACTTGTGTGGCAGTTTTACACAACAGGTGAAGTGGGGCACTCCAACCTAGAGCCGTTGTGCTTTGTTGCTTGTGTCAACCAGTGATGACTGACGTTACTCAACAAAGGTTACATGTCAATAAGGGACACACACACACAGAGCCGAGCTCACTCTTATGGTCCGCCCGGACGCAGGTGTTACTCCAAGACAGTAGGTGTTCATTCATCACGGGCACTGCGTCCATCAGCTGCTTTGTCACGGACTCTCAGCTGAAAATGGTGCTAGTTTGAGAGGTGGTGGTGAACTTGGAAGATCTCAAACTTCCAGAACTGATTCTACAATTGGTTCCTTCTGAGGTGTCTGTGGCTCCACTGTTTAGGTGGTTCCACCAAGTAATATGGGCCTAATGAACAGCTGACATGGTGCCGTTGCCGTATGTACATAATTACGGGGGCTCCACTTATCTTAAGACCATATAGACTGAGACCTTCTACTTCAACTATTATGTCATTACCTGGCACAGTGGACATAGTAGCGCTGGTTGCCTACGATTTCGCCTTGCGCCTATATTCGTGTCCCAGGCCTTGCATGAACGTTGTGGGCAAACAACGTAGTTGGGCCAGACTTGGGCCGCATCCAGTGGTTCTGCTTGCTAAACAACATACTGGTCTTGGCCACGGTGCTACCAAGTGGTTAAGAAACTACCAATTAGACAATGATGTGTAAACCTGGGACATAGTACATCAGAGCTACTACCAACTGGGGTACCTCAAGGTTCAATCCTCGGGTCGGGTTTTATTTAATATCTCCCCGTGTCAGTGTGGGTTTCCTCCAGGTTCTCTGGTTTCCTTCCCCAGTCCAAAGACATGCAGTCAGGTGAACAGGAGATGATAAATTGCCCCCCCCCCGCACAAGGAATGAGTGCGCCTCCTGCCTTATGCCCCATGAGTGCTAGGACAGGCTCCAGCATCCCCCTGTGATGATCCGCAGAGGGAGAAGCAGTTTAGAAGATGAATGAAGGATGTATGAACTATTTGTTTCTTATTGTAGGGGAGAGCAGTAGAAGGTAAACGCCATGTTCCTTCTCCTATAAGCGTTTTGGAGGACTCGTCGATCCATCTGCTGTTCGAACATCATTGGAAAGCAGAGAGTTACTGTGAAACTGCTACAAGGTAAACTCTACCCAGACAGCAGGCAGTTCTGGGCTGACTCAGGCTTTCTTACACAAGTGTTGGCTGAGTCCTGGACAGACGTTAGGCATGCTGGCCACAGTAGGGCCCGGTGCCAGACAGCTGCCTACAATTTTGCCTTGCACCTATACTCTTGTCCCAGGCCTTGCATGAACATTGTGGGCAAACAACGTAGTTGGGCCATACTGGTTTTGGCCACAGTGCTACCAAGTGGTTAAGACACTACCAATTAGATAGACAATGATGTGTAAACCTGGGACATAGTATATCAGAGCTACTACCAACTGGGGTACCTCAAGGTTCAATCCTCGTGTTGGGTATTATTTAATATCTCCTCGTGTCACGTGTGGGTTTCCTCCAGGTTCTCTGGCGCCTTGCGCCTATACTCGTGTCCCAGGCCTTGCATGAACATTGTGGGCAAACAACGTAGTTGGGCCAGACTTGGGCAACATCCATTGGTTCTAATTGCTAAACAACATAGTGGTTTTGGCCACAGTGCTACCAAGTGGTTAAGAAACTACCTATTAGGTAGACAATGATGTGTAAACCTGGGATATAATACATCAGAGCTGCTACCAATCACAACTGGGGTACCTCAAGGTTCAATCCTGGGGTCAGGTATTATTTAATATCTCTATTAATGGCATTGTGCCAGCTCCATTGTCGATTACAAAGTATAGTTATATGCTGACGACACCTTTTCTGCACTGTTTGGTAGCTAATATCAGTGCTGCAGTGCCAAAGCTACAGTATTCTTTCAACGTTTGTTAATAATTGTGTGTATATATATATATATATATATATATATATATATATATATATATATATATATACATATATTACAGTTTTTCAGTCCCCAATTTATGTTGCTGATTGATACAGTGATTGGGCCAGATCTGGCCCGAGGACCCAGCTTTTTTACAAGCCCAGAAAGAAACCCAGATAAATAATTTGCTGGGTATGCAAACTATGTCAGGCAATGTCTTTTAGAAGCATTAAACATCTGTGTTTAATCTACGATGACCAAAAAAATCACTGTAAAAAATAAAATAACTTTATAATCAAACTAATGACAGGAGAGTAAAGTACTGTAAATCTACTGTAAATTACAATAGCAACTATATTCAGTGAAGTACTGTAACTGTACATACAGTTCTCACTGGCCAGATTTACTGTAAAATTTACAGTATATTTATGCTTATAATGATGAGTTCCCATCATGCATTGCATTGTTTGGTATGTTACTGTATCACTAATGCATCACTCTAAATACGCACAGTATGATCCTGTAAAATAAATTCTGTAAATTTACAGCAGTTTTTACGGTGGGACAGTAATGCAGTCTCACTTCCTGCTCTACAGTGTAGGAGGTGTGGCTAAAATGAGGCTCAGCCCACAACCAGAAACTCTTTACACTTCGGTAGTGACATGAAACAGTGGGACACCATTTTATTTATTTAATTACTCATAATAAATCTAACTGTTACACTTTAAAAAGGAACCAAAAAGACCCAAAACAAGTTTACATTTTTTTTAATGTAGGTATTATTTTCAGGAGTGTACATTTTAGCAGTTAAGGTTTGGAGAGAGACACCTCCCAACAAAAAGTACCCTATAAATTATGATTTTAATATATTTATGTAAGTACTATCTCTATTAATCAATCTCACTTTAAAAGAAATGAAAAAGACTTAAAATATGTTTTAGAAGTTTTAAAAAACTTGTAGGTATTATTTTCAGGAGTGTAAATTTTAGTGGTTAGGGTTTTTGGGACAGACACCTCCCAACAAAAAGAAACCCTATAAATTATGATTTTGTATAAATGCATGTAATTACTATCTGTAATAATACCTCATGTTACACTTTAACAGAAACGAAAAAGACTTAAAATACGTTTTAAAAGTTTTGAAAATGTGGGTATTATTTTCAGGAGTGTAAATTTTAGCAACTAAGGTTTGGAGAGAGACACCTTCCAACAAAGAGTACCCTATAAATTATGATTTTGTATATATTTATGTAACTACTATCTCTATTAAAACTTAATGTTGCATTTTAAAATAAACCAAAAACACATAAAATATGTTTTAAACGTTTTAAAAATTGATGCATTATTTTCAGGAGTGTACATTTTAGAGTTTAAGGTTTGAAGACAGACACCTCCCAGCAAATATTACCCTATAAACTATAATTTTGTATATATTTATTGAATTACTATCTCTATTAATGCTTCATGTTACACTTTCAAAGAAAGCAAAAAGACTTAAAACAAGTTTTAAAAGTTTTTAAAAATGTAGGTATTATTTTCAGGAGGGTAAATTTTAGTGGTTAGGGTTTGGAAACAAACACCTCCCAATAGAAAAGTACCCTAATAATAATATATTTATGTAATTAGTACCTCTATTAATGCTTTGTGTTTATATAGGTCATGAACATAATCCCTATACATATCTGTAGTCTGAATACTTCAGTGGAAAAAAGTCCTTATAGATGAACATAACAAACGAGCACAGCATATTCAGCAGCTGAAAATCACCGGATGACATCAGCGGACACTGAGGCTTGTCGTCATGCGGCCCGGCTACACGTCCCGGATGTGTACGAGCGGGTTTGGCTGTAATGGAGAAAAGCTCAAGTCTTTTATTGTTCTGCATCCAAACCACACAACCTGATTGCATTCGTCTGCGGTCACTTTCAGCATTCCGAGATAATAAGAGCCACACTCAGAGTGTGTGTGTCTGTGTGTGGGGGGTGGGGCCTTTTTTGGGGGGGGAAACGGGAAGACGGTCTCTATGACAACGGTCTCTAGCCAGTGAATCACCCATGGTTACCGTTGCACAATCAAAATACAGGAAGTGAGCCCAAGCTGTGTCCATGCCGACGCACTGGATGCGTTCTATTTGGGAAGTAGGACGGACTGGGCAGGACTCTCACCGTGTTCCCTTCAAACTCCGGTCCAGCTGTGCTGGTCAGTTTTCCAGACTGCATTACATCGTCGGTTCTCCGGCCAAAGTCCTTTTTTTAGCCCCAGACGAGGTTTATTGTGTCTGGAAAAATGAATTTTTTGTATAAACACTTTCTACTTACTACATCTGGCGTCCTTTCCGTGGCCTGTGGAAGAGGACTGAGCTCCGGCTGTCCGGGAACTGTCCGCTGAACAACGGTTAAGTACGTTTCCCGTTTTTCAGCATCTGGAATAAACAGAAGATGGCACGGAAGTGTGTTTAGTGTGTCCACTCTTTACCTTCAACACAGCTTCCAGATTCACTTTCAGTTCCTCAACCAGCCACAACTTCCAAAGTTCAGTCTGAGAAGTTGGTTTAGCATTTTCAGTTGAGCGTTGAGGTTCTAGACTCTGGGGTGGTCAGTCTCCATAGTTCTGCGAACACCAGCAGCTTCTTTGTTGGATGTGTCTGTCTCCTTTTCTCAGTGAGGAGCTTTGTGAACATCAATACATACATCCTTTCAGACCTCCATAGCGTTGAGGTGTCTTCTCACAGTGGACGGACAGTAGAGGCCAGATTGGAGCTCGATGTTCTCCTCTCTCTCAGAGATGAAAGTGCTGTTAATCTGATGGGGTCAGTGTTGGTGGGTCTACCAGGTCTTCCAGATAATACTATCTGACTTAGATTTTACATGGACTTGACATCAACTTTGGCAAATTTAACCTTTAGCTTGTTAAGCCTGACGTGAAGAACATTTCCGGGTCCAGACGCTCCTTCAGATACCAAAACCAATGATGGTGGAACAATCACTTCCTTCTTTCGTGAGACACCACTGAGGGTTAAAGTGGGGTAAAAGTTCTTCCAACTACAACCCACTTGTTAGGACATCAGGGTCCGGGTCTCTACACACTGGCCTTGTCTTTCCAGCATGCCACAGTTCTAAAGTTCAACAAACTCCTTATTCTAGCTCTTTCCTTGTGATGAGAGGAAAAGAGGAGATGACTGGAGCTGATAAGCTGAGTTACAGCAAGCTAGTTAACCTAGCTAACATTAGCACCTACTGGCAAAGCCAAACTGGGCCTTTGTGAAGACCCTTGACTAGACTGTGGGTTTTATAGGGTGTTTCTTGCTATGAGCCCACATCTTCATGTTTTGGCGTTAGCCCTTTTTCTGTGCTGCTCAGCCCTGCCCAGTTAAAATGGACCAGTTAAAACGTTAGCTAGCTAGCTAGCTTTTCTGTCGTTAGCTACATGAAACTGTGGGTTCATAGCGGGAAACACTCTATAAAACGCATAGACTGTATCGAGGGTATCCACAGAGGGCCAGTTTGGCTTTTACCGGGGGGTGCTAATGCTAGCTAGCTTGGCTAACTTAGTTAGCATGAGCATTAGAGCCTACTGGCACCCAACTTTGTTGTTCTTCATTGTTGTGAAAATTCTAACTCACTTTTAACTCTTAACTGCAGACATCAACCTCCTGTAGTTCCCATCACAAGGAAAGAGCTAGAATGACAACTGATTAGCTTTTTGGAGTTAGCTAACACGGTAAAGAACTGAAGCCATGAAGGTCAGTACATTGCTTATTAACAAGCATACTGGAAGATAGTCACTATGAAAGGCTCATGTAGCCTTATGAATGCTGTCCTACTAGTGTTGCCCTACTTGACAGACCAAGCTCAGAAGTACAGACTCAATGTGAACTGAATGTACACCAAAGCAGATTTAACAGCTGTAGACAGTAAAGGGTTAAATTAGCTTAATAAAGGCCCACAGTGCAGAGAGGATGTTCATGTTGATGCTGATAAAGGAAGAAGCCCCGCCCCCCCCCCCTTTTCTTCCATCAAATTATGCAATCAGTACAGCGCACTTCCTCTCCTCCGGTCAGTCTCTGGTCATGACCATCCACCTGATCTCCTTCCAGCCGCTCTGAGGGGCCGACGGCACTCACATAACACTTACAGGATACACCTCCTGCTACACTCGCTAACTATCAGCGGCTATTGTTGTCGTTATGCTATACATTAAATTAGTTATTTATATATAATCACATGGTTAAATAAAATAAGTGAAGTTATAAGTTGCATAATCTTAAAATTAACTTAAAACAATCTATTTTAAAAAATTATATATTAATTGTATATAAGATATAAAATAGCTGCATAAGTTCATATTCTGAAATTTCTTAAAATAAGCACAATTATCTGCCAATATCCTGAGAAACTCTGGCTTATTACAAATCACCTAAAACTTAAGTAAGAAACACTTGAAAACAACTTAAAGAATCTTAAAATTAACTTAAAACGATCTCAAAATAAAAAAAAATGTAAGATAATATATCTAAAATTTCTGTTTTTAAGTCTGCTCAATTTAAGCAAGCTCATTTTATGATGAACTATTTTGACTTGATTTAAGTGATTTTAGCCAAATTATCTCACTGCACTGGGAGATAATGTTTCACATTTGTCAAGCCAATTTCTTAAAATAACCAAAATGATCTGCCAATATAGCAAGAAAATTTGGCTTACTAAAATCACCTAAAACTTAAGTAAGAAAAACCTAGAAATAAGTGAAATAATCTTAAAAGTAACTTAAAACAATCTCAAAATTAAAAGTTTAAGATATATGAACTAGATATAAGAGACATAAAAAGTTCATATATCTGATATTTCTCATTTTAATTTGGCTCAATTTAAGCAAGCTCATTTAAAGATAAACTATTTTCTCGACTTGATTTGAGCGATTTTAGCCAAATTTGGACTGGTAATTGATCATTTTTCACATTTGTCGAGCAATTTTTGTAAAATAACCAAAAATATCTGTCAATATCCTGAGAAAATGTGGCTTACTAAAAATCACCTAAAACTGAAGTAAGAAATAAGTTAAATAATCTTAAAATTAACTTAAAACAATCTCAAAATAAAAAAATTAAGATATATGAACTAGATATAAGATAGATATAAAATAGTTCCACAAGTTCATATATCTGATATTTCAGCAAGCTCATTTTAAGACGAACTATTTTCTAGACTTGATTTAAGTGATTTTTGCAAATTTTTCTCTGCACTGGGAGAAAATGTTTCAAATTTGTCAAGCAAATTTCTTAAAATAACCAAAAATATCTGCCACAATCGTGAGAAAATGTGGCTTACTGAAAACCACCTAAAACTTAAATAAGAAAAACCTAGAAGTAATTGAAATAATCTCAAAATTTACTGCAAATATGTTAATCACATAAACAACACTATGAGTTGCTAATCTGCATACCCAGCGCGGTAACCGAACATGCGCCTTTTCAACTGCTTCCACTGCCAAGTTACAGGGAAATTATGTTGCAGGCGACTCCCAGCATGCACCTTCACGACTACCTGCAGTTGTACGGGCTGCCTCGGTGAGTACTGTGGATCATGGGGGTCATACAGTATAAAGCCGTTCTCATCATGTTCGGGTTCAGGGAGCTCGGAGCTGGTTCATTTCCTTCTCTTACGCCAAAAGAACAGAAGGCAAACGCAAGGCAGGAGCGCCTCTTCAGTTCCGCCATTGTAATGCGAAGGTGCGGTCGGTGTTTCTCAGGCAGTGTGTGTATGTCCCCCCCGCCTGACCTCTCCGAGATGCTGCATTGTTTGGCTGTAGCAGCGTTCACCCTTCACACGCAGAAACAGAGGAAATGACAGACAAGAAGCATTGTACAGAGTGCACGGCGTCTAACGGTGGTCTCTGTGTGCGGGGGGGGTTTGGTCAAGGTGGAGGTGAGTCACAAAGACGAAAGAGGGGCTTAGGGTGCCTCAAAGGTTCCTAATGGTGTCCTGTGATAATCCAGCCAATGCAGCTTGAATATCCTCACACAGTTCCTGCAGATGGTGCGGTAGGGGGGGAGGTGGAGTGACACCAGGCCTTCTGGACGTGTGACGCGTGACAACAAACCATTCATCTCGGTGCTGACCTCCACACACGGATTCGTTGGTCGTCTCCAAGTCAAAAGCGGGACTCGTCACTGAAGATGACCCGCTGCCATTCTGAGACGCTCCATGACAGTCTGGCACGACACCATTGCAGTCTTTGGTGACGGTGACGTGGTGTTAAGGACAGTCGTGGTAACGGTCTGTGTACATGTAGTCCTGCGTGGTGCAGCCATCTGCCAATAGTGCTGCACTAACAGGATGACTCATGGAGGACATCACTGCTCGCTGAATATCTGTAATCGTGGCTGTTGGGTACAGAGATAAGGCCCGTCCTTGCTTACATTACATGCACGGCCGAGCGTTGGGTCACTCCACGCATGTCAGGCAATCCGTTGGTTCCCTCTCTCAATGGTTCCTGCAGGTCTCCCAGATCCTTCATGTGGCTGGTGCATGCCTTCTGCTATCCACTGCTGCCCACAGCGTGCTATGGTAATATCGGCAAGACCGGTATGGCGTACAGATCAGCGATAAGACCATCCCGCCTCCCAGAGCCACATGATGTGACCCATCTCGAACTCTTCTCTGAGGCATACTTTGATGCTACCAACACAACAGCACGAGTCAGGATGGAAAGCATGGGCAACAGGACGACCTTATATGGTCAGTCAGGTACAGCGATAATCATTTGCATGCCTCAAGATGTCAAACCTACCCACCTGATTCCTACTGGGTGCAGTGTCTTGTTCTGCTTATGCAAGCATCTACAGCTCTGGAAATAAATAAGAGCCCACTCCAGTTTCTTCTTCAATCAGCATCTCCACATGTACAGCAGGTTCTTAGTGAGGAACAGAAGGTTGGGTTATAGCTTTACTGGCAGATACAGATACAAGGTCAAGCAGCAAACACACAGGACAACACAGCTACAGACTGGCAGAGGGCCAAAACCACTCTCTACTGACCGTGATGAGCGCTACCTCATTCCAATGTCCCTTAACCACCGTAAGATGACCAAGTGACCTTCAGAGAGACTGGCGAGCGGTGGCTGGGGTGAAATGCACAGCAAGCATGGTTCTAAAAACAGGCTTCTGGAGGGTCATTAGTGATTTTCTAAATAAACAGATCTAAATACAATATTTGATCTGGAATTTGGGAGACGTGTTTCCAGTAGGGTATAGAATCAAACAGAACTGCTCATTCTGGACCAACACAAACCCAGAAACTGTACAACTAGAGGAACTGATCATTTTCAGGTGGTCTCTTAATTTTTTCCAGAGCTGAATATGTAATATCAGTGTGTCCTACATACTGTATCTGTGTAAGGATGATCATATGTCTCTAATTCTGAACCTAAGCCTAGTCTCAATCTCAGGAACCAAAAAGAAATGTTGTAGCTCCTTCAGTGTTTGAGGAAGAGTCAGGACCATTGTGTTGGTCTTCTGTGCAGCTCAGAGAGCGACTGCTGTGAAAGGCTGTAGGAACACATCAACAATACAGACCATTTTTTCGGGGCTGTAACTAGGCCTGCTAGTTTCACGGGCTAGTCGCTAATAGGCCTGATTAGCGCTTGTGGGTCATCCGAGTGATTCAGCTAGCAAGTGAAAGAGGAACACAAAAGACAGAAAGAACGAGGGAGTGAATCAAGGGGTGATTTTCTCTTCAATAAGAGCTAATCTGCTCTTATTGTAGTCAAGCCTAGCCTGGAGGCTGCATGCTACATGAATGGCAGGGCCAGATGGACGCTAAGTCATTCCCTTAGCTCATGCTAACAGCTCTAAAAGGGAACGTCTCATCGCTCACTTCCGAGTTTGGGTTCAGATCTGATCCCTCTGTCTTACTACGAATTCTACCGAGATCTAGAAAGCTGCTGGGCTGGACAAGTTTCTGGATGTAGGCCACATCATTGTTCAGACACTCTTGCCTCAAAGAATTGGGCAGTTGGGCCAGATTTGGTGGATGCCTTCCCTGCCACAATTCCGAGGAGAATTCCCTGTAGACTGGGATTTTATCCACTGCTGGTAGACCCGTATGACCGTACGCTTCCATACACCTGCAGATTCAGCTACTTCCTTCACACTATGGTCTTTGGCACGCCCAAATGCAGTCACTCCTTTTAGCCAATCATTAACATCTGCTTTGGAGCCATTTTCCACACATCGAACAAGACGTTCACTGCACTATTCCACCTCTTCCTCCCAATCCATCATCCTCATGCAGCGCCATCTGCAGGACCCTGAAGTTAGTACAACTTATGTGTGTGTGTGTATATATATATATATATACAGCTCTGGAAATAAATAAGAGACCACTCCAATTTCTTCTTAAATCAGCATCTCCACATGTACAGCAGGAACAGAAGGTCTGGTTCTAGCTTTACTGGCAGATACAGTGAGCGTCTGGTTCATAAGAACAAGGTCAAGCAGCAAACACACAGGACAACGCAGCTACAGACTGGCAGAGGGCCAAAACCACTCTCTACTGACCGTGATGAGCGCCACCTCATTCCAATGTCCCTTAACCACCGTAAGATGACCTCAAGTGACCTACAGAAAGACTGGCGAGCGGTGGCTGGGGTGAAATGCACAGCGAGCATGGTTCTAAAAACAGGCTTCTGGAGGGTCATTAGTGATTTTCTAAATATACAGATCTAAAATACAATATTTAAAATATTGAAAAAACTAGAATAAGTCGTCACATATTTGTGTTCACAATCAGGCAAAAGAACTGGATTTGCGCCGATTCAGCTCTGTAATGTGAACACAGTGTAATAAAGCCAGTGTCCTTTATTAATATCTCCTTAAGCATTCATCAGATTCATCTCCATTAGCCTGCTTACTAGCGCTTACTATAAAAGATGAAGGAAATAAGATACATATATCTAAATAAATAATAAACACATAAATAGATGGATAGAAGGAAAGAAGGCAGAAAAGAAAAACAAGAAAGAAAGAAATGAAGGAAGAATTGGATTTAGAAAATGTAGACGAAGTTTCATTAAAACAACATTTGAAATGCGTTTTTTTTATTGCAAAAAAGACAGTTGATGCTAACTTGGTGCTATGGTGTCCCAGGTGGTTGTTAAGGTGTTGCTCACCTTGCAAACACTGTAATAAAAACATATAAACACCTACACAAAAAATAAAATAATAATAAATAAATAAATAAATAGCAGCTACGCAACTTTTGAACTCTTCGGAATATTATATTGTTCTTTAACAAACGTGTCAAATTATGGGATGAAACATTCCTACTTTATCCAAAATGAAGATCAAAGTATTTCCATTATTAATAATATACATATTAAAATATAAATGAGCAACTCTTCAAGTTTTGGGAAAGAAGAGATTTATTCTGGATCATAAACTATTCAATGCAAGAAACATTTTTCATGAAAACAATTCAGTCTTAATGCTGAAAAAATAATTTACAACAAAAACAGAACAACAAAAACTTACAACTTACAGTTTTGGATGTGCACAACAATCAGCTAAGGGCGAGTACAACTTAATTTAACTTAATTTAATATAATTTAAAATTACAATAACCAAAAACATTAAAGGGGAATTCCACTGAAAGGGTTACCTTTTTCTGCATTGACATAATGATTAGACCTGTTCACAGTCGTGGTTATGGGAACCAAACGTCCACCTTGAAATCTTCCCTCATAGAGGGTTGTTACATGATATGGTTATGAACACACTACCTGGTGTCGTTATTTAAAATATTTTTTTTATTTTAAGGTTTGGCCTATTTTTAATATATTTTTTAAATATATTTTTACACTGCAAATTTATCTTATATCTTTTTGACATATAGTATATGTCTCATGTTGAGATTGTTGTCTGCTTTTTATAAGATTATTATTATTTTTTAAATACAATTTAATTTACTAAAAGTCATTCAATTTGGCTTGTTTTGAGGGTGCGTATTAAAGTAAGCAAACCTATCTGCCAATGCAGTGAAACTAATCTGACTTATTACAAGTTCTTAAAACAGGTCAAATACAGCTAAAAAATAGTTGCATAGTCTTATAATAAGCATGTAACAATCCTAAAAGTAAAAATCTAAGGTAGAGCAACCAGGCGCAAGATCATTCTACTTCCTAAGATGTAGGGCAATGTACACTAAAATAGTCATCGAAGGAAACATATTTTTTGTCACTATTTTAGAATAATTTTAATTCTGTATATAAACTTGTTAGGACATGTAGGTTTACTTGTGGTTCTGGATAGCAAATGAAAAGGTTATATTTGGTTCCCATCACCGCCACTGTAAAGAAATTGTCTGGTAAGGTTCTTCAGTGCAAAAGAAATGATATCTTGACAAGAAACAATATCTGATATCTAATTGATGTGTCTTAAACGTCTTATTATTTGAAGCTAATTTTAAGATTTTTTCAAACTTTTTTAAAAAACTTATTTCAAGTTGGTCTTAGTAAGTCAAATATTTGTTTCACTATATTTGCAGATATTTTTGCTTAAAAAACATATTTGAAACAAGTCAAATCAGAAAATTTGGCTCACTAAAATCACTTGAAACAGGTAATAATGTCTGGAAATAAGAGAAATAATCTTAAAAAACAGCTTTTAAGAGAATTTTAAGATGTATTAACTAGATGTCTGATCATTTTACTTGCCCAGATTTCATTTTTTACAGTGCTTACGATGAAATGTTTCAGATCAAACAACTCAGGTCGACTGACTGTTTACATCCCAAGTGAGTCAGGCATGAATTTTGAAAAATGGGTGGAGTTTCCCTTTAAAGAAGCGTCCATTAAACACTGCTATAAGAGAACAACGACTAAACGCCTTGCGTTCGGTTCTGAGGTCTAACATGGAACAAAGACTTGAAAGAGTTCTAATTAGCACAGTGAAGTCGAATCACTTACATCATGCTTTGAAGTGACTCTTTGATCTTGTGTGAAAAGTGTCAGAAGTGATAAACAGTCGTTGAAGTTCCTACTGACAGTCTGAGAGTCGTTCTGAACTCCCTACTTTGATATGAATTCTAACGCAGGTCTCTGATTGGCTGCCGACAGCCGGGCTGTGGCTTCTGATTGGTTGGTGCAACGTCGCAATGGAGAAATAGGACAGGAGTCGACGTGGCACTCGAATCACGGAAACGGAGCATGGCCCCAATGCCGATTTCCCTAAAAGCCTGCCATCAAACACGGCGGTTCTTCTCTAAATTAGGGCTTCTTGAAAGATGAAATAAGCTTCTCCTATGATTTCATACCACCATTGTTCTGGACCCAAGCGGCAGCGTCTCATGAACGTCTGGGCGTCTCGGGGAAAATCCTGCCGAAAGAGTAAACGTACACAGACCCGAGCGGCGCGCCTTTAAACGTCTGCCAGGAGGGCCGATGACTCAGGCCTGAAGGGGCTGCTGATTAGTGGCTGCTATTTAATGTCTGCAAATAAAGGCCATCTGAATGTAAATATGGCGGATCGCAAGCTTTTCATTCACGCCGTTCCACGCTACGAGAAACATTCTGCCAAGGCCTCTCATCACCGTGTTTAAACAACACTCCGGCGTTTTACAACCTAATCTCCATCAGCCACATCCCCAGCGCACAGCCCACTGCTACACACGGCAGTTCAGCTTTTGGCTGCACTTGGCAAAGGTCGGAACCTCCAAATCCCCAACCTTACAGGAGGAGGAAAAAACACACTTTACTTTTAATGAAGGTCAATGGAACCAGACGTTTCTCCCAGTCATTTTGGGCCATTTGTTTTGGTCTATTCCTTATGAAATTTGCACACAAGGTAAAGAACAACAGGCACTTTCAGATTCTGCCAGAAACTGAAAACTGACAAAAATTCATTCAAAAAGTCATTTACACATATTTTTCCAAGAACGTCTGAGTTCAAGGGGGGGGGAGACGACGCCACCAGTTTCCCAAAAAGCATCTTCACGACTAAATGGTCGAGATGTGAATTTAGGTCATTCAGAGTTGATTTGTAGTGAAATGCAGTGCTCTGAAGTCAGAGTTGCTCACAGCGGTGGTCACTGTTTACTATGGTTTTGAGGAGGTTTTGGCCTAAAACGTATTTTTGAACATCCATTCATACACCAGAAAAAATAAAAAGGCTATCTTTACTTGCAAAATTATATTGTATCTAGTTAACATATTTTACATTTCTCAGTTTGAGATTGTTTTCAGCTTATTATAAGACTATTTAACTCGTGTTGAACTGTTTTAACTTGTCAACTAAAATCAAGTTTTAAAAATAAAGAAATTAGTGAAATTATCTTATAATAAACTGAAATCAATCTGATGAGCAATTTAAGTTCATGTCAACTAGATACAATATAATTTTACAAGTTACAAGTTTTTACAGTGTATGAATGGATGTTTAAAACTATGTTTTTGCCGAAACCTTCTCAAAACTATGGTAAACTGTGAAACCAGGCAGCGTATTCATAACCATTTCATGCAACTTGTAAAATGATCTTGTATCTAGTTGACATAACTTACATTTCTCATTTTTCAGATTGTTTCAGTTTATTATAAGATTATTAAACTAATTGTAAAATATGTTTTAACTTGATTTTGGTGATTTTAAGGCATTTAAGGTATTTAAGATTTCGGTAGAGCAAATTAACTCACTACAATGGCAGATAATTTGGCTTGTTTCGAGGGTACTTCTTAAAATTAGCTAAACAATCTAGAAACCAGGCGTCCACCTATAAAAGCACCCTCACTAAAAGTAATTATATGAAATGGTTATGAATACGCTGCCTGGTTTCATGGTTTACTATAGTTTTACAAGTTTTCCGAAAGTTTTGGCCTAAAACTAATTTTTAAACATCCATTCATTCACTACATCTTAGCTTGTAAAATTTTCTTGTATGTAGTTGACATAACTCATTATGTTGACATAACTCATTATGTAACTCAATCATTTTAAGATTGCTTTCAGCTTATTATACGATTATTTAACTCAATTTTAAATATGCAGCAGCTGCTTTTTGCATTGTGTGAAAATTCCATCATGAACGGACCAACGGAAATGGCCCAAAACTGCTTGGAAAACAGTCTGGTACTTCCATTGACTTCCATTAAGTTAAATCAGGTTTTTGGCCTTTTCTGTAAAGATGCCATTTTGGAGATATTTGTTTTTCTTTGGACAGTAATGTTATGTGTGTTATATGTTTTCTCATATTCAATTTGTTAAAACTCAAATAAACAGAAACTGGGCGCCAAATGTAAAAGTGTATAACTGATATTTTCGGAGGAGGGACTAGTTTTCCACAGGGGATAATCTGGAGTGAGTGGAGTTTTTATAGCCTAGCCTTGAGGACCACAGACACCAGGAAGCCTCAGGGAAAGCGACCGGAACTACTTCTGGATAAAACCGCAGCTCTGGTAACGGTACGTGTCTACTGCCATGGCATTGTCCCTTCGGATTCTTCGCCAGCGTAGCATCACTTGAGGGGTGTGTCCGTCTACAACACAGGACGTGAATGAAACGGTCAGTCAGTGTGGATTTCATATAGATTTCAAATACTGTAAATTCATGTTAACACTTCCTATGAACCCTGTATTCATAACGCACTATAAATGCATTCATAAGAGGCTATATGGCATACATAACACCTTATAATACCAGGCATAAGCTTGTATAATTACTTACAACTAGTTATAATTAAATACGTGCAACTTTATAATGTCAAGGTTCATAATGCATTACAATGTCTGTTCATAAGAACATTATAAGCATGAAGGTTGTACTAGGTCAGCTATGGCTATCTGGGATGTCCCATATTACCAGTTAAGACAATCTCACCTCACTTAGAGCCTGTAAAGACCACTTAAAATGCTCTATGAGCTATAATGTACCAAAACAAAATTTATTAAACATTTAAATTATTAAAAAACAAATCACTTTACATAAAACTCTATAAAGCGTTAAGGTGCATTACAGTATTGGTGTCTACAGGGTTCTTATGGGCAGATGGTACAAGGCATTACAAAACCTGACATTATGAAGTCACATACTCTTCCATTATTAAGTATTATGAATGTCATTATAACTACTTAAGAAATATTAAACCAGCTTATACCAAGTATTATAAGCTGTTATGAAATCTGACATTATAAAGTTGCATTATGAAGTATTAAGTATGCATTATAACTACTTAAGAAATATTAAACCAGCTTATGCCAAGTATTATAAGGCGTCATGAAATCTGACATTATAAAGTTGCATTATGAAGTATTATGAATACCACAATAACTACCTAAGAGATGTTAAACCAACTTACGTCAAGAATTATAAGGTGTTATGAAATCTAACATTTTAAAGTTGCATTATTAAGAATTAAGCATGCATTATAACTACTTAAGAGATATTAAACCAGCTTATGTCAAGTATTCTAAGGTGTTATGAAACCTGACCTTATGAAGTCACATAGTCTTCCATTATTAAGTATTATGAATGTCACTATAACTACTTAAGAGATGTTAAACCAGCTAATGTCAGTAATTATAAGGCGTTATTAAACCTGACTTTATGAAGTCACATACTTTTCCATTATTAAGTATTAAGCATGCATTATCGGTGAAGCCAATCATATTATAACTACTTAAGAGATGTAAAACCAGCTTATGTCAAGTATTATAAGCTGTTATGAAATCTGACATTATAAAGTTGCATTATGAAGTATTATGAATGTCATTATAACTGCTTATAACAGCTTATAGTACTTGACATAAGCTGGTTTAATGTAATTAAAGTATATTAAACCAGCTTATGTCAAGTATTATAAGCTGTTATGTATGCTATATACAGGATTCATTGGAAGTGTTGCCGAACTCTCTTCTCAGCTAAGCTGCTCTCGCAAACAAGCTCAGTATAGTTCCGTACATGTTGGCCACACAGGCCATCAAGCAACAAAAACGATTTAGGCTGCTGCAACTGAAGTTCGGTTCTGTCTTTCGAGTCACAGCGAGCCCCGACAGTCTCAGAGACTTCCTGCCATGCGCTATGTCTATTACTTTTGTCTTCGTGTTCATTCGGATCAGGCAAAATGGGGAACCCAAGCACAGCTGTTATTAACTTTCCCTTCATGTCATCCAGACGGAACTATGTAGGGACACAGTCGTGGCACACTGAGAGCGGAAAGTTGGCTTGCCTGATTGGTCGTTGGTGCACGGCTGCCACGTGTAATTTGCTGAACTTTTTCGCGATGCTCGCCCTCCAACAATTCCTCGCGCATTTTTCTCCACCACCCGTCGAAAACGATTGGGGGTGAAATTCCGGATGACGTTTTTTCCGTGCCGTGGACTCTGTACCGTGAGACATTCTCTCAACCACCCTCCTATGCTATTAGGCTGTAGCTGATGTAGTGACGTGTTTCAGACGTCAATCCAGTTCAGCATCCGCCCACTGACTTCAATTGTAAGTGGGTTTTAGGTCAGCAGGCTTTGTGTTCTGTCTGGACACAAATGCACAGATCACACCGAAATTCCTTCCAGGAAATTCCCAGTGATACATGAACTATAAGCTCCCTGGACAAAAAATGAGTCCCTATGTGAGTCCCTATGTGTGGTAAGGTGGTAAGGCCATGACGGGGCTATAAATCCCTGCAGGGTGTGAGTGACGGGATCCATAGATTGGGAAGAGGTGCTACAGTGCAGGGAATGTCTCGTTCCATGTGTTCCAAAATGGCTCCAAAGCAGATGTTAATGATTAGCTAAAAGGAGTGACTGCATGTGGGCGTGCCAAAGACCATAGTGTGAAGGAAGTAGCTGAAGCTGCAGGTGTATGGAAGTGTACGGTCATACGGGTCTACCAGCAGTGGATAAAATCCCAGTCTACAGGGAATTCCCCTCGGAATTGTGCCAGGGAAGGCATCCACCAAATCTGGCCCAACTGACCAATTCTTTGATGTAAGAGTGTCTGAACATTGATGTGGCCTACATCCAGAAACTTGTCCAGTACAGGCCCAATCCAGTCACAGCTGTTATTGGTGCTGGTGGAGGTGTTACACACTGTTAGGGACGTTCAGTCACAGGGGACTCAGTGTTTGTCCGGTGGGCTTAATACCATCGGACGTTCTAATTCCAATTGCTCTATAATGCTAATCCAGGTATACGTAGCTCCCTATGGGCACATATGCAGTTGTATGCACCACACCCTGCCTGGTTCCTTGACTTCCCTCAGTAGGAACAAACTTAAATATCCCACTGTTCTGCACAATGTCTGTTTATTTGAGTTCAACATATTGGGGAAAAATAATAACACCCACATGGAATTTGCACAGGGGTGCTCAAACTTTTGCTCACGACTGCATATATACCCACAGTTCCCATAACAGTGCATCGCTACCACAGAGCTTAAATACATGCTACTCTAACACCTCGCGGAACTGTCCGGCTTGCAGTTGTAATTGCGTGCGCATCCAAACACGGATCACCCCCAGGCCTTGTGGTGACCTCCGACCCTTCCAGAAGCCCTGTGTTCACGTGTACTCGTCTGTTCCTCCTGCTCCATCTGTCTCTCTCTCTGTCTCCCTCTCTCTCACTCCTTCCCTCCAATGCTCCTCAGTCCTGTTTCCCTTCCCTCCACTGCCGCGATCCCTCGTTCCACGCTGCGTAGACGAACAGCGCCAGGACCGCGTGCACGGCAATCACGGCCACGATGGCAGCGTAGAAGTAGCTGTCGTTGCTGGAGTAGCCCAGGGACGCTGCGGACAGAGGACATAGTGTGTGAAGGTGTCAGTACACATGCATCCACTTTAGAACAGGACAACGGATTAGAACCAATAAGAACCGGGATCTCATGGCCTTTCCTGACTGTTGCCATTAAATCAACTTTGCAGTTAAATCAATTTTATGAATATCTGATTTGTGAGGATTGTGAGCCTGATATGGATCATTCTACTTTAAACTGACTTGGACTTCATAAAATCATCAACTGAACAGCTGCACCCAGAAGGAGGTGTGGGGTTGCAGGTCTGTTGGGAAGGAAGATAAAGGTTACCAGGATCAATAAATGATGATAAATTTAGACTGATATGATCAATATTCAGACGTCTCGGCATGGAGCCGTAGAAGTTCCTAATGGTGTCCTGTGATAATCCATCCCATGCAGCTTGAATATCCTCACACAGTTCCTGCAGATGGTGCGGTAGGGGTGGAGGTGAAGGGACACCAGGCCTTCTGGGCGTGTGACGCGTGACAACAAACCGTTCATCTTGGTGCTGACCACGGTGCCGCCACACACGGATTCATTGGTCGTCTCCACCAAGACAAAAGCGGGACTCGTCACTGAAGATGACCAAGCTGACATTCTGAGTCACTCCATGACAGTCTGGCACGACACCATTGCAGTGTTTGGTGACGGTGACGTGGTGTTAAGGACAGTCGTGGTAACGGTCTGTGTACATGTAGTCCTGCGTGGTGCAGCCGTCTGCCAATGGTGCTGCACTAACAGGACGACTCATGGAGGACATCACTGCTCGCTGGATGTCCGTAATCGTGGCTGTTGGGTCAGTCAGGTACAGAGATAAGGTCCGTCCTTACTGACATCACGTGTGTGGCCGAGCCTGAAACTTGAATCATTCTCATGTCTCACAATGTCAAACCTACACACCAAGTTTCATTTGTGTTGGGGGAGTCCTTCTGGGTGCAGCTCTTCTTGTTTTGATGTTCAGTTTAAATAGATATATATAGATATATGAGCATCTGGTAAGACTAACATAAACAAAGAGAGGTTCTGTGACGTGAGCAGGTGCTAGATTATGTAGAGCTTTATAGACTAATAGCAGAACTTTAAACCCAGTTCTGTAAGGTACAGGGAGCCTGTGCAGCTCTTTTAAAGCAGAGCCACGTGGCCATGAGGGACAGGGATTGACACAGGGGGTGTGGTTAAAATAAGGCCCCGCCTACAGACGTAAGCTCTTGGTGTTTCGGTAGGGACATGAAAACATGGGGCAGCATTTAAATTTTTGATCAGTCTTGATAACCTCAACTTCGCCTTTAAAGCAATTTAAAAATGTGAAAAATTAAAAAAAACAAACAAACAAAAAAAAAAACTACTAGTTCAGGGTGTCAGTGGTTTGGGGTCAGACTCCTCCCAACAGGAAGTACCTTAGAAATGATAACCAGGTATATACCATATTTAGTTACCTACTTAAACTACTATTCAAACTACTAGAGTTTTGGCCTGTAGGCGGGGCCTTACATTAGCCACACCCCCTGCTTCTTAGAGTAGGACGTCTTATATGGTAGACCTACCTTCGAACAGGTAAGCCTTTGATGTGAAGTACAGTCCGATGGGAAGAGTGATCATCAGGATGGTAAAGAACAGCAGCGTCTTCAGTACAGACACCAGAGATCCATCGTTTCTGGAGAAGTGGAGGGACAGAGACTCAGTGTTCTCTAACTACAACATCCAGCATGCATTGCAAACACAACACTGTGCCATTGGGAATCTCTGTGGTCCACCCAATCCTGACTGCTGACCTTATCAACCAAGCTAGCCTAGCTCTGCTTTTCACTCTGTCAGTCAGACAAAAGAAGACAAACTTGGGTCAGATATCCAGCTGACCAGCTACTCTGCTAGCCTGTTAACCTGCTGGGCTCCTCAAGTCCATTCCATTTGAGTAATCCACGCCCTCCACAACAGCGTGTTTGGCTTCCCCGTGGTAGCGTTAGCTAGCCATTCTTCCTCTGCAGGAAACAGCTAATGAGTTGATTAATAGGTTGTTCTTGTCCAGACGTCCCTCTACTTGGGAACAACCTTCTACTCACGAACTGCCTTCTCCTCCAGATGTCCCTCTACTCGGGAACTACCCTCTCCTCCAGACGTCCCTCTACTCGGGAACTACCTTCTCCTCCACACGTCCTTCTACTCAAGAACTACCTTCTCCTCCAGACGTCCTTCTATTCAGGAACTACCTTCTCCTCCAGACGTCCTTCTACTCGGGAACTACCTTCTCCTCCAGACGTCCCTCTACTCAAGAACTACCTTCTCCTCCAGACGTCCTTCTACTCAAGAACTACCTTCTCCTCCAGACGTCCTTCTATTCAGGAACTACCTTCTCCTCCAGACGTCCTTCTACTCGGGAACTACCTTCTCCTCCAGACGTCCTTCTACTCAAGAACTACCTTCTCCTCCAGACGTCCTTCTACTCAAGAACTACCTTCTACTCAAGAACCATCTTCTCCTCCAGATGTCCCTCTACTCAAGAACCATCTTCTCCTCCAGACGTCCCTCTATTCAAGATCAACCTTCTCCTCCAGAAAACAAACACACAAAATCACTGATACACACAGCTTTCTGTTAGCGGTTGGGTCGTTCCTGGTACCAGGGTGCTCCATGATCACTGTTACAACAAATAACACTCACTCTGTAAATGGTGCGGCAGGTACATTCTGGCACCTGCTGGACTATTTAAGGTGGAAAGGAAAAACCGTAATAAGCTGGTGCGGTGGTGAGGAGCGAGTGTTGTAAGCTGAGTTGTACACAGTGGCTCTGTGGCTGTGCGCTGGTGTAGATTTAAAACAACAGCTAAAAGAAACACCACTAAATCAGAAAAAGGAAGCTGGTGAACAGGAAGCTGCCTTCAGACTCGTCCTGAGCACAGACGAACTGCCGTTTTTTTAATCAGTTTCTTGCATTCTTTCCCCCATAAACAACAACTTTTGGTACTTGATAAAAGCTCCTTGTGGTTTCCTGGTCAGACTCCAGGTCAAAGCCTTTACCTCACCAGCCGAGGCTCTTGTTACTCGAAAAGATCTGAGTCCAAGAAACTACTCAGTTATCGTTCTAGCTCTTTCCTTGTACTGAGAAAGAGAAGAGGAGATGTCTGGAGTTGATAAGCTGAGCTACAGTTCTTACACCAATGAAGGAAAACAAAGTTTGGTGCTAGTGGGCTCTAATGTTAGCCAACTAACTAGCTAGCCTAGCAAATATTAGCACCCACTGGTAAAGCCAAACTGGCCCTTTGCAGATACTCGATATAGTTTTTAGGGTGTTTCCTGCTATGAAGCCACGTCTTTGTGTTTCAGTTGTGTTTCAGGCTTGTCGGTCAGAAAAGGGCTGATGAAGACGGCTAGCTATCTAGCTAAGGCAGAGCCAAGGCTAGCTATATTAGCTTCAGCTGTACAGCACATATAACAGCTAATAACTGGAACCTGAAGATGTGGGTTCATAGCAAGAAACACCCTATAAACCCCACAGTCTAGCCAAGGGTCTCCACAAAGGCCCAGTTTGGTGCTTGTCCATGGGGGCTAACGTTAGTTAGGTTAGCTAGCTAGCTATCACTAGAGCCCACTGGTACCAAACTGTGTTTTTCTGCATTGGTGTAAGAATTGTAACTCAGCTTATCAATAGGTTAAGCCCCGCCTTCAAGACACATCGACAGGTGACTGTTTTCTGGGTCTTCAATCAAGAAAACCTCACTCCTACAGATTACTGTCCACAATGTGCATGTATCTAGAACAGCAGTAGTGATGGGTACATTTGTCTCTTCGGTCGGAATGCCCCTTAAAGCAATCTCTACCGGACACCGGATGAGACGCTGCTGTGTATGAAAATGGATGCCTTGAACTTTTGTGCCTTATTTCCATATGGTCCCAATAATTTCCAGCTGTTTCAGAATCGGATTCATTTGTAACGAATGGCCGGTGTTCAGCAGGCCATACGTAACCTCCTGCTCCGCCCCGTCCTGCAGTTGAGCTCAGTGTGCAGCTGGAGTTAAGCAGCTCTGGATTTGGATTGTTAGGGTGTTTGATTTGTGTGGAAATGAAAGCTCATTACGTTAGGTCACTGATCTTTACAGTGCTCAGGACCTTTAAATAGCAGCTATTAATGGCACTAATTAAAAAAATAAAACCACCAAATATTAAATACCCAAATTACGAAACCTAATCTACTGAAATCTAAACTCTAAAATCTGGGTCCTCACATGACGTCATATATAGGTCTCTCAGGTTTTGAGCCACCTGTTGCTCCCAGCTCGTTAACATGAGCAGAGGAACTGTGTGGAAAGTGCCGATTGTACTCTTGCAGTCACGTCTCCGAGCAGAGGAGGAGGGATTTATTATGATGTCAGTTTGGTATAAAGTTATTGTAGTATGCAGAAAGACAATCCAACATTCTAGAACCTGATACAAATCATTCTGGATATTAATTGTATTAGAACTTTATTCTGGATGTTACGTTTATTAGAAAAACATTCTAGTTAGTAATTTTATTGGAACTTGATTCTGGATATTACGTTTATTAGAACTTGATTCTGGATATTAATTTAATTTAGAACTTAATTCTGGACATGAATTTTATCAGAACTTTATTCTGGATATTAATTTAATTAGAACTTTATTCTGGACATGAATTTTATTAGAACTTTATTCTGGATGTTAATTTTATTAAAACGTTATTCTGGATGTTAAGTTTAGTAGAACTTAATTCTAGTTATTAATTTTACTGGAACTTTATTTTGGATATTAAGTTTATTAGAACTTTATTCTGAATGTTAACTTTATTAGAACTTTATTCTGGATGTTAATTTTATTAGAAAGTTATTCTGGATATAAATTTAATTAGAACTTTATTCTGGATATTAAGTTTATTAGAACTTAATTCTAGTTATTAATTTTATTGGAACTTCATTCTAAGTTTACTAGAAATCTTTTCTAGTTTTTCATTTTATTCAAATTTCATTCCAGATATAATTGTTGTTGTAATCTTACAGACACGTCTCCCATCAGAAGAGAACGAATTTATTATGATGTCAGTTTGATAAGTTATTGTAGTATGCAGAAACAAAGTCTAACAATGGAGAACCTGACGATACAAAATGGAAATCAGATTTAGATGGAATTCTTTATGTAACTACAGTTGATATGTAATTACATCTAAATAACTATGTACATCAGGTGTAATGTTTAATATGACTAGGCATATTAACATTTACTGTTATTTAGTTCCATTTTAACAGTTTACTCTGAACATATTTGGGGGGGGGGTTGTACCACGGGGTAGTACAATATGTTCTGTTATTTGATTGAATACAGCCTTTGCAAATATTTGAACTATGATTCCAATCAAAAGCTAATATATACCATAGGACTGGTAACAGACAAGACAACAAAGGGTTAAACTACAGTCTCTAAAGTTTGGGCACTGCAGTCAAACAGCAACATGTTCTGCTGGTTATCACGTCCTCCTCTACACACATTCTAATAATACTCAATAATAAAAATAATAAAACTATAATAACTTTTACACCTGTTACACACGTTTTATTTTTTTCACCCAGCAAATATACAGAAACTGTGCACCACCAGGAGTGTTCAAACCTCTACACACACCTGTACAAACAGTGTTTTGTTATTTAATAATCCGCACATACACGAGGTCAGCGATGGTGACGCCTATACCCCGTGACCTCCTCCTCCCTGAACGTCGTCAGCCAGCCCCTGAAATTAGATTTACTTTCTGAGAAAAGCTCAGGTCGTCTGAGGTCGCCCACAGTCCACGGATACAGAGCGTGTACAGGTTTTTCGGATAAGTCCAGCCAAGCAGCATTTCGCAAGCCTGTTTCTGAACTTGTTCCAGCCTGCGGTCAAGGGCGACATCACGGCCCACGCCGACACGGTCTCGTGTCCTTCACTGTTTTAGGGACACACTGATTCCGTACCGGTGTCTGCGCTGGTACTGGCACTGAAACACATCATCAGTACCGGTGACGGGGAAACCAATACTGATACCTATGACCGGTCAATTTATTAGAGCTTCATAATGGACTTTATATTTATTAGAACTTCGTTCTTGATATTAAGTTTATTAGAACTTCGTTCTGATATTAAGTTTATTAGAACTTCGTTCTTGATATTAAGTTTATTAGAACTTCGTTCTTGATATTAAGTTTATTAGAACTTCGTTCTGATATTAAGTTTATTAGAACTTCGTTCTGATATTAAGTTTATTAGAACTTCATACTTGATAATGTTATTAGAACTTCATACTTGATAATGTTATTAGAACTTCATACTTGATAATGTTATTAGAACTTCATTCTAGATATTGTTGTTAGAACTTCATTCTAGATATTAATGTTATCAGAACTTCAATAACATGATATTTTTTTGGCAATACTAAGAAGTAGCTTCTTCCGTTTGTTGCTTTTTATTATTTTGCTTGGATACAAACATTCGAGCAGTGAGGAACAGTGCTTTTGGGATACATGGCATTCCACCGTGGCAGGATCTCCTGCGCTCTGGGCGATCCGCCCAGGGTCCACCCTGAGGTGCATGTGAAATGATGTCTGTCGGACGAGCAGAAGTACAGTACATGAGCCTGCACTTTTCCACCCTATTCATTCTTAGTGGGGAAAAAATTCTGGAATTTTGAAATTTTCTGGAAAACCATGTCGGATCAAAAATCTGTAACTATTCCCAATCAGGTAATGGTATATCCAGTCTTATAGGTTATCTAGGTTGGATATCGATAACGGCACTTGGTATCAGCCTATACTGAGGGATCGAGTATTGGTGCACAAGTAGCCTAAATCTAATATGCAAATGAGCTCTGTTCTGTGATTGGCTGTCATATGTATATATTATATCAACACGTCTTATAAAGCGAGTGGGCGGAGCTAAAGTGTTTTTGTGACACCACAAGTCTCACAAACCTTACCCAAGTCCTGTCCAAGCGAAGCTAGCCTTGTTTCTAGGCAGTTCTTTAATGGTTCCTCAGGAAAGACAATGGTTCTACATAGAAGAAGGTACATCCGCAGGCCTAAAGGGTTCTTTACTGTAGCTATATAGCACCAAAAAGGGTTCTGCTGTTGTTACAAGCCTGAAAGACTACTAGCTAAAGAACTTTGGACTCGGTCTGGGCTTCTCGCTGCAGTTTTCCCGTTCCACCCTACATGGTGCAGCAGGTACATTCTGGCGCCTCAGAATGAATGATAAGCCAACTTGTGCAGAGTTAATGCTAGCGCGCTGTAGCTAAGCTAACCACTAACCGTTTATCGGACTGACTAGCTTCCCCTTACCCTCTGCTGTCTCCCGGCGTCCCAGGTTTGGAGCTGAGAGCTGTCTTGTCGTAGCTCT
This sequence comes from Semaprochilodus insignis, assembly GCA_034552555.1. Taxonomy (NCBI): domain Eukaryota; kingdom Metazoa; phylum Chordata; class Actinopteri; order Characiformes; family Prochilodontidae; genus Semaprochilodus; species Semaprochilodus insignis. The sequence continues at coordinate 24,630,244 of CM067496.1, forward strand.
GCATCTTGGCGTTCGTCGGAGAGCCGCAAAACGACCTTAACCAATTCAAAACATCAGCTGTCTGCGACGGACTGAGAGTCGCTGCGGTTTGCTTCCGGGTTGCTGTCACGTGATGCTGATGCCGCGGAGCTTGCAGTTCCCTCAGTGGGCGCTAGAGGGAGGTAGCGCTCCACGTGTTCACCTGCATAATTCAGTTCAACTCAATCAAATTCACACCCATCTGAAATAGGCCTGAATCGATCACAGGTAGAAATGCAGTGATGCAAATGAATCAGATCTTTGCAGCTTTATACTGCCGCTAAAAGATGGACAGAGAATGAAGGAGATACAGGGAGAAAGGGAGGGAGAAAATAAGGAGAGAGAATAAAGAAAAGACAATGAGAGGAATCAGTGAGAGAGAGAGAAGGAGGTACAGAGAGAGAACAAAGGAGAGTATAAGAGATGGAGAGAGATAGGTCGAGAGAATGTGCAAGAGTGAGAGAGGGGAAGAGAGCAGGAGAGAATGAGCTAGAAACGGGAAGAAAGAGAGAGAGGGAAGGAGGGAGAAAGTAAGAGTGAGCGGGAGTCAGTGAGAGAGAAAGGGAGAAGAGAAAGTTAGAGGGGAAAAAGAGAGTCAGTCAGAAAGAGGGGAGAGAGAGAGGGAGAGAGAGTCAGTGAGAGAGGGAGAGAGAGAGTGAGAGAGTCAGAGAGAGAGAG
>CM067496.1:24635687-24664283 GCA_034552555.1 Semaprochilodus insignis
GTGTCCTGTGATAATCCATCCCATGCAGCTTGAATATCCTCACACAGTTCCTGCAGATGGTGCGGTAGGGGTGGAGGTGGAGTGACACCAGGCCTTCTGGACGTGTGACGCGTGACAACAAACCGGGACTCGTCACTGAAGATGACCAACCTGACATTCTGAGTCACTCCATGACAGTCTGGTACGACACCATTGCAGTCTTTGGTGACGGTGATGTGGTGTTAAGGACAGTCGTAGTAACCGGTTGCGTACATGTAGTCCTGCGTGGTGCAGCCGTCTGCCAGTGGTGCTGCACTGACCGGATGACTCATGGAGGACATCACTGCTCGCTAGATGTTTGCAGTCGTGCCTGTTGGGTCAGTCAGGTACAGCGCTAAGGCCTGTCTTTGCTTACGTCACAAACTTGAATCATTGGCATGTCTCTTGAGGTCAAACCTACCCACCTGTGGGTTGATTCCTTCTGGGTGCAGCTGTTCGTGCAGCTGTTCTTTGATGATGAGTGTACATATTAGCATTAGGCTACTCACAATGGTTTCTCTTTTTGGCCGGAAAGAAAAGAAAGACAAACCACCAAATGAAAACCCCAAACACGATTAGAAGTAGACTCATAATGTTTAGTTTTTCAGGATCAATAAATGCAACGAAACAAACATACACCGAGTGGACATCTCCTCAACAAGGCTACGACGACACAGTCTCTTTCAGTACAGTGGAAAATACAATATAGAATATATATATATGTATATACGTATGTACACATAAGCTTCGAAACCACATTTCAGCAAAAATAATCATGTTGTATATATAAAAACACAGTTCAGCTCTCGCCGCAGTTCATAGGTCCAGGAGGAACAACGTTCAGGAATTGTTCACGCTTGATTTCGTAGTAGAAAACCGACACTGAGAAGACAATCGGGCACGAACTGATGTTAGAAAACGTTGCTGTTGTGATTGTGTTCTCCAGACTACACCGAGAACCTAGGCCTCTGTGGAACCTTGGTGGTCGTCTCTGGAGAATCAGTCTTACGCCTCCTTATCCGTTACTAAGTTAAACCAGATTTTGCTGGCTGGCTGAGAGCCCGATGCCTCCGAGGTATTTGGAAATGGCTAGCATGAACCTCCACAACTGAACCCCACCAATATGACTACTTGTGATCCCCACGCTGCGTTTAGCCGGAGCATTTGGACCTCGTTTCCGCTAATCTGTTAATCTAGCCTTTCCCCTGAAGTCTGGAAAGCCGATCTTAGGCCAGGCCCCCGGGGCTTCGTAGCAAAACACGGGCCTAGCGTGCCTAGCGTGCCTAGCAAGGAAGCTACATGTAGCCTCAGGGCATAATGAGGTTCTGCGTTCGTCTTTATGTGCTTCTGGGGTTTGTAGTTCTACAGCAGCACCTCAGCGATAATGTGCAATGTTAAAGTGTACAGTAGGGGGCAGCGTTACGTTCACCAAACCAGAATGCAGGCTAGAAAAGAAAAATGGAGCTTGGAAATGGTGACCCAATGGTGATCCAGGTTTTCATAACCGATAGAACGGAAGCTCACGAAAGGTCAGATCTGGAATAAGGTCACCGGACTAAATATGTGTCACCTTGCGTGTTTAAGGTGGTAGTACCTCCAGGCTCCTGCAGATGGCGCTGCACGAGGATGACGGGGCTATAAATACCTGCGCGTTGTGAGGGACGGGATCCATAGATTGGGAAGAGGTGGTACAGTGCAGGGAATGTCTCGTTCCATGTGTAGAAAATGGCTCCAGAGCAGATGTTAATGATTGGCTAAAAGGAGTGACTGCATTTGGGCGTGTCAAAGACCATAGTGTGAAGGAAGTAGCTGAATCTGCAGGTGTATGGAAGCGTACGGTCATACGGGTCTACCAGCAGTGGATAAAATCCCAGTCTACAGGGAATTCTCCTCGGAATTGTGCCAGGGAAGGCATCCACCAAATCTGGACCAACTGACCAATTCTTTGATGTAAGAGTGTCTGAACATTGATGTGGCTACATCCAGAAACTTGTCCAGTACATGCCCAATCCAGTCACAGCTGTTACTGGTGCTGGTGGAGGGGTTACACGCTGGTAGGTACGGTTCCTGTTTTGTCTGCTGAGTTTTTTATATATGATTTTAAAATGGAGTGTTTATGTTAAACATCCAGCAAATAAAAAATATATGATATAAATATGATAAATACCGCTGATGAGGCCTACCTGAGACCTGTGTGGGTGTGGCTAAGGAGCAGTTTGATTGACAGCTCTCTGACCAGGACTCTTACTCTGCTCCGCCCCTCATACAGAACCAACATCATTATCCAGCCTTCATGTTACACTAATGGGACAGATAAAGATGGATGGATGGAATGAAGACGCAGATGGAGGAAAAAGTGGATGTGCGCAGGAATGAATGAACAGATGTGCAGACAGACGGACGAACAAATGGACGGATGAAACGATGCATTGATAAAGGAACAAACAAAGGAGCAATGCTGGTGTACGGATAAAGTAATGAACGGATGAGGGAGCAATGCTGGTGTACGGATAAAGGAATGAACGGATGAAGGAACAATGTTGGTGTACGGGTACAGGAATGAATAGATGAAGGAACAATGTTGGTGTACGGGTACAGGAATGAACAGATGAAGGAACAATGTTGGTGTACGGGTACAGGAATGAACAGATGAAGGAACAATGTTGGTGTACGGATACAGGAATGAACAGATGAAGGAACAATGTTGGTGTACGGATACAGGAATGAACAGATGAAGGAACAATGTTGGTGTACGGATTAAGGAATGAACGGAAGAAGGAACAATGTTGGTGATGGATAAAGGAATGAAGGGATGAAGGAACAATGTTGGTGTACGGATAAAGGAATGAACAGATGAAGGAACAATGTTGGTGATGGATAAAGGAATGAACAGATGAAGGAACAATGTTGGTATATGGATAAAGGAATGAACAGATGAAGGAATAATGTTGGTGATGGATAAAGGAATGAACAGATGAAGGAACAATGTTGGTGTACGGATAAAGGAATGAACAGATGAAGGAATAATGTTGGTGATGGATAAAGGAATGAACAGATGAAGGAACAATGTTGGTGTACGGATAAAGAAATGAACAGATGAAGGAACAACGTTGGTGTACGGATAAAGGAATGAACAGATGAAGGAACAATGTTGGTGTACGGATTAAGGAATGAACGGATGAAGGAACAATGTTGGTGATGGATAAAGGAATGAACAGATGAAGGAACAATGTTGGTGATGGATAAAGGAATGATCGGATGAAGGAACAATGTTGGTGTACGGATTAAGGAATGAACAGATGAAGGAACAATGTTGGTGTATGGATTAAGGAATGATCGGATGAAGGAACAATGTTGGTGATGGATAAAGGAATGAATGGATGAAGAAACGATGTTGGTGATGGATGAAGGAATGAACAGATGGAGGTCGGACATGATTCTAGAACAGGATTAAAATCATAATCTAACCTATATACCACATACATGATGCTTTACTCACCTAACTGGGTGGAATGGTTGACATTCATGAGTCAGATGGGAGCTTACTAACTGACTAGCATTTAGAGGGCTGACCTGTGGTTAGCTGGCAGACGAGTCACTATGTCACATGACCTTGTTAAACCAATGAAATGCAAGGCATATATTTTGACACGGACGTGAGCCAATGGCACACATGGTATTGTTGGCGAATTAACATTTTAAATAGTTCATCCCGAAAACAGGTCCTGCGCCGGACGGAGGTCCTGCGCCGGACGGAGGACTGGGAGTTGAAAAACCGGACTGTCCGGCCTAAAACCGGAGGTGTGGCCACCCTACATGGAGGAACGGTGTCGGTCCACTGGTAATGTTGGGTAGTAAATGCCTAAATCTGCATCAAGCCTCGGTATGTTTGAGCCGTTAAGTTTCTTGACAGTGACCCGCTTCACATCAAACCGCTCTGAGTTCCTTTGTTGTACGTCTCCTGTCAAACCCTGGACAGGCCTTTCATTTAGTGACTAGCCTCTAGAGATTGGATGTCCACAGGCTCCTCTGTGTGGTGTAGACTAGCATGCACAATTGTAGGTTTTGGTCACTTGAGGTGATGGAGACACTAGCATGCACTACTGTAGCTAGCTAGCTTCTAAGTCTAAAGTAGCATGTGTGATTGCAGCTAGGTTCTTGGTTGCTTTAAGAATTGGTTGTGATGTAGCTTCCAGCGTGCGAGATTTGTGGTTGTTCCAGGAATTTCCGGGATGTAGAGAGCAGCGTGCGTGAATGCTAGGCTAGCTCTTTGGCCGTTTGCGCAATTTACATGATGTAAGCCAGAATTACTTTGCCACGTGTAGGACTAGCATGCATGATTGTATGCTAGCTATTTGGTTGTTTGGACGGGATGTAAACCTGTTGTCTTCAGTTCAAGTCTTTAGCAACAGCTGTGCAAGTGTCTAGAGGTCCCTTGCTAACCTTATAACATCACCCATTTTGCATACAGATTCATAGTTAGCCCCTCCCCCTACTAATATGTAGCCACACCCCTTTCACAGATGAGCCTCCACCAGATTGTTATTGGTCCCGGCAGGCGACTGCTTGCTCTTGTAGGCGTCCGTGTTGTATTTGGAGCTGTCTGAGAAGAGCGCCCGGGGCGTGCAGAGCGCTAGCAGTATCTGCTTGTACTCACGCCGGAAGTTCTGGTTCAGGAGGCCGTAAACAACGGCGTTGAGGCAGCTGTTGAAGTAGGCCATGAAGTAGCTGGTGACAAAGAGCCACTCAGGGACATTGGGGCCCACACGGGCAGGGTCCATGGCCACGGCCAGCCCGATGAAGTTCAGTGGCGCCCAGCAGACGGCGAAGAGCACAAAGACGACGAACATGGTCAGGAAGTTGCGCAGGTCGGCTGTCCGCGCGCCCGGCCGGGCCCGCACGCGACCCTTCACTCGGATCACCAGGGCCCAGATGCGCAGGTAGCAGAAGGAGACCACTCCCAGCGGCACCAGGAAGTGGACGAGCACCACGCAGACCGTGTAGGAGGAGCTGACCGTCTGCGCAAAGGTACAGGAAAAGACCCGGGGGTCGTAAGTCAGGGAGCCCACTAGAAAGTTCGGCAGCGTGGCCACAGCGGTCAGCAGCCAGGTGAGAGTCAGGTAGAGGCAGGTGTTCCTGCGCGTGTACAGCCGGTCGTAGCGCAGGCTGTGGCAGATGTAGCAGTAGCGGTTGATGGCGATGGCCGTGATGTTGAACACGGAGCCGATCACACTCAGGCCCATGACGAAGCCGCTGAGCTGGCAATGCAAGTAGCCCATCGTCCAGCCATTGTGGAAAATGGCCAGTAGGGCTAGAGGGTATGGGTACAGCGCCACCACCAGGTCGGCCACGGAAAGGCTCACCACAAAGATATTACCTGAGAAGGCAAGAGAGAGAGAATTGAAAGATTGACAGCTCTGTCCAAAGCTCCGCCCCTCATACAGAACTAATATCATTATCCAGTTTTTGTGTGATGCTAACTGGACGGACGCACGCTCGGCCGCACACGTGACGTAAGCAAGAACAGGCCTTATAGCTGTACCTGACTGACCCAAAAGCCACGATTACAGACATCCAGCGAGCAGTGACGTCCTCCATGAGTCATCCTGTTAGTGCAGCACCATTGGCAGACAACTGCACCACGCAGGACTACATGCACACAGACCGTTACCACGACTGTCCTTAACACCACGTCACCGTCACCAAAGACTGCAATGGTGTCGTGCCAGACTGTCATGGAGTGACTCAGAACGGCAGCGGGTCATCTTCAGTGACGAGTCCCGCTTTAGTCTTGGTGGAGACGACCAACGAATCCGTGTGTGGAGGCACCGTGGTCAGCACCAAGATGAACAGTTTGTTGTCATGCGTCACACGTCCAGAAGGCCTGGTGTCACTCCACCTCCACCCCTACCGCACCATCTGCAGGAACTGTGTGAGGATATTCAAGCTGCATGGGATGGATTATCACAGGACACCATTAGGAACCTCTACAGCTCCATGCCGAGACGTCTGGAGTGTTGGGTTAGCAAACACGGCGGCCCGACGCCATACTGAGAGACAGACTTCTGTATGTGTAGCTCAATAAATATTGATCATATCAGTCTAAATTGATCATCAGTTATTCATCCTGGTGACCTTTATCTTCCTTCCCAACAGACCTGCAATCCCACACCTCCTTCTGGGCGCAGCTGTCACTTTGATGACGAGTGTAACTGTCTGAGAAGAGTGCCCGGGGCGTGCAGAGCGCTAGCAGGATCTGTTTGTACTCACCCAGGAAGTTCTGTTTCGGTAGGCTGTAGAGGACGGCATACAGTCACTATATTACCAGATTAGCTTAATTAGAAGGAGTTGTGTTGTGGTTCTCCATTAATAACAGTCTGGCATCGCAACGTATTGAGAACCTCCATCACCAATATGTAGCGTACAGGAAGTGCGGAGAGCAGCCGTATTCTTTAATCAAGTGTTGTTATTGGAGCGCCACGTTCGATTATGTTCCTATTATGTTCAAAAATAGGAGCGAGAGAGAGGCAGGAGACACGACGGAGGGAAGCTGACAAAGGCATGAGTGCAGCACTCAAGCAAATGAAGGGCAGGGATGAAAGGAAGGAGCAACCGAAAGTCCCCCTCTCACTCGTCCGCTGAGTGTGCAGACATAAAGAGCTCTCAGATTCTTTTCTACTAAGGCTAACGGTGTGAATGACTGAGAGTCTGTTCATGTGTCCCGAGTCCTTGCTGAAATGGTGATACAGCTCAACAGCTAAAATGCGTGTGACTGCGCGCTAGACGATTGATTGGTGATGACCACATCAAGGCACCCATGTACACCTCTCTCATTCCAGAGGGGCGAATGAGCTCAGCGGCGACCGAAGCAATAAGATTATCGATATGTGACACAGTAACCAACATGTGCTGAGACCCAACACTAGAGCAGCGGATATTGTCGGGAATGTTGGCGAAGATAAGCCACACAACACACCAGACGTCTCAGCATGGAGCTGTAGAGGTTCCTAATGGTGTCCTGTGATAATCCATCCCATGCAGCTTGAATATCCTCACACAGTTCCTGCAGATGGTGCGGTAGGGATGGAGGTGGAGTGACACCAGGCCTTCTGGACGTGTGACGCGTGATAACAAACCGTTCATCTTGGCGCTGACCACGGTGCCTCCACACACGGATTCGTTGGTCATCTCCACCAAGACAAAAGCGGGACTTGTCACTGAAGATGACCCGCTGCCATTCTGAGTCACTCCATGACAGTCTGGCACGACACCATTGCAGTCTTTGGTGACGGTGACGTGGTGTTAAGGACAGTCGTGGTAACGGTCTGTGTGCATGTAGTCCTGCGTGGTGCAGTTGTCTGCCAATGGTGCTGCACTAACAGGATGACTCATGGAGGACATCACTGCTCGCTGGATGTCTGTAATCGTGGCTGTTGGGTCAGTCAGGTACAGAGATAAGGTCCGTTCTTGTTTACGTCACATGTGCGGCCGAGTGTGAAACTTGAATCATTCGCATGTCTCACAATGTCAAACCCACCCACCAAGTTTCATTCCTGTCGGTCGTTTGAAAACACTGGAAATTTTAAGGATATATTAACCGCCAAACTGGAAATGACCCCGGTTCCTATTTCAGGAATCTGGTCATGGAACATGGCCACCAAATAAGTGAATGCAAACCACAATGTTTAGGGTTCCATTCAGTAAACGTCAAACCATCTATTCATCAATTGACAAATGTTAAACAGTGCTGTTAACTAGGAGAGAGGAGCTAGTTAGCATTTGCTAGCATTGCTAGCATGATAGTACCTCTGCTGACAACAGAACCTTCAGATTTCTGGCTAAAGCAAGTTGAGATGGTAATGATTCAAATCTGAGAGAATGAAGTCAAGCAGCTGCCAAACCCAGCACCACCTGTTTCTCTGGGTTGGGCTCTGATCATCTAACTTAACGTTAGCTTAGCGAGCTAGCTAGCTACAAACCCCAACAGAGCCACACAACCACAGTCCAGCTTTGATGCTGACTAACTGCTGCTCCACTGACACAGAGTGGCCAAGAGTCAAGTAGGTGGTGTTGGAGTGAACGTGGAAATTAAAACCAGAACATTTGTGTTTTGGCTAAGCTAGCTCAGATTTTAGGATACTGTGGTATACCTTATTACCATTATACCACACACCATGCTACATTCATATCCATAAAGTTAATACTTATGCTGAAGTACAGACAACCCTGAACACTGAGGACCCTGAGGTTCGTGTATGAGTCCACATGGGATGGTGTCTGTAGGGCTGCTGTTGTGTGGTATATTGTCGTGTATGCTATTCGTACTGACGGTACCCAGATGCCCTCCTTATTAAATGAGCTGTGCCTAAACATCATTACAGAAAACCAACACTGACTGTTTAGCTTTACAATGAGCGCTTTCCTGGCCCTTCCACACAAACACAGACTGTGTGGATTCTCTCTCTGCCGCACACACACACACACACACACACGGTTGTGCAAGATAAGTGTTAGGCGCAGTGCTGTGGACGGGCTAATCCTGTCAGAGTGCTCTCAGTAAGGGGCGGCTGGACAGATAGATGCTGCTAACAAACCTCTTGGGGGCGGAGAAGTGAAAGGACCTTCACACACCAGGCACCTTCTGAGGAGCTGTCACTGTTCCACTAGTGCGACTCAGACGTACAAAACTCAAAACTAGTGAGGATGCAACAGTGGTATTGATGTGTGTCTTGTCATTGTAATAGGGGTGGTGATGTAACAATGGTGTCTAGTCATAGTAGCAGTGGTGGTGATGTAACAATGGTGTCTAGTCATTGTAACAGTGGTGGTGATGTCTAGTCATTGTAACGTGTCTAGTCATTGTAACAGTGGTGGCGATGTAACAATGGTGTCTAGTCCTTGTAACAGTGGTGGTGATGTCTAGTCATTGTAACGGTGTCTAGTCATTGTAACAGTGATGGTGATGTAACAATGGTGTGTAGTCATTGTAACAATGGTGGTGATGTAACAATGGTGTCTAGTCATTGTAACAGTGGTGGTGATGTAAAAATGGTGTCTAGTCATTGTAACAATGGTGGTGATGTAACAATGGTGTCTAGTCATTGTAACAGTGGTGGTGATGTCTAGTCATTGTAACGGTGTCTAGTCATTGTAATAGTGGTGATGATGTAACAATGGTGTCCAGTTATTGCAGCAGTATCGCCCAGTCACTGTAACTATGGTAATGATATAATAACTGTGTATGTGTCACAATGTAGAATTCAACTGGCACAATGGTGACAATGTAACAACAACGCCAAGCGATTGATGGTGGTGATAATGTCACAATAGTTTCTAGTCATATAATCATGGAGGCAATGATGTAGCAACAGGCGTTTTAACAATGGCGATGATGTAACCATGGCATCTAGGCACTGAAGAAATGTCAGTTGTGATGTAATAACAATGTCTAGACTTTGTTGCAGTCAGATTGGCAGTGATCAGATTCTGAAACCAAAATGAGATCTCTGAAACGGCACGCAGGAACATATTTACATTGGTATGTGAAGAATGCAAATGCTTTCTGGGCCAAAACCAAAGAGGCAGGCTGGAGAACCCAGAGATGATGCCTGATTCTTTGGAGTTGGGTGAGGGGGTGGATGTGTAAATGTGAGTTTTTGGCAGATCCATTGCTTTGAGGCTTGTGTGTCCTTGTTGGCACCACTCCCAAAAGAGCCTGAGCAGTCATCTAAAACGTGTGTCTGTTTCCCCCGCTGAAAGGGAAATGCTGCCACTCCGGATTTAGTGAGAGAAATGGTTTAGAGCAGGCTTGCGTGTGTTTGTCTGTTCGTGAGGTCCAATTTACCCCAGGATGATGAAAAACAACCATCACGGCGGTTACACTGACTAGACTATGTGTTCCATAACGGCCATTGTGACATCATCACTGCCATTGTTACATCACCACCCCCGCTGTTTTGATTTCTAGACACCATTACTGCGCTACCACTGTACATTAGCATGATGATGATGTAACAGTGGTGTCAAGTCACTGAAACAGTGGCAATGATGTCACAGTCGTCACCAACATTGTGACATCATCAGTCCCCGATGTTACAATAGCCATGTTTACATGCAGCCTGGTAATCCATGAATAATCCAACAATCCCTCAATCAGAAGAAATGAGTCTAATTTAGGCCATTCTCCACGAGCGAACGAATTGGGTATTCCTGGAAATAACCCGTTACATAGAAGAACAGTAGCCATGTAAACAGCTGTATCTGATCACATTCCCAATCGGAAAGTTTAAGCACGTTCTGCACATGTGCCCTAGCGTCATAGTGCGAGTTTACAACGTGACGGGAGCCAGAAACAGGTCCGCAGAGGACACTACGTTTATCCTTCAAACTTTATAAGGCTTAAAAATAGCTGTCAGGATGGAAAGCTCGCAACAGCAAGCTGTTCAGACGAGTATATGATCAAATCAAGGACAGTTTATTCCAACCACAGAGTTAAATAAACTCAGATAGGCGTATAGCAACGCTCAGAACCAGAAGGGTACAAGTGGGGGACTGGCATCCTCATGTGTCTCAGAATGTTGCAGGACACGATGTCTTCCTCTTGTCACGTCTTCAGTAAGTGCTAGTGAAGTACAGTACCTTCATTTTACACCATTCAAAAACACATGTGGCAATTAGGAGTCTCAGGTAACCCATACCGCTGCTCATCTGAGGTCCAAAGTCAGCCAGGGTTACTACCTTAAATGACCGGTCCCCGGTTGCTCTGAGATAATAAGCCAGCGCTTTGAGAAGCTGGTTAGGGGCTTCATCAGTTCCTCCCTACCTGCCACCCTGGGCCCACTGAAGTTTGCCTACTGACAAAACCCTGGCAATGCAATAGCTCTGACACTGCCTACGGCCCCATGAAACCGCTGTTTGTGGACTACAGATCAGCATTCAACACCACCACCCCCCCCACCCTCGAGGCTTGACATTAAGCTTCGGGATCTGGGCCTGAACAGTTCTCTGTGCAGCTGGATCCTGGACTTCCTGACAGGCAGACGCCAGGTAGCAAACAAGGGTAAGTATCACCTACTGACCCTTACCCAACAACTGAGGGCCTGATCTCCAACAACGACAAGATGGCCTACAGAGAGGACATCAGAAGACCAAGGAGCCGATAGTGGGCTTCAGGAAGCAGGTAAAAGTGCATGCCTCCATCACCATCACTGTAGAGAGGGTCAGCAGCTTCAAGTTCCTCTGTGTTCACTGCATGGCTGAGAAGGTTTGACCCGAACCCCCGCAATCCTCAGAACATTTGACACATGTGTTGTGGAGAGCATTCTAACTGGCTCCATCACCACCTGGTATAGGAACTGGACTGCCATTGAGAGGAAAGCTCTGCAGAGGGTGGTATGGACAGCTCAGCACGTCACCAGGGTTCCGCTCCCAAACCTCCTGGAGCAGGAGGTACAGTAGCATAAAGTCCAGAAGCAGCCAGTTCCAAGACAGCTTCTTCCCCCAGGCCATCAGGCTGCTGAACAGCCAGTAGTGCTAGTGCACTGAGCTACTACACCTTCAACCTCCAAGGACAATCCACACCACATCCGCACCTCAATGCAGACTCACTCTGCACTTTACTGGAACTTCGTATCTAGCACACCTATACCTGCACCTATAGTCTGACAACTTGTTCATCTTCCTTCCATATCCTATATAACCTGGAATTGCATACATGGAAATATTCGCATCTGTCACACTGGTGTACCTAAAAAAAAGTCCCCTGTGACTGAAACGGCCCTAGCAGCGTGTAATGCCTCCACCAGCACCAATAACAGCTGTGAGTGGATTTGGCTGGACTGGACAAGTTTCTGGATGTAGGCCACATCAATGTTCAGACACTCAGTTGGTCCAGATTTGGTGGATGCCTTCCCTGGCACAATTCCGAGGAGAATTCCCTGTAGACTGGGATTTTATCCACTGCTGGTAGACCCGTATGACCATACGCTTCCATACACCTGCAGATTCAGCTACTTCCTTCACACTATGGTCTTTGGCACGCCCAAATGCAGTCACTCCTTTTAGCCAATCATTAACATCTGCTTTGGAGCCATTTTCCACACATGGAACGAGATATTCCCTGCACTGTAGCACCTCTTCCCAATCTATGGATCCCGTCACTCACACCCCACAGTACCACCTCTTCTATGGATCCCGTCACTCACACCCCGCAGGGATTGATAGACCCATCATTCTCGTGCAGCAGCGCCATCTTCAGGAGCCTGAAGTTACAACTACCACCTTGAACAGGCAAGGTGACTCGTGTGTAGGGTACAACGTTCATCTTACTCATCTCCTTCATGTCACCGTAGTTTCAGCCGACGTTGCTAATGATGACCAACTACGTTGAGTCGGTACTATACCTGCAGCGGGATCTGGAATAGCTGGTACCTAATAACTGGCTTAAGTTAGCTTTAGCTTGCTGGGTTGCTCAGACTCAGGAGAAGTCGGAGTCATGTCAGCATCGTGATTAGCCTAGGAGAAGGCTTACGGAAGCTTTTCCCAAGATTTGGCTTTAAGGGTAATGTCTTGATTTAGCAGAACGCAGCAGAGAGTGAGAGAGAGAGAGAGAATAAACAGTCCACCTGGAGACGAAGCCTAAACTGAATTAGCCCAGTCAGCGTGTGTCTGACGCTACCAATAATGGCTAAGCCTTGGCACTGACCTAGAATCAGGACTGCCCCTAGAGTCCTGACCCTCAACATCCTTGTAGACCCATCTGCACCAGTTCCTGGACCAGCGCTGCCCTCTTGGCTGTAGCCTGCGTTGCCATCATATGATCAGCATGACGATTAGCGCTAACACAGCTTTTCTGTCCCCGTTCAGCCTCCAACAAGTGCCTGATTGTCCACTTTTAGCCTTTTAGAAAGTCACAACACAAATTCCATATTGTTGAAATGAAATACGGGTTTTACAGATAAGGAAGCTGCCTCTGCTTTCACCATGGACACATGGGCTGTTCCTAGCTTATCAGGATCTGGACACAGCGGAGCGTCAATTTATCTCCATTTACACGCTTAAACTTGATTAGTTCAGGCATACCATAAATAACACAGCAGGACGGGACTTACGGTTCCCTATGGTTCCTCAAAAGAGTACAGAACATTAGTAGAAGCACGTTTGTAATCCCGGAACTCTTTTATTTCCTCAAAAGTTTCCAGAGCCTTGGTGGAACTGCACCTACAGTTCTAGAGCGTTTTAATTCCTCAAAAATGTTTCCAGAACTTTAGTGGAAACAGGCCTTTAGATCCTCAAAAGGTTCCATGACCTTATTGGAAACACACCTACATTTCTGGAGTTTCTTAGTTCTATAGAAAAGTTTCAGAACCTTAGTGGAAATGTCCCTATATTTCTAGAGCTCTTTAGTTCCTCAAAAAGGTATCCAGAACCTTAGTGGAAATAGGCCTTAAGATTCTCAAAAGGTTCCATAACTGTACTGGAAGCACACCTACATTTCTAGAGTTCTTTAGTTCCTCAGAAAGGTTTCAGAACCTTAGTGGATACAGGTCGATAGTTCCTGAACTCTTTCATTCATTAAAAACCTTGGTGGAAATGCATCTACAGTTCTGGAGCTCTTTAATTCCTCTAGAAAGTTTCCAGAACCTTAGTGGAAACAGGCCTTAAGATCCTCAAAAGGTTTCACGACCTTATTGGAAACACACCTACATTTTGAGAGTTCTTTAGTTCCTCAGAAAGGTTTCAGAACCTTAGTGGAACCAGAACTCTTTAATTGTTCAAAGGTTTCAGGAACCTTGGTGGAAATGCACCTACAGTTCTAGAGCTCTTTAATTCCTATAGAAAGTTTCTAAAGTCTTAGTGGAAACAGGCCTTTAGATCCTCAAAAGGTTCCATGACCTTATTGGAAACACACCTACATTTCTGGAGTTCTTTAGGTCCTCAGAGAGGTTTCAGAACCTTAGTGGAAACGCAGCTACAGTTCTAGAGCTCTTTAATTCCTCTAGAAAGTTTCCAGAACGTTGGTGGAAACAGCCCTTAAGATCCTCAAAAGTTCCACGACCTTATTGGAAACAAACCTACAGAGCGTTCTAGAGAGTTTTTTAATTCCTCAGAAAGTTTCCAGAACCTTAGTGGAAACCTTTACATCCTCAAAATGTTCCATAACCATATTTTGAAACCTATCTACATTTTGAGGGTTCTTTAGTTTCTCAGAAAGGTTTCAGAACCTTAATGGAAATACATCTAAAGCTCTAGAGCTCTTTATTTCTTCAGAATAATTCCAGAACCTTACTGGAAACAGGCCTTTAGATCCTCAAAAGGATCCACAACTGTTGGGAAACACACCAACTTTTCTGAAGTTGTTTAGTTCCTCAAAGAAGTTTCCAGACCCTTAGTCAAAATGGACCTATAGTTCCAGAACTCTTTAGTTCCTGAAAAGGTTTCAGAACCTTAGTGGAAACTGGTCTAACAGCTCTAGAGCTCTTTAATTCCTCAAAGGGTTTTCCCAGCCTTAGTGTAAATGCATTTATTGTCTTGGAACACTTTAGTCCCTCAAAAGTTTCCAGAACCTTAGTGGAAATTGGACCTTTAGTTCCAGAGCTCTCTAGTTCCTTAAAAGGTTTCAGAACCTTTGTTCCTTACAAAGTTCCAAAACTTGTGCAGAAACATGCCTGTAGTGTAGTCCCTCAAACATTTTCCAGAACCTCTAGAAAGAGAAGCTCATTGGTTCCAAACTCCACTGGAAACTCTCGATGATGGTAAGTATGTTTCCACCCCTCGTTCTGGAACCTTCTGAAGAACCACAGAAGTCCGGAGCTTTCCCTAACAAGACCTACACAGTCCCTGAATGAGTTCCGAGTTGGTGTTGCCACCACAGTGCAGAAGCCTGGAGTCACAGCAGTGGAAACTGCATGATGGTCAAGTTAACTGGATCTTTTCCTGGCCGTGTTCTACAGCGTGTGGAATTCCTGACGTTCCGAGATGACGACCAAAGCTCTTTTTGAAGGTCTTCCTCAGTGCAGGTGCTAAGCCAGCCTTCCTTACACAACTCCGGCTCAGGGAGCTTCTCTCCATGCTCAGTGCCAGCAGGTCTTCGGTTCAGATGGGCTTATCTAGAATAATCATGCAGGGGACCTGCGGCCGGGACGTCCCAAACTGCCCCACACTGCAGAATGATCACTCTGTCTATCCCTCCTTCCCTCTAACCCCTCTGGACAGGAGGCGGACAGGCGTGATGAATGAGGGAGATAAAGAACAAGCAGGTCTTTATTATCCAATGATCACGCTTTCAGTCTGAAAGACAAACACCAGAGAGGGACAGAGATAGAGAGGGAGAGAGAGAGAGAGAGGGAGAGAGAGAGGGAGAGAGAGAGTCAGAGAAAAAGGGCGAGAAAGAGAGGTAGAGAGAGAGGCAGAGAAAGGAAGAGAGAGAGAGGGAGAGAGTGACAGAGAGAGAGAGAGACAGAGAGAGAGAGTGAGAGAGAGGAAGATAGAGAGAGAGAGAGAGAGAGAGAGAGGGGGAGAGAGAGAGAGGGAGATAGAGAGAGAGAGAGAGGGAAGTCCTGTCTGTGGCTGATGACAGTCCCGGTTATTCCTGCCTGGGCTGTAAGTTCACCACAGCAGGAGGAGGAATAGCAGCTCCTCTCCGGTGATCCTGTTGAAGACTTCCAGGGAATGATTCCTCTCCGTGTCCCCGCGGCGGCCATGAAGCTCAAACACTGCAGCAGCTAAAATCCACCGCCTCCCTGCTAATATTCCCATCTCCAGACACATCCGGAGAGCAGAGCGACACCATTCCACTGAGTGATTAGGCCTGGATATCATCTGATGCCAAATGTGTTCTTCCAGAGTTAAACGGGTCGAAGTTTGGAAGTGATCCAAACGCTGAACAGCCACGTCCAGCTATAAGCAAGGTTAAAGAGAGGTGATCCGGCGGATCGTCGTCTTACCCCAGACGTAGTCCGTCAGCGGAGGTGGAGCTGCGAGGCTAATACCGCTAGCAAACACTGGAAGTCAGTAGACAAGCGGTGTCCTCACTAGTCCCACGGCTAGCATGGGCTGTCCTGTCCACCTAGCCTTACTGTCTCCCACAGAGGTAAGGCTAACCACCAAGCGAAAGCTAGCGAGGTAGCTCCACACCGAACGCCAGTCAGCCACCGCAAAGGTGGAGTTGCACCAAAAAAAACTAGTTGCACTCAGAAGGAACCAACAGGAATGAAACTTGGTGGGAAGGTTTGACATCATGAGGCATGTGAATCACACTCGGCCGCACGTGTGGCTAAAGCAAGGACAGCGTTATCGTACCTGACTGACCATATAAGATCGTCCTGTGGTCCTGACCTGTGCTGTTGTGTTGGTAGCATCACCTCCGGGCTTGAGTTGAAGAGGGGTTGCATCGTAGGGCTCCAGGAAGCCAGATGGTCTTACTGACGTATTGCGCGTCGTATTGGACGTGCAGATACTACAATAGCAGACTGTTGGCGGCAGTGGATAGAAGAAAACACGCACCAGCCACATGAAGGATCTTGGAGACTCACACAAACCACGGAGAGGGAGAACCAACGAATAGTCTGACAACCACGATAGCAGACATCCAGCGAGCAGTGATGTCCTCCATGAGTCATCCTGTCAGTGCAGCACCATTGGCAGACGGCTGCACCACGCAGGACTACATGCACACAGACCGTTACCACGACTGTTCTTAACACCATGTCACCGTCACCAAAGACTGCAATGGTGTCGTGCCAGACTGTCATGGAGTGACTCAGAATGGCAGCGGGTCATCTTCAGTGACGAGTCCCGCTTTTGTGTTGGTGGAGACGCCCAACGAATCCGTGTGTGGAGGCACCGTGGTCAGCACCAAGATGAACCGTTTGTTGTCGCGCGTCACACGTCCAGGACATGCGACTGCATTCTGCTGTATAACGTATATGTATAACACATATGACCAGAAAAGATCAGCTTTTTTATGTCGGTTGAGGTTGTGCTAGGAAAGCTAGCATGTATTTAGTTAGCATAGCTAGCTTTAGTTAGAAGGCTAATGTCAACACGGTGCATTATAGTATATACAAGCTTTCCCACTCATATTTCAATCAGTAACCAGTCTCTTCCTTCGTAACGTCACATTGTGTAAAAGTGGATATACACCACAGTTAGCTTGGCGCTAACACTGCACTGCAAATCCTATAGACTGAATCTAATAGCTAGCCAAAATTAGCATCAGTAGCGAAAGTTTCTACACTACATTCTGCTGTGTGACTACATATATGACCAGAAAAGATCAGCTTTTTTAATGTCGGTTAGCATAGCTAGCTTTAGTAGGCAGGCTAATGCTAAATAACTTCAATGCTAATAAAGGATAAACTTCTTGGCAGATAGCAATGTAGCACAGCTAGCTAACACACAAATGTCTAGATAAGACCAGCTTTTTTATGTTGGTTGAGGTTTTGCTAGGAAAGCTAGCATGCCTCTGGTTAGCATAGCTAGCTTTAGTAGGCAGGCTTATGCTAAATAACTTAAATGCTAGTAAAGTATGAACTTTGCAGTAACACAACAAGCAGTAGATCAGAGGCCCTGATCTCATGAATCTCAGGCTGGTTCCGCTGTTCGCAGGAACACGCGGGCGTGTGGTGTTATTACAGCATTTTCCTCCAAAATCACCCTCAGCGGGACCTTGCCGGCAGCGGGGCGGCTTTGCCGGCTTTGAGCTCTGACACAAGCGGAGCGAGGGAGTGCATAAATAAAGGAGAAACATCAGTACTTTACAAACAACGGCGCCGGCCCGCTGCGCCCGGAGCCACGGGACCTGCGAGGTTACATAAACATATAAACCAGAATCAAATTGCAGTAAAGTAATTTCACACCGGCTCCAGTTTTGAGAGGAGCTCACAAAGGAGAGTAACGACGCGTGGAGAACAGAGCTTCCCGGGAGGAAGCTGTGAGGGCCGGAGTGGTGGGGGGGTGCAACGAGCCGCTTGAAATAAATTCAAAGAGATGGCAGCTCTTTTAACCCCTGCTGTCTCCTCGGCGACTGCTCCAGATAACTGGCCAAGGAAACCACTGGCTGGAAACAAACACCGGCTAGCGCAGGCTAACTCTATCAAATCACCTAACGGATGATGAATGGCCCGGAGGGGTGTCTGTTTGGCTTGTGCCTGAGCTACGAGGGTGCCGGAGTCCATGGCACGCAACGCTGTCAAGCCCAACGCTAAGCTCATGAACACATGCTGGATATTGGATGTGTGATCGTTAGCGTTAGCACTTTCCGAGTGTTTGTTTAGCGCAGGCCTGCTGGCAGAGAGAACGCCCGCTGCTTTGTTCCTCTCCTCCATCTCGAAAAGCCCTCACGCCTTTTCAGTTAGCGCAGTCGATTAGCATCCGTGTGCCCAGACGGCCCAGGACAATCAGGCAGCAGCAGGCTGTTAAACAGAGGACTCGGCTAATCATTAGCATTTGTGCTGGGACTTTTTAGCAAGGCGGAAACTTGTCCGGCTGATTGCTTGGCACTTGAAGGTAGAACCATAACAAGCTCCCGGCTAACGGGGCCTAGCACTGAAGCGCTAAAGTGCTTTCCGTGCAGTTTTCCTAAGAGTGTAACATTCCTCAGGGCTGCCAACTTTGCGGAATTTGTTGGAGGGGAGATTCGGGGTGACCAAAGACACATCCACCTCTCAGAACCACAACTAGAAAGTGCAGAGTGCTAGTTTAGGCTTGTTGCTAGCCGGTTGCTAAAGTGATGTTAAGATGAATGGCAGTCTATGGAAGGAACGAGGGATGAATAAACGACACATGGAGGAGTGCGGGTCAGTATGACTATGGATTAGGGTTTGCGGATCTGCCCTGACTGAGCACATGGTGGCTGTTGGGTAAAGGAACCTATAGGGTTTGAATGGGGGTGAAAATGAATGGAACTCTGTGGGAGGAACGAGGGATGCGGGGAAGACAAACAGACGAGTGCGGGTTGGACAAACATTGAATTTGTGCCCCGTCTGAGATAGTATACGTAAAAGGGTGTAAATCGAGCAGGAGTACAGTAGATGGGTGTGTACTTTTCCAGCCCATCCATTAAAAAATGGGAATTTTGGTTTTTCCAAAAAGCGTCGGATCAAAAAGCTGTATACAAGCACACTCTTCCCGATCAGAACGAATATTCCAACGGCGTCGATATCTTGAAAACAGCAGGACTAGTTAGAGAAACAACAGATGATGTTTTAGAAGACAAGCTAGCATTGCTCGAGATTCCAAACTGGAGTTCCGACAACAGGAAGTGTTCCATTATAAACTTCCTAGCTGGAGGTCAGACATTTCCAAATTCCAAGTATGAATCGGAATACATACATTTTAGTAAGTTGCTTAGCTGATGACTCGTCACGTACCTCTTCTTTGCATCATCTGCGGGATTTAGATTCCAGGCAGTTACAAAAACTTCCCAACAACGAACCAAGTCTCTCACACAGTCAGCTATACAAACAACCTGCTCCCTGTATGTTCGGATACTTGAATTTAGGAAGGAGCTCAGTGTACTTGGGGAGAACTGTGGGAGAAAATACAAGTTTGGTGGGACAGCAGAAGATCGGACTGAATCCCGGAAGTCTCACGGCCAATCCGAGAGAGTTGGCAGCCCAGCATTCCAGATTCAGTGATCAAGGTGAATCTTGCAGTCAGAAAAACTTCCAACGGCCTGATTCCAATTATACTTTTCCCTAAAATGCACGAACAGATGAGATCCGACTGTACTTTCCCCACATCAACACATACGTCATTCCCCGTTCCATCATTCCCTTTTCCCCGTTATGATGCCAGTCGACAAGCTTTGTTTGGACACTTTGGTTGGGGCGGGATCTTTCATTTCACTGTTCGTTCACCTGCTAGTCCGTGTTCAGAATTCAGGCATTCCCGTAATTCTACATAGTCGACGAAACCCATATGGAAATTGATGTATTTTCCGAATATATTTATCGGATATAGTTTTGCGATGTATGAACATGGACAATAAAATTAAAATATTATTAAACATATTATTGCTTATTTATTTGTTTATTTGTTTGTGTTTCTTCTTATTTTTTTAATTCTAGAGAAACAGAGAGAGAGAGAGAGAGAAAAAGACAGAGAGAGAGAAAAAGACAGAGAGAGAAAGAGAGAGAGGTAGAGAGAAAGAGAAAGAGACAGAGAGAGAAAGAGAGAGATAGAGAGAGAGAGAAAGCGCAAGCAAAAACAGACAGTTCCACCAAACAAGCAGCTAACATGGCTAACAACAAACAAATGCTTGTTTTCCATGATGCTAACTGTTTGCTATTAGCTTTCAGCCGTTAGCATTAGCATTTCCTTCATTTGCCCTGAATTGCAAAACTCCTTTCCAGATAGCGAGTATATATGCGGCTGGTTGACTTGATAACACTGGCACACGACCAACTGTTTACCACCGCTGGTCCACCCTTGGACCACCCAGTTACTGTCCTGCTAGCTTTCAGTCTCCTCAAATTATGGAAAATAAGACCAAATGAAAAATGGAATTTTGTCCAACACTCTGCCTAACCACCGGTGGGCCGCCCAGACAACGCTATGCAAAACACCAGTGGACCTCCAGCTTTGCCATCAACGGGCTACCCCAGTAGTCCACTATCGTCTTGCTATCACTGAAAACCCATGTGATCTGGGATATGGTCTGTATGCGGGAGACTAGCGGGACTCCTCGCTGCTTCACCTGTGGAGATTGAATCCGTTCTTAAAGCCAGGTTTATTTATATATATCTCTTCACTCTGGGGACGCCGTTTCCCCTGAAACCTTTATGTCGTCCTAGCTTGCCGGCTGATGGATGTTTTGGGTAAAAGTGGCACACGCTGTGCGCCGATCTCTGCCGGTGAACTCTTTGCTTTCTCTGATGCCGCTGACTCGGCACATCTGTCTGGATGGAGCTGCGAGCTGGGTAACAGAGGGCTTTCAGTGGAGTAGGATTTGTCAGCTAAGGGGAGTTGCTCGCAAGTGTGTCGAAGGCTTGGGACAAACGGAGACTGCTAATGAGACAGCGTCAGAAACGGCACAGGTACTTTATTTATTTATTTAGGAATGTGTTTATTCGAAGAGCTACTGAAGTATCTGGTGCCGAACGGCGAAGTCCTGAAGTCCTTTCCTCTTTAGCCCAAATGAGGGGCGTACCTCTGTTCCCAGGGTCCTTAGATGACACTCCCCCGCAGCTCTGACGGCCGTCGCCATCTGTGTCACAGACACCAATGAGAGCCATGTGAGGCGGCGGGATGATGACAGCCGGACAGCGGGAGGAAGCCACAAGAGATGGCAGGAGGAGCTCAACAGCCATAAGAGACGGCAGCAAGACTACAATAGCCGCAAGTGACATGGGGACGGCGCCTGTGCCAGAAACCCCGGTCTAATGTTCCGCAACAAGGTCACTGTGTTGTGCCTGATGCCATAGACAGTGTTAGCTCCAACAACCCTAATGCTCCTTAAAAGCTGGAACTCCACGAAGCAGGTTCAGACAGTTAGCTGGATAACTTTGTGGATATGGAAGTTCTACTTGAACAGAGAAACGTTAAAGGTCACGAGGACTTTCGAAGTCAGACAATCGCTAGTTTCATTCCCAGTTTTGCTGTTTCCTCTAATAAATGCAACCTTGCTGTGGACTGTTTTGTCCCTCAGACCAACTGTACCAGGAGGCTACACCCTACTCCCTCCGCCCAGCTCTTTAAAATAAGAGTACACAGCACAAAAAACAAAAAACCACAAGCAAGCATTTGCTGCACAGGCCACAATAAAGGAGATCTGGGGAAGCTAACCGGCTAGGTAAGCAAAGTTTGAGAAGACTGTACAAGAAACACATTCTTGGTCCAACTGTCTGGTGCACTGTAATCCTCCTTTTGTTGTCGCTAGCAAGTTAGCGGCGTGGCACAATGGGTAGGGCCTGGTTTCGATTCCCCGCCCAGGTGACCAGGGTCCTTTCTGTGTGGAGCTTGCATATTATCCCCGCGTCTGCGTGGGGCTTCCTCCCGTAGTCCAAAGACATCAGGCAAACTGGAGGTGCTAAACTGCCTCTAGGTGGGTGGGTGTCTGTGTGCGCGCTCCACTGTGTTTCCTGGCTTCCACCTAATGAGCGCTGTGCTAGGCTCCAGCACCCTCCATGACCCAGAAGGATAAGCGGCTCAGAAGATGAATGATTGAATAGCATGTTAGCGGAACCTGCGGATGGAGCCATGACAAAACCAATTTTGTGTTGGACGTCAGATGTTATCACTGAGGATGTGCTCAAAGACTCCATTGTTAGCGAGAACGGCAACTTCAGTGTGATTTGTGAAGCTCTGAGGGCTAAAATGATGGCTAAAAGCTTTTCAGCCGCCGATATCACTGACTCTTATTGTGGTTTGGCTGTTCATAAACAAGATCAAGCTGGTTTACGGAACAGGCAATCTGCACCGCGCTAGTGAGTGCTAATTAGCATCTGTCTTGTAGAACCTATACCAAAGCACCCTGAAGAGGATCTGGTGGTGGCCCCACCTTGACGGTGCCGTTGCTACATAGACATGGAGGGCTCATTCTGAGCTACCGAACATACAATGACGTGTAGTTACAGGTGATTCTATGCTAATGTGAACAAAGGCTGTGTCTGGACCGAAGGCAGGTGTCTGGACGCCCCGCGAGGCAGTGAAGGATCTACACTGCCTTTGGAAAATGGCTGAAAACAGGAAGCCCAGCAAACGTTAGATCCGGACATGACCCGGCGCCTTCCTGTCTCAGAACACTGTCTATGTTTCAGATACTGTTTTATACAATATATTCCATTTCTGAAATTGCAGATGCTAAGTTTGAGTTAATTGGCCATGTCCGGGGGCAAACGTGCCCGCAGACCCCCAAAACAAATGACAATCACAGAACCTGTAAACCTTTTCACAGTCGCTTCCTTCTTTATTCATCTGCCATTTTACACATCTTCACGTTCCGGTTGTTGGTTGTTTTGCTGCTCAGCTAAAGTCAAGATAGCTAGCTTTAGCTCGGCCTTAGCTAGCTAGCTGTCTAACAAGCCTGACAACCGGAACTTGAGGATGTGGGTTTCTAGCAAGAAACACCTTATGAAACCCATATAGTATATCAGGGAGATTCACAAATAGCCAGCTTTTGCCAGGGGGTGCTAACATTAGTTGGCTAGCTAGCTAACTTAAGAGCCCAGTGGTGCTAATCTTTGTTGTTCTTCATTGGTGTAAGAACTGTAACTGTAACTGTAGCTTATCAAGTGCAGACTCTCCTCTTCTCTTTCTCATCACAAGGAAAGAGCTAGAACGATAACAGAGTAGTTATTGGGGCTAATCAAGCAATGAGAACCTCAGCCAGTGCAGTAGAGGCTAGGGTGGCCACACGTCCGGTTTTAGGCCGGACCTGGACGGACGCCTGTTAGTCCTCTTTTCGGGATGAACTATTTAAAATGTTCACTCGCAATATTGTGTGTGCCATTGGCTCACGACATGCCTTGCATTTCATTGGTTTAACAAGGTCATGTGACATTGCCTATCAGCTAACCACTCTCTAAATGCTAGTCAGTTAGTAAGCTCCTGTCTGACTCACGAACGTCCATCCATTCCACCCAGTTAGGTGAGTAACGCATCATGTGTGTGGTATATAGGTTAGGTTATGATTTTAATTCGTTCTAGGATCGTGTCCGACTCCCCCCTCCATTTTATGAGGTCCTCCTTTTTGGGGTTATGAAAGTGGCCATCCTAGTAGAACCACGGCGGATAACAGGTGGATAGATCCCCTCTAAATCTTACACGCTGCTCCCTAAATTTGGCCTTTCAGTCTCTTCAGGATCATTATCATGTGCTGTGCTGACCCTGCCTTGATCCCTACATGTTAGCCACATTAGCGCTGTAGCTAACGTCAAACCGAACATGTCACAGTGACTACACTTACAGCGAGGAGACAAACGTGATCACATTCCGGACGGAGAATCCTGACTCAAGACACCCCTCCCCCTATGCTGGACACCCGTTTCCATAGCAACTTCTTGTTGTTGTTTTTTTTTTCCTTAAGGACACCGGACATGTCTTATGGATGTAATTACTCCTAACCTCCGAAAACTCCCGACAGGGACTCTTTGGTGCTGTCACTTGGGGAAGGCTTCTGCAGCATCAGCACGTCGGGAGTGATGAATGGCTACCACGGCTTTCATCCTTCTACCTCACTGACCACTCCTGCAGAGCCGCTCACCGGCGCTGCCGAGGCCATTTCAGCTCCTTATTTCATATCAGAGACGTCAGTGGAGGAAATTACCTCCTACCTTCCGTTTGTTCCCTTTCCTTCTCTCTCTCTCTCTCGCTCTCTCTTGCGCTCTCTCTCGCGCTCTCTCTCCCGGGGTCAGGAGTTGGCAGTATGAAATACAGCAGGTCTGTTATGTCTCCTACGGGTGTTGTACGATTACAAAGGCTCATTAGAGAGAGACAGATTGGCTGCATTGGCTGTTTAACCTCTTTCCAAACTGAACCGTTTAAAGGGCCCATATCGCAGAAATTCACCATTTTCTTAAATGGAAGGCTTTAATCATGGTATTCCAAACCATAGCTGTATCTAGAACTTAAGAGTACCGTCCCCAGTCCCTAGAGTTCAACAGCCCGCCCACTCTGCATGCATCATGGTTGTGATGTCACAACGTGGCTCATCACAGAATCATGGTATTAAAAAAACATATCCGTATCTACAACCTACAGTACCGTCCTCAGTCCCTGCTGTTCTACAACAGGCTTATTACGCATGCATCGTGGTTGTGATGTCATAAAATGCCTCATGTTGTGACATCACACATTTATGGTATTAAAAACACATCCATATCTAAAAATGACAGTACTGTCCTCAGTACCTACAGCTCAGCAACAGGCCCACTCTGCATGCATCGTGGTTGTGATGTCATAAAATGCCCCATGTTGGAAAAAAAAAGCCGGAGCACATGGAGGAAACCCACACAGACCCGGGGAGAACATGCACACTCCACCCAGAAAACTCCACACACTTCCCAAGCCGGGAATCGAACCCGAATCCTAACATATAGCAGTTTGCAAGAAACTCCTACAAAACTCTCCAGTGTCCAGTGTACAAGATTCCCAATATTAAAGCATTGTCAACATACATCATTCACTGCAACAGCATTCCCAACATTTTACAATATTCCCCTCAACAGCATGCTCTCAATTACAAGATTCCCAGGATTAACATTTTCAACATCACATTCACTGCAACAGCATCCCCTGCATTAACAACATTCCCAGATATCAGGTTCCCGATTGCAAGATTCCCAACATTAACATTAATTTCAATATCACAGTCACTACAACAGCAATTCCCGCAATTACAATATTCCCCTCAACATCATGCTTCCAATTACAGGATTCCCAGGATTAATATTTCCAACATCACATTCACTGCAACAGCATTCCCAACAACAGCATCCCCTGCATTAACAATATTCCCCAGTATCACGTTCCCAATTGCAAGATTCCCAGCATTAATAACATTTCTTACTATCATGTTTACACTAAAGTATTCCCAACATTTACAATACTTCCTAAAATGATATTATATACCAATTTCAGGATTCTGCAACATACAGTAAGATTCCCAGCTGCAGCAACCTTAACACTTACATGTTCCAAATCATATTCCTAATGACAGCATTCTCAACTGGACAGAGAAATCATATGATGGTGCAGTTTGCAAAAAAACTCCTGCAAGGTTTTGAGGATTTCCGAAACTCTTGTTCATATGCTTAATCTAAAGGTGTGCCGTGTTTCATTCAGGACAGACGGTGTAGCGATGGGACATTGATTAATTACAACAATCCGGCACAAAAAACAGGGCAAAATTCATAATGCGTGGGAATTCTCTCACGTTTTCCACGTCAGCTGGGATTTTTGAAATCCTGTAGAACTACAGGCTTAGGAACCAAGTCTGCCAAACACCAAAACAATTATCTGGTATTTATATCCCAGTATTCCAGCCGCGGCCATCAGCCCCGACACTTTCGTAGATTTAGCACGTCCACACACACTTCCACTAATTCCTGACCATCAGAAATCCATCTCAGCTTTGCTTCCGTTCTCTTACACAGGTCATTTAGTTCTGGCCAGTCTGGCTGAACTCCAAACCCAGTGACCCTCATAATGGAGTTCAACCTTGTTCTTCCTTTCCATTCGCTGTAAACCACTGACCAATTACAAAGAGGCATTCCTGTAAACACACCTTAGTTTAAACAAATAACCACATTCCCAGAATTCTATTCACTTTGACAATAACCCCAACATCACATTCCCAACATTTACAATATTCCTCAATATCATAGTTATATCAAGTTCCCAAGGCTACAAGATTCACGTTATTAACATTTCTCAACACTATGTACATTCCCAACATTTAAAATGTCTTTTTCACATGAACAGCTTTCCCAGAATTTTCCAGATATCATGTTCCTGATTACAGGATTCCCAATATTATTAACAATTGCAACATCACATTCACTATCAACGTCATATTGCCAATTACAAGGTTCCCAGGATTTTTAACTTCCCTTCCCTGCATGTATAATATTCCCCAATATCATGTTCCCAAACACCAGATTCTCACTATTAATAACATTTCTCACCATCATGTTTACGCTACAGAATTCCCAACATGAAGAACACTTCAGAAAATTATATTAAATTATAGCAATTTCAGTACTCTCCATATTCTGCAAAATAATTTTCTCAGCTGCAGCATCCTTAACACTTACACATTCCAAACCATATTCCCAACGACAGCATTCTCAGTTACAGCACTCCCAAGATTTATAATATACTCCAATATCATATTCTCAAGTGCAGGATCCTAAACACTGACTTTATAAATCATATATTAAATGAATATTTCTCGAATTCCGTCTCTCTCTCTCTCTCTCTCTCTCTCTCTCTCTCTCTCTCTGGAATTGGCAGGAATTGGCAGTTTAAAGTATTTCAGGTCTGCTATGTTTCCGGAGGGTGTTGCACAAAAGCACATTAGATGGAGAGACAGATTACTGCATCACTCATTTAACCCTTTACCAAACCGGATCATGGAAAAGGCCCATATCACGGAAAACCATGTTTTATTTGCTATATTGAAGAAAAAGTTTGCAACGTCAAGATTTAGAATATTTACATTAACATTATATTCCTACTTCTACATTCTCAACCGTCATGGTCCCCATTATCATGCTCCCAATTTAAAGATTTCCCATATTAACCAAATTTTCAACATCACATTTCCAACAACAGCATTCCCAACATTTACAATCTTCCCCTCAACATCATGCTCCCAAATACAAGATTCCCAGGATTACCATTTCCAACAACACATTCACTGCAGCAGCATTTCTGACATGTACAATATTCCCCAACATCATGTTCTCAAATACAAGATTCCCAGTGTTCTCAGAATTTTCTAACATCATATATGTACTACAGTCTTCCCAGCATTTATAACATTCCCCAAAAGTATTTTACTAATTTCAGCACTCTCAACATTCTACAACATGATTTTCCTAGCTACACTTACTTGTTCCATTTCCGAGATTTACATTCCCAAGTGTAGTATCCTAAAACATTATACCCCAAAATCATATT
The DNA here is from genome assembly GCA_034552555.1 of Semaprochilodus insignis. Classification (NCBI taxonomy): domain Eukaryota; kingdom Metazoa; phylum Chordata; class Actinopteri; order Characiformes; family Prochilodontidae; genus Semaprochilodus; species Semaprochilodus insignis. Next base: position 24,663,330 of record CM067496.1, read on the forward strand.
TAAAACCTCAAACCTCAGGCATCACATTTACTGCAACAGCATTCCCTGCATGTATAATATTCCCCAATATCATGTTCCTAAATACAAGATTCCCAACATTAACAATAATTTCAACATCACAGTCACTACAACAGCACTTGTCATCCCTTGACGTCATGTTCCTGGTTACAAGATTCCCAGAATGAACCTTTTTCAACTTCACATTTACTGAAACAGCATTTCCAATAATATTCAACAATATTCTCCCAATGTCATGTTCCCAAATACAAGATTCCCAACATTAACAATAATTTCGAAATCACAATCACTCCAACAGCACTCCCAACTCTTAACACAAATTCCCTCAACATCATGTTCTCAAATACAAGATTCCAAGGATTTTCAACTTCACATTCACTGGAATAGCATTACTAACAATTACAATATTCAATATTCCCATTATTAATAACATTTCTCACCATCATGTTTACACTAAAGTATTCCCAACATTTTACAACACTTCCTAAAATGATATCACAAATGCCACTGCTCTCCACAGCACCCGTAACAATTACATGGTCCAAATCATATTCCCAATGACAGCATTCTCAACTAGAGACATCTTATTCCCAGCTCCTACAGGGTCCTAAACCTTGTTCTCGTTGTTCCAGTGTTAAATACCTCTGTTAACATATGAACAGAATGGCCTTGTAGTGGCATTTCAGACATTACATCATCTCGGTTCATCATAAATCCCCTCCTCTTCTCCACCAGCGGTCTGATGTGCCTTCAGTAGGTAATCACATTTCCTCCTCCTGCCAAGGTGGAATATCAGGAAGAGCGGCCGCAGATTGTGGTCGGCATTTTTCCATTAACACATATGATTGCATTACCCACTCATAACTCGTAACAGCCACACTGAACCACCTTCCACACACACACACACACACACACACACACACACACACACACACA
>CM067496.1:24679471-24692528 GCA_034552555.1 Semaprochilodus insignis
CTTAACCCCCCCACCACGCCCTTGACCCCCCACATCCAACCATGCTTTACACATACACACACACACACAGAGACACGATACCGACCAAACTCGCTGAATCTAAAACCAAAACAACACATATAAATATATAACCGAGATAAAAGAGCTGTGAATAAATAACCAGGCGTTACGTAAATGGTGCCCAGAGAGAACCGGTGGCATTTTGGAGGCAGCGCGAGTGCTAGACTTACTTTGAGGGGCGCAGACTGTGGAGGGGGGAGAAAGGGGGGTTTAATATTTACAGAGAAAAACAAACTAAACCATTTCACTGCCGTCAGTTCGAGGAGTTTATAAAATACATAAATCCATAAACACATTACCCACAAACCTGTAACATCTGGGGGCGCGAGTGTGACGTCGAAGTGGTTTGGTGTGAAATGCTCAGTGACTTCAATGGTCAGGACCCCCCCAGGACCACCACAGAGCAGGTATGATGTGGGTGGTGGATCATTCTCAGCACTGCAGTGACACTGACGTGGTGGTGGTGTGTTAGTGTGTGTTGTGCTGGTGTGAGTGGACCAGACACAGAAGGCTGCTGGACACCTCAGTGTCACTGCTGGACTGAGACTCGTCCACCAAGCAAAGCTATCCAGACCAACAGCGTCCTGTGGGCAGCGTCCTGTAGGCAGCGTCCTGTAGGCAGTGTCCTACAGGCGGCGTCCTGTGGGCGGTGTTCTGTGACCACTGATGAAGGACTAGAGGATGACCAACGCTGCACTGTGCAGCAGCAGATGAGCTATCGTCTCTGACTGTCCATCTACAAGGTGGACCAGCAAGGTAGGAGTGTCTAACAGAGTGGACAGCACCAGCACAACACACACTAACACACCACCACCACGTCAGTGTCACTGCAGTGCTGAGAATGATCCACCACCCACATCATACCTGCTCTGTGGGGGTCCTGTGGGGGTCCTGACCATTGAAGAACATACATTAGCTGCACTGTTGATGCTCATTCACAGTAGAAAGCCATACAAAGTTGATCTAAAGCCTGTTCTCCGGTCTGCCTGTGCATTATCAGAGCTCCAAAGTGTTTGCGGTTCAGTACTCCGATCGAGAAGGGCCTACAGCACTGACTTTTTGGCTGTAGCAGCAAAATCCAGGCCTCAGCCAGATTCAGTCTGATGTGGTGTTTCATGCGTGAGGCTGGTGCGTGCTTGTGTGCCGAGTCTGATTCCAGTCTGTTTCTCTTTCAAGGCCTGATAGTCAACAGATACGGATAACAGCGGAAAACTATGAGTGGCCCACAAGACTAGAACCCGGGGTCATACACATGTATCCTACATCCCAGACAGCAAAATTGTTCTGGCCCGAATCTGGCCCACATTCCCCATTTTCATCTGACCCACTTGCTGCATGATGTGACAGGACTTGGGCGGACCACTCCAGGTGGCAAGATTGGACCACATACGCACCAGTTTAGGGCCACACAGCCAATAAAAGGCAACTCTGCTGTATCTGTGCCAGAAGTGGACCAGATCTGGTTTGGAACACATGGGCTACATGAGTTTTTATATATGTGGGCCACTTTTGGCTCACATGCAGTTTGCCTCCAGGCAGCACTGCCGTATCTGAGACAAAGTTGGACCAGATCCATGTCTGGAACATTTGGGCCGCATGAGTTTTTATACATATGGGCGACTTTTGGCTCACATGCAGTTTGCCTCCAGGCAGCACTCCTGTTTCTGTGCCAGAGGTGGACCAGATCTGGTTTGAAACGTGGGACACATGAGGTTTTATATATGTGGGCCACTTTTGGCTCATATGCAGTTTGCCACTAGGCCAGAAATGAACTAGATCTGTTTTGGGACAGGTGGGCCAAATGCGTGTTTTGAGCATGTGGCCCACCTCAATAGCTTCCTGATTCTTAGAAACCCAAAAAACAAGCAAGGTGTTTCATAGAACATTCCGGAAAAGAGGACGGAGCAGAGATTTGCTCATTTTTTTCATAGCGTTGCGGTCGCATTCTGGCATGGGCACACCCTATAACTGCAGCATCACTTAAGGTGGACTGGAAAGATCACAAAGAAGCCAGGAATACAGAGCCACATCAGTCTCTTCATTATCATCTGAAGCTGTCTTGGGTAAAATGAACCGAAGTTGAGGAGTCGATTAAGTCGATTCCAGCATCAGGAGTCCAGAGTCGGAGTTGATTCCAGAAAACTCAGAGTCGTGCATTGCTAGAGTAAAGCTATGTTTACACAAGAGATTTTCCAGAGAAAACTGGACAGGATTGAATGTGGCCTTATTACAGATAGAGCCGAGGTCGTTTCGGACGGTTTGATATAAAATATGTGGGAATTATTTCGTATGCAAGAACTTTTACACAAAAGCCAAGGAAATGCTCTTTGACCCCAGAGGGGGAACCACAATCTGCGGCCAGTGTACAGGGTACAAGCTCCCTGAACAAACACTGAGGGTGTTTTAATTACATCGAAATGCGTTCTTTGGTTGAGGTGACAGTAAGTTTGAACCCATGTGTCTACACTGAGCTGCTGGACAACCAGGTTTACCTTTTGCTCATCATCTTCCCGAAGAACATAACATTCCTATCCCGGTATTCCAAGATGTGAATTCTCGGGTTCACAGGGCTACAAATGTGCCTGATTGGCATGATGAACATTCAAGAGCATTCGCACATCTGGACTGGTGCACAAAATCCCCAGAATTGAATCCTCTTGGAAATCTGTGGGACTACCGGGAACAACCAGTAAAATGCCAGGGAAGGCATCCACCAAATCTGGCCCAACTGCCCAATTCTATGATGTAAGAGTGTCTGAACACTGATGTGGCCTACATTCAGAAACTTGCCCAGTCCATGCCAAATCCGCTCACAGCCGTTATTCCGTGCTTGTGGAGGAATTACAAGCCATTATGTACATTTAAGTCACAGGGGACTTGGAATGATCAACAAGGTGGTTTATACATGGATCGCAAACCATAACACTGTGATACTCAAGTGTGTCGACACCCCTGATCACAACCTCAGTGACCAAAAAGAAACGCTTTAGCTTGTTCCTTTTTGGAGCAAGCACACAGTCGGAAGCATTCCGCTGTATTCCTGGATCTTTCTTACTCCTAACAAGCACACGCAGGATCCTAGAGTGCGCACGTTCATCTCTCAATCCATCTTATCCTTCAATGTTAATTAGCCAACCTCGGTTCTAATCACCCGTTTGTGCTGCCATGAACACCACACGCTGCTCTTCGCATGTCACCTAATAGCACTTGGCCATTATGAAAGCCTTGGGTCTATGTTGCTATGCAGGATTCCTCTGTACTGTTATGTAATAATGCAAAACAAGGCTGTGGAAACACAGCAGCCGAGAAGTACCGCGCTTCCGAACGCGGACCAGCATTAACGCTGTAAACGCTGCCGTCGGATTTTATACGGCATGAGTTTTGGTCAGTGAGCGGCGTCCCAGGAGGCTTCTTAGGGGGATTTGCTCCGAGTCCAAGTGACTCCTGCCAGTCCTCCGTACATCTGGCTCAGCTGCTAACGTTCACTCACACACACACACACACACACACACACACACAAACACATACCCTTGTATACATCTACAACATTGTGCAAAAGTGAGAGACCACCCTTCATTTACTTCATTCCCAGGCATTTCCTGGAATTCCTTTCAGGAGACTCACTTTCAGCTTCCCGCTCCAAAGTTCAGTTTCAGAAGTTGGTTTATCTGGTTTTCTGGTTTTCCCCAACCAAAGTAGACATTCAGTGGTGTTGAGCTTCTGGACTCTGGGGTGGTCAGCCTCCACTGTTCTGAGAGCACCAGCAGCAGCTTCTTTGTTGGATGTGTGTGTCTCCTTTTCTCAGTGAGGACCTCCATAGCGCTGAGGTGTCTTCTCACAGTGGAAGAGGAATAGTAAGAAAAGGCCGTAGCTGCCAGAGCGGAGGTTGATGTTCTCCTCTCTCTCAGAGATGAAAGTGCTGTTTATCCGATGGGGACAGTGTTGGTGGGTCTACCAGGTTTTCCAGGTAGTTGTTAGGCGCTCCATTTTCTCTGGAGCTTAAACTTTCCGGCTTTTTGTTTCATTTGAGTGGATTATCATATCTAATCTCCTCATAAACATGCACAGAAAAATGTATAACTTGTGCTTAATGGCTGTTCAGGGGGGACGTTACGGGTGATGGGCGATGATGGGTGGTCTATGACTTCTGTGCAGTACTTGTATGTAATTGTATATAGGTAATAACAGGCCTATTAATATGTGAAAGATGTAATTAAGCCAACAACAACAACAACAACAACATAATAATAATAATAATAATAATAATAACGAAGTCCCCACAATGTCAAAATCGTTTCCCATCGTCCCAAAGACCTGAAGTCCCCATTAAATGCTAAATACCAAAGCAAGCATAACTAAAGCTTTTGTTTGTTTGTGTGTTTGTTTGTTTGTTTGTTTGTTTACGCTCACCTGCGTTCCTCAGCTTCTTGTTCCTGCACACGGACAGGATGACCAGCAGGTTGCCCACGATGTCCACCACGATGGTGAAGATGAGGATGCCCGCGAGCGTGCCGGTCACCGGGCCGGAGGCAGCCTGAGCGCCCGGGCTGCTGTTCCGCGCGCTCTGGGACACGCAGTCCGCGCAACTGGCGTTGCCCTCCAGCGCCATCCTCCCTCCTCGTCAGCCTCGAGCCGGCTCGCCCCCTGCGCGCTCCTCCCGGCGCCAAAGCTGCTCGCGCGCCTCCGCGGGCATCCGCGAGGCTGACCGGTGACGGCGGGAAGGCGACGGCTGGGCTCGCGCGCTCACTGCTGCGCTTCTGGCTTCACGCGAACAGGACCGCGCGCCCTTCCACATCCTTCCCTTTCCTGGTGCATGGAACGGGACGGAAATCCAAGCGGACTGGTCGCGAGCTGGCGAGGCACCGGCCGCTCACGGTTTGCGCTGCTCGGTCTCCACGCGCCTCCCTCGCGCGACTGAGCGGGAAAAAAAAGGAAAAACAAAACAGCAACAAAAAAAGCTCCGTATTAGCGCTCGAGCTCCCGGGATTTGCGGCTGGAAATGTCAGGAGTAAATGTCATGATGAATTTAGTGAACGGAGTGATTCGGTGCCTAAAGCATCCGAACGGAGAGAGTGCGACACGAGCACGTGGGTTTACAATCACGCGCTGAAATTACACTGAACCTCAGAGCCGTCAACTTCCCTAAGAGTTCCACTGAAACGAGCCAACTCGGCCGGCTGTGATTACCGCATGCGCTTAGGAATTAGACCTGGACAAGTCCGCCTGTGTTTGGCTCCTTCTGGTCGCTAGAGGCGCTGTGGGGTGCACTGGCGGCTCCTCCCACAACCTTGAAGCGGTTTTATCTGGGTCCAAACCCACATCCTAAACATAATACAATGATAAATGAACTTCTGTTGACTTTGTATATGCTGATGTAGCAACAATGCTAACCATTCAGCACTCAGTAGCAGTAATGCTAAACAATCAGCACTCAGTAGCAGTAATGATAACCAATCAGCTCGCAGTAGCAGTAATGATAACCAATCAGCACTCAGTAGCTGTAATGATAACCAATCAGCTCGCAGTAGCAGTAATGATAACCAATCAGCACTCAGTAGCAGTAACGATAACCAATCAGCTCGCAGTAGCAGTAATGATAACCAATCAGCACTCAGTAGCAGTAATGCTAACCAATCAGCTCGCAGTAGCAGTAATGCTAACCAATCAGCTCTCAGTAGCAGAAATGATAACCAATCAGCTCGCAGTAGCAGTAATGATAACCAATCAGCACTCAGTAGCAGTAATGATAACTATCAGCTCTCAGTAGCTGTAATGCTAACCAATCAGCTCTCAGTAGCAGTAATGCTAACCAATCAGCACTCAGTAGCAGTAATGATAACCAATCAGCTCTCAGTAGCAGTAATGCTAACCAATCAGCTCTCAGTAGCAGTAATGATAACCAATCAGCACTCAGTAGCAGTAATGATAACCAATCAGCTCGCAGTAGCAGTAATGATAACCAATCAGCTCGCAGTAGCAGTAATGATAACCAATCAGCTCTCAGTAGGTGTAATGATAACCAATCAGCACTCAGTAGCAATAATGATAACCATTCAGCTCTCAGTAGCAGTAATGCTAACCATTCAGCACTCAGTAGCAGTAATGCTAACCAATCAGTACTCAGTAGCAGTAATGATAACCAATCAGCACTCAGTAGCAGTAATGATAACCAATCAGCACTCAGTAGCTGTAGATACCACCTCTGCAGAAGAATGAATTTTCATCTCTCCTAGCAACTAGCTAACATTAGCCAACTTTAGTCAATTTATGTTTACCTGAATGTTATATATAAATTCAGGTATAAACTCAGAACACACAGCACGTAACTCAGAATTCATTGTCCCATCAATGATGCCAAGCCATCCTGGCCTAGACGCAGCAAAACAGGCCAAAACCATGACACTACCAAAATACAAATCAAATCAAATCAAATCAAATCACTTTTATTGTCACGTCACATTTTCACAGGTGTGAAGGTGAGTGAAAAACTTGGGTGCGAAGTCCCTTACAGTACTTAGATACAAAAAATATACATTAGACAATAAATATATACAATACTAATAACACAAAATCTCTGTTATCCTAATATACATTATAAATTATATATATTTATAAACAGTAATATAACGTTATGAATAAAACCTATGATATATTCAGATGTACACATTTCCATATAGCGCTATGGTAAGGCTGAGGTAGATGAGAGATGCAGGGTATATACAGGGCATAGAATACTGACATATATATATATATATATATATATACATACAATCACTACAGATATACAATATGGATGAAGATAACAGTATGTCAGTCTATATGTGCAAGTATAAATATGCAAAGTACATATGTAAATATGTAAAGTGCAGAGTGATGATTGTCCATGGAGATCATCATATAGATGATTTTGGTGTAGATGAGCTGAACCAGGTCCATTTACCGACGCAACAGCACTACTGGCTGTTCAGTAGCCTGATGACTCGGGGGAAGAAACTGTCTCGGAGGCGGCTGGTTCTGGACTGTATGCTTCGGAACCTCCTCCCACTTGGCAGCTGTGAGAACAGACGGTGGCTTGGGTGGGTGGAGTCCTTTAGAACCCTCCTGGTTCTCCTCAGGCAGCAGCTGGTGTATAAATCCAGGAGGTTTGGAAGCTGAACCCCGGTGATGTCCTGAGCTGCCCGCACCACCCTCTGCAAAGCTTTCCGCTCGATAGCAGTGCAGTTCCCATACCAGGTGGTGATAGAGCCAGTTAAAATGCTCTCCACAGTACATGTGTAGAATGTTCTGAGGATGCGGGGGTTCATGCCAAACCTTCTTAGCCGTCTGAGGAAGAAGAGGCGCTGTTGTGCCTTTTTCACCACCCGTGTGGTGTGTTCAGTCCACGTCAGTTCCTCTGTGATGTGAACACCGAGGAACTTAAAGCTGCTGACCCTCTCTACAGCGGCCCCATTGATGGTGATGGGGGTGTGCACTCTCTCCTGCTTCCTGAAGTCCACTATCAGCTCCTTGGTCTTGTTGACATTGAGAGAAAGGTTATTCTCCCGGCACCAGTGTGTCAGAAAGCTGACCTCCTCTCTGTAGGCCTCCTCGTTCTTATCGGAGATCAGGCCCACAATTGTAGTGTCATCTGCAAATTTGAAGATGACATTGGAGCTGTGTCTGGCTGTGCAATCGTGGGTATACAGGGAGTACAAGACAGGGCTGAGCACACAGCCCTGTGGGGCTCCAGTGCTAAGGGTCAGTGAGGAGGAGGTGATGCCAGCCTACTTTACCACCTGGCGTCGGTCCGTCAGGAAGTTCAGGATCCAGCTACACAGAGAACTGTTCAGACACAGATCCCGAAGCTTGATGTCGAGTCTCGAGGGGACGATGGTGTTGAAGGCTGAGCTATAGTCCACAAACAGCATTCTCACATACCACTAACGACCTGCTGCATATGTGAGGCATAGCCAGACACCAGCTCAGTTCCTGAGGGATCTAATAGGCAGCGGCCTCCTGTTCACTAATAACGTGGTGTGTTGCAGCCACCGTCTTCAAATCCCACCAAGGATTTCCTATGTGGTTCATGTCAGGCGACTGCGACGGCTGCTCCAGAAGGGACCAATGACGCCCAAGCTTCGGCTTCATCACAGACGGCTTGCCGTTTTTGTCTAGGATTTCCTGATACTTGGTTGAATCCATCGTGTCCTCCACATGCTGCAGGTTGCCAGAGCTAGCAAAGCAGAGCACCTAAGCGTCACCAAGACACCGCCATGGTTCATCGTAGGCAGGGTGCTCTTTTCAGCATGTTCTTTCTCCTCCAGACATACCACTGATCCACAGGCCTGGAAGGTTCCAGTTTGGCTTCACTGCTCCACAGAACAGAATCCCAAAACTCCGGTGGCTTATTTAGATGACTTTGAGCAGACTGGAGCAGACCATTCTTGTGCTTTTGAGTCAGTAGAGGTGACGTCTTGGAGTTCAGGCATGGAGACCTTCACCGTTTAGTATGCCCCCGACTGCCTGCTGCCACCAAATCTTGCTGCAAGTCTTTTGCAGTCACTCAAAGGTTTTTGATCTCCTTGGGAATCTGGTAGCAACTGGTGATAGCAACCTCTTTCCGTCACAGCCAGTGTTCCTTTCGGAACCATGCTTCCACCTGTATCTGTAGGAACATTCCGTGCCTTTGTACCTTTTCCTTGTTTGTTCAAGGTTATGACCTCTCAACTTTTTGGACAACCCTATTTCTAACATGCAACCAAACGTCCCAGTCAATCAACCCCCTTAACCAGTCCAGGTATTTGATGTTATATCTCAAGCACATCTGATGACACAACAGTCTGACTGTACCCAGTGTTTGGGTGGAAAACACAACCCAGAAGTGCCAGTGCAAGGGTCACTCCTGGAGGTATCTTCTTTAGGCCACAATGACCTAATACTGCCATGGCAACCAGCAGAATCGCTATGGTTATGTCCATTCATATCAACAAAAGTGAGACTTCATAGGTTCCCATAATTGTTGCATGTTGAACCACAGGGTTGGGATATCCAGGACTAGATAAGTCAAAACTAGCACATCTGTCTTCTGCAAGCTCGCCAACCTGCCAGCAAACTGGAGACAGCATGGGTCCGGATGCACAGGTGGTGAAGTGTGGAGGCCAGGCAAAGAGCACCCGCAAGAGTCTGCTCCTGAAGACGTGTGAAGGCGTGCCTTGGCTACACTGAAAACCTTTCCTGTTTATGTGGTGCTCTTCAGTGCACTTCACCAGCTCAGAGTTGGCTAGGTTCCAGGGCATACCCAGCGTGGAGAGTTTTGCTCCAACACACCTGGCTCTATTCTTCAGAAGCCCTTCAAAGCCTTAATTACCTGGACCAGGTGTATTAGATTACAATTGGAACTAAACTCCACAGCGTGGTAGATCTCCTAGACAAGAGTCGGGCACTTCTGGTGTAGCACATTCTTGGCTTCTCCTGCCAATAGCCATCGCCAAGTCCGTCCGGTTCAGCTTCCCCTCTAAGAGACATGTAGGGCCATCTTGAGCTGACTCCAGGAACAAGGAACCGATGTAGACCATTAGTGCTTCACCCGCCCAGAGTTCAGTCCTCCTCTGTGCCTCCCGCCAAAGATGGAGCAGTTTGGCGCCGAGATCCAGACAATCTAAATAACTGGGGTATTTTCTGAGGAAGTCTGTTTCCACTTCTAGCGAACAAGTGGACCTTGTTAATCAGGGGTTCTATTATATGTGACTATTTTGGACTCCACCGAATTTCACTTATTAGATCTTCGCACGCTTTTCTTTTTCCTAGTATTTGCATGTTACGCAAACCTTTTTGTGTGTGTGTGTGTGTGTGTGTGTGTGTGTGTGTGTTGTTTTCGCAAACGAATTGTTCACATTCAATTCACGTCCAGCTGCGGCACTAGAACTAGGCCGTTAGAACTAGGCCTTCAGTTTGACCCGAAAATGTCAAAACTTGCTCAAAATATGAGAAAAAAAATTACACATCAACACTGTTTATTTCTGCTAGCAATGTATATTAGATTAAACATCTGAAGCTTGTAAAAGACTTTCTGTTATAAGGTCCTAACTGTCCTTGTCCAAGTTCCTTTCCTAGCAACTACCTGGAACCTGATCTGACTGCAGCTTGTATGCCTAGTCAGGGATGTGTCTAGAACTTCCAGAAGGCCTACAGTGACATTTGTATCCCCCGCATCCCCCATCATAAATCAAACTAAGGCTGGCTGATGCTTGTTTATGCTAATAGTTCTATGACTGAGGTCTTCGGTTCATCTCCTGAAACCCCAACCAATGGGAGAGCTCGGTTATCTAGATCTACCTAGATACGCTGGAGAAAGAAGTCCTACTTGAATCATCGTCTGTTGGGCATTTCAAGACTACAAAACAACAAGCAAGATTATTCTGTTAGTGTTGCACCATCCTACCAACGGCGTGTTCAGCCATGGACACACGGACGCTCTCGGGAAAGCGCTGGACTTTTAAACGAGAGGCTTTAACGGTGTGTGTATGTGTTATGTGTGTGGTAAGGTGTGGGGCTGAGTTGAGTAAGTGTCTACAGAGGGTAAATGACAGCTACTGACCTGCCTACTATCTCCCCAGCCCAATGTTCAACAGTGCAGCACGGCAGAGGAGGAGGCGAGCAAGGAGCTTGCTGGGCACACTGCTACCAGAGGAGCTCAGCTGTCACAGCCAAGACACGTAGTACCCCAGTGTGGGAAAGGAGGACGGAGATCCGGGGAAGAGGATGTGGCCTTAAGGGATGCCTGGTGGTGCGTGTGACTGCAGTACGTGTGTTTCCTGGGACTGGGAATAAATTTGATGTGGGGTGGGAGGGGGTGGGGGTCTTAAACTGGCTGTGTATGTGTTACATGTGTGGTAAGGTGTGGGGCTGTGGAGTTGGCTAAGCATCTACCAGGTACAGACAATATATGGCTGTTACCGACGTATGCCTAAAGTTATACGTTTTCCCGCTTCTTCTTCTTCTTCCTCTTTAACGAGACGACACAATATTAATGAACCATATACACTCATCAACAAACAGCTGCACCCAGAAGGAATCAACCACCACAGGAACAAAACTTGGTGGGTAGGTTTGGCATCGTGAGACATGCCAGTGATTCCAGTTTCACCATGTCAACGTCACCAAAGACTGCAATGGTGTTGTACCAGACTGTCATGGAGTGAACGGCAGCGGCTCATCTTCAGTGACGAGTCTCGCTTATGTCTTGGTGGTGACAACCAACGAATCCGTGTGTGGAGGCACCGTGGTCAGCACCAAGATGAACGGTTTGTTGTCACGCGTCATACGTCCAGAAGGCCTGGTGTCACTCCACCTCCACCCCTACCGCACCATCTGCAGGAACTGTGTGAGGATATTCAAGCTGCATGGGATGGATTATCACAGGACACCATTAGGAACCTCTACAGCTCCATGCCGAGACGTCTGGCATGTTGGGTTAGCAAACACGGCGGCCCGACACCATACTGAGAGACAGACTTCTGTATGTGTAGCTCAATAAATATTGATCATATCAGTCTAAATTTATCATCAGTTATTGATCCTGGTGACCTTTATCTTCCTTCCCAACACCACTGCAATCCCACACCTCCTTCTTTTGATGACGAGTGTATCACAGGCATGTATTTTTAATTCTAGGAAATCTTCCGACCATGGCTAATCTTAGATCCCTTAACGGCCCCATTTATCTGGTGCCTTTAGTTAAGGCATCTTAACTGAGACACTTCAGCCCGAATTAGCCAAAGCTGAAGTGGTTTTACTGGAATGCTGTGAAATCCTGCAGAGTCATGCTCAATCCCTCCAGTTCACTGGTGTAATGAAATTTTGATGTAGTGCACTTTTAACAACCAACTCCATAAATATGCATAACACAACTGCTTCCTCTGAAGCCATATTTCCAGATCTCAATACTGATTACACTTTACTATCATTACAGACACCCACAGAGGCAGGTTCCACTGCTGTTTGCCTCAGTAAGTGGGTCTCGCTGATACGTCTTCATCAGGCTGTGGGTCAGTCTGTTAATGCAGGGTCTCTATAAAGCCACAGGGCCCTTACGCAGTGCACCCCCCTCCCCCCAACACACTTACACAACAGAAGATCTTTAATATATTCAAACTCTGTTTTAATCATTTAGCATTCATAAAGACGCTCTACCACCAAATATCCCATATCACTAATAATAAAATAATAACTAATAAATAATTAACTAAATAAAATACAACAACAAAGGATACAGAATGTTATATCATACAATAATTCCTAATATAATTTATTTAATTCATTCATTTAATTTAATTTAATACACAAACATAATAATAATAATAATAATAATACATACTTCATGCTGATATTTTATTATTATTATTATTATTATTATTATTATTATTATTATTATTTGAGTATTCTGGTGGTAGAGTGTATTCATAATAATAATAATAATAATAATAATAATACATACGTACATACATACATACTTAATGCTGATATTTTATTTTTAATATTATTATTATTATCATTTAATATTATATTATTATTATTATTTGAGCATTCTGGTGGTAGAGTGTAATAATAATAATAATAATAATAATAATAATAATAATTAACGATGAGTAATGATATTATTATTATTATTGTTATTGTTATTGTTGTTGTTGTTAATACATACACTCTACCACCAGAATACACTAATAATAATAATAATAATAATAATAATACAAATAAAAATGATGAGTCGTGATATTTTATTATTATTATTATTAGAAGAGAAATTTAAAAATAATAATTATTAGTCCCTAAAAATTATAAATACCGACTGAATAATTAAAAATGAAAGAAAGACATAAGCGCCTCTTCTGGTGGGCGTGTACAGGTTCTGGGCATGCGCAGAAGCGCTGCGCCGCCTGTGTTTACATTCAGAAGTTGTGGTGTAAACGTTCCGGATTGAACTCTGATTTAATGTCCTGTATCGATATTTCACCGA
>CM067496.1:24697133-24717590 GCA_034552555.1 Semaprochilodus insignis
GCCCGACGCCATACTGAGAGACAGACTTCTGTATGTGTAGCTCAATAAATATTGATCATATCAGTCTAAATTTATCATCAGTTATTGATCCTGGTGACCTTTATCTTCCTTCCCAACAGCATTCCCAATCCCACACCTCCTTCTGGGAGCAGCTATTCTGTTGATGATGAGTGTATGTCTTTCAGCTCAGCTAGCATTAGCATCACCTCCGACATGCCTTTCTCTCGTAAGTTGGTCTAGACTAGCGCAGTCCGGGCTCCTCGCCTCATTCCCACCACTGTTTTTGTTCTGACCTAACTCGCAGTTAAGCAAAAGGGGTTGAGCAGAAAACATGGAGCGACTGATGGAGGACCAGTTTGAGAACCACCGTAACGGAGGACTTGAGCTGTGTTCCTGAAAAGCCGTATCTTCCCTACGAGCTAACGGAGAAAAGGACCGGGGTATGGAATGTGGCGAGCTCCTGCTGTGCTGTTTTGCTTCCCCCCGCTGTCTGATTCCACATGAAAGCCTCCTTGAACTTCCCAACGAGCAGCCTCTTGAACATCGTGTTTGGATGGCAGGGCAAAGTATCCCTTTGAATACGCTCTCCAGCTGGAGCCGCCGATGCTATCATCGCGACGCTGCTTTAAAGACCCTCCTCTGCCAAAACAACGTTAAGAGACCCTCAGAGGTCGGAATGTTTCCACTAGCCGGAGTTTGCCGGTGTTTATCTGATTTGGAGCTGGATCTTTCTGTTTTCCTCATTCGTTCTGTTCTTTCTGTTTCTTTCATTCGTCTTTGTTTCAGCTCCCAGCCGGAAAGGCACATCCAAGTCGAGAGGCGGGGGAAAACGGGTGACGGGAACAGCTGCTGGGAAGAAACCTGCAGCGAACAAGGCCCACCAGGAGAGCGACAGGGAAAGTTGTGGTGGATCCGAAAGAGCCTCCGAGGTGAAGAGGAACAAAAGAGGACAACTTGTTTTCGAAGGTAGAGAACCTTGGGTCTACACATTGTGGTTCTGGTTAACGTGTGGCCGAAAGTATGTGGACGCCCCTCCTCGTTACTGAGTTCAGGTGTTTCAGCCACACCCATTGCTAACAGGTGTATACAAAGAAGTGCAAGCCCTGGCAGTGAAATGGGCCGGACTGACGAGCTTGGTGACCTCAAACGTGGCGCTGTCGCAGGAGGTCACTTTTGTCAGTTGATGTACTTTCTGCTACCGTGAGAGCTGATTTAGAGAATTGGAAGCCTCTAGAAGCAACACCAGCTCAGATACGAGGCGGTAGATTGTGCCTCTGGAGGCCTAGGGTCACTATGTGCAGCGCCAAGCGCCGGCCGGAGGAGTGTGAAGCACCGCCACTGGCAGTCTGGGTTCGATGATGAGTCCGGGAGAACGCTTCCTACCGCAAGGCAGCAGTAAAATTCGGCAGAGGTGGGATAATGGTCTGGGGGTGGGTCTCTTGGTTTGGCTGTCTTAGTTCTAGTGAAGGGTGATGTTAATGCCGAACTATGGTTCCGTTTGATCCAGACTGAGCCCACCTCTTTTGGCGGGACAAACTCGTGGTCCTTTGGTCCGGACTGCCCTGCGTGGTTTCAGCTTTCACAGCTACTGCTAGATCTTTTATGTTTTAAGTGATGTGATGACTCGGGCTTTCTCACCTACCTTGTTTGGTGTCCAGCTGTTACTGTAGTCCGTTTTGGCAGGTGTGGACGCTCTACTCGGGTGGGCTCTTAACAAGGCCCCTTCCAAATAAACCCCGGTTCAGTGTACTGCCGATGGGAGCACACTTTTATGAAGGTTCCACCAAACCAGGGATATGGACGCATGCTTTTCTGCTTCTTCTAGCAGCACGTTAGCACTGCTCTGGTGAGAGTTACGAAGTGTACCCTTCCAAAACCGTGTGGCGGTCTTACCCAAAGGGCTGTGAAACCAACGGAACCAAATGAAAGAGATTCTAAAGCACCCCAAACCCTGACGAACAAGGTGTGAAAGGAGCCTAGCGAGGTACGTCGTGTGAAAGCGCCTGAGGCGTGTTTATATTTGCCGTTTGGTTCCTCTGGTCTGGATCAAAGCAGAAAATGATGAATAGGTGCTTTGTAGTTCAGGTTACTCGGTGCTCCCACTGAGGTTTGAGATCCAACCAAAATGTCACATGGGCAAAACATTCACACCTGACTGGGCAGATTATGTGACGTGCATAAACCTTCTGGACCACATGGTACTCTGGCCGGAGCGAGCTCGTGGCTTCTCCATCTGCCTCGTGACGAACCACAGGTTCAAAAGTAGCTTGGTACACCTTTAACCTGAATCTGTCTGGTCTGGAAGCACTGTTTCAGAGCTGGAGGGATCATAGGATGCTTGCAAACATCGTCACGGGTTTGTTTACTGTAGGAACCGAAGTAGGTCTCCAGAGACGACGGTTCTGAGCAGAAATCCGAGAAGAACTGTCGTTCAGCTGAGATAATCCACTTGTACAATGAAAGAGGAACTCAAACTGGACTCCAAAAACTGAAAACTGTTAATAGCTCCAGAGATAACGGGATTCCTAGCAACCACCCGGGAGACCTGGTAGACCCACCAACACTGTCCACCATCAGATAAACAGCACTTCCATCTTTAGGAAACATCAAGCTCCACTCTGGCATCTATGGGATGCTTTTTCTGTCCATCCTTCCAATGTGAGAAGACACCTCAACACTACGGAGGTCTGAAAGGAGGTGTAGCTGTTCCAGAAGCTCCTCACTGAGAAAAGGAGATCCACACGTCAACAAAGAAGCTGCTGGTGTTCTCAGAACAGTGGAGACTGACCAGAGTCCAGAAGCTCAACACCACTGAATGTCTACTTTGGTTGGCGAGAAGCAGAAAACCAGATAAACCAACTTCTGAAACTGAACTTTGGAGCTGGAAACTGAAAGTGAGTCTCCTGAAACGAGTAGAAGCTGTAATGAAGGTGAAGCGTGGACATAGTAATCACTCAGACACTGGATAGTATGTGTAGTTGTCAAGGCCTGGTTGTGTTCAATTGCCGTTGTGACTGGACGCTTGACTGGACGCTAGGAAACTACAGTAAACGGTATGGACTTATAAATGATAAATAATTCATATCAGTTCATAACATGCTTCCGCTCTCTTGTTTTCAGATCACCCGGAGTTCCAGCCCAATATGAGCCCGAAGGAGGTGCTGCAGGCGGGCAGCTTTGGTGGAACCTACTTCCGACCCATCTACTCCAGTATCACCAGTAAGCGGCCTGATTTCTCCAACTCGTTATTAATCAGCCTACAGCATCACCAGTGACGGTGAATGTAGTCAGTCTCAAAGACACAAACCCAGCCTGCCCACGCGATTCCCATCTATACACTCATCGTCAAAAGAATCGCTGCACCCCGAAGGAATCAACCGAAACTTGGTGGTTAGCTTTGACATCGTGGGACATGCCAATGATTCAAGTTTCACTCTCAACCGCACATGTGACGTAAGCAAGGACGAGCCTTACCGCCACGCAGTGATGTCCTCCATGAGTCATCCTGTTAGTGCAGCACCATTGGCAGACGGCTGCACCACGCAGGACTACATGCACACAGACCGTTACCACGACTGTCCTTAACACCACGTCACCGTCACCAAAGACTGCAACGGTGTCGTGCCAGACTGTCATGGAGTGACTCAGAATGTCAGCGGGTCATCTTCAGTGATGAGTCCCGCTTTAGTCTCGGTGGAGACGACCAACAAATCCGTGTGTGGAGGCACGTGTCACACGCGTCCAGAAGGCCCGGTGTTACTCCACCTCCACCCCTACCGCACCATCTGCAGGAACTGTGTGAGGATATTCAAGCTGCATGGGATGGATTATCACAGGACACCATTAGGAACCTCTACAGCTCCATGCCGAGACGTCTGGCGTGTTGGGTTAGCAAACACGGCGGCCCGACGCCATACTGAGAGACAGACTTCTGTATGTGTAGCTCAATAAATATTGATCATATCAGTCTAAATCTATCATTGGAATGTTGGGAAATGGTCATATAAAGATGAATGTAGGAAAAGTGTAGCAAATGGACTAAGGGGTCGCAGGGGCTAAGCGGGGTCGATGCCTGAACAGGCCAACAACAGAACAGGCCTTAGCAACTCCAAACCAATTCGAATGATCTAATTACAACTACTGTGTGTTACAGAGCAGCACTATAAGGACGTGTGGAAGGAGCTTCCTCAAGACTGGCTCCAGGGACTGGACATCCCCAAACAAGTGAGCTCACGGTCCACTTGTTTTCTCCTGCTGTTTTCAGGTTTTCTGAATAAAGGGACTGTCGTTCCGTTCCCCAGTCTGGGACGTTAGAATGGTTGCTACCTCAGAACACCGGGTGGTAGTAGTAGCAGTATAATAGCATAGGTTTGCTAATGCTAATGTTAGCGGTGCGCCCTTATGCTACATGTTTTCATTGGCTTGGAGGAGTCTACTGGCTGAAATGGATTACCACACGGTGCTCTGGTGGTCAATACAACACAAAGTCTTTGCCTGGAATCTATGGATTAAAAATCCGTACTGTGTTTTTGGGAATCAGTACAGTACATCCAAATCTATTCCTGCGATTTTCCATATTCTGGATGTTCCCTTTACACCCCTGCTTGGTGGATATGATGTACAGGTTAGCTGCCGTGGTGAGAAACCCCTTTACTCGTACCTACAGTCACTAGCCTTCCTGCCTGAGGAGCAGACTGTGGCTTTGATCCCTGCCAGCTACGCGGAAAGAGACCCAGCTCATTAGTGGAAGGAAGAGTCTGATCTCCTCCTCGTTCTTCTCCGAGGTTTCCCTCCCTCGTCCTGGGGAGGTGTGTTGGCTGTTGCTATGGCGACGGCTCCTGAAGGTTGTCATGGTTATTAATGTGACTGCGGGCGGCTCTGAAGCTCGTCAGGTGGTCTTCGGGGTCCAAAAGCGATAACGTCTCGGAATTAGGCTGTGATTGTGCTGTGTATGTGCATGTGTCATCTTAATGGAGCAATGTGGTCAAATGCCGACGCAGTTTCCCCTCTTACCCCAAGATGGGCAAGTGTTCTTCCCCTACTGGCACACTGCAGCGACGAGGCTAATGTAGCAAACAGGTAATGGAAGTTCACACATGTCACCGATTAGCCTCGTTATCTCTGTCAGGTTGCAGGTCTGTTGGGAAGGAAGATAAAGGTTACCAGGATCAATAACTGATGATAAATTTAGACTGATATGATCAATATTTATTGAGCTACACATACAGAAGTCTGTCTCTCAGTATGGCGTCGGGTCACCGTGTTTGCTAATCCAACGTGCCAGACGTCTCGGCATGGAGCTGTAGAGGTTCCTAATGGTGTCCTGTGATAATCCATCCCATGCAGCTTGAATATCCTCACACAGTTCCTGCAGATGGTGCGGTAGGGGTGGAGGTGGAGGGACACCAGGCCTTCTGGATGTTCATCTTGGTGCTGACCACGGTGCCTCCACACACAGATTCGTTGGTCGTCTCCACCAAGACGAAAGCGGGACTCGTCACTGAAGATGACCCGCTGGCATTCTGAGTCACTCCATGACGGTCTGGCTCGACACCATTGCAGTCTTTGGTGACGGTGACGTGGTGTTAAGGACAGTCGTGGTAACGGTCTGCGTGCATGTAGTCCTGCATGGTGCAGCCGTCTGCCAATGTTGCTGTGGATCCGTGGTTCATGTAGGTCTCCCAGATCCTTCATGTTGCTGGTGCGTGCCTTCTTCTGTCCACACCCTCCAACAGCGTGCTATGGTAGTCTCCTTATGACCGGTGTGGTGCGCGATACGTCGATAAGACCATCCCGCTTCCCGGAGCCCAACGATCCAAGCCCTCTCCAAGTCTTCCGATTGCTTTCGAGCTCTTCTCTGAGGCAAACAGGACGACCTTATATAGTCAGTCAGGTACGGCGATAAGGCCCGTCCTTGCTTAAGTCACATGTACGGCCGAACGTGAAACTTGAATCATTGGCATGTCTCACGATGTCAAACCTACCCACCTGGTTTCACTCCTGGGGGTTGATTCCTTCTGGGTGCTGCTGTGTTTTTTCGATGATGAGTGTATATAAAGAACATACGCCTACATTACTTGCTACGTTAGCCTCGTCGCTCCAGCGCAGGCCCTAAAGAAGCTAATTCAGATTCAGCCAAGCTTGTCTCGACTACATTTGGCGGAACAGTGAACTGCTCTTAATGCGCAGACATGTTCTTTATGTCGGAGATGAGCTTTTGCGAGGCGGATTCTGCTGTAAGTGCGTCACCATATGTCAACTGATGCCGCCCGTGACGTCTGCCGCTAGCGAGGAGCCGGTTTATTGCCTCTTTTATTGGCGATCACATAGATACGGAACATCGGAGCCATTCAGATGTGCTGCTGTGGGTTGAGTGAGTTCACAGCCACCCAAAGTTGTGTGGAAGGCAGCCAGCGTGGACAGAGCTCTTGGCAGAACCGTGACTGCAGACCTGCAGGTGGGGCTGTAGATGTAGCCTCGCCTTTGAGATGAAGATATAAAGGCATTGTCAGTCTGTTGTCTGTGTAGATGAATGAAATGCTTATAGTGGTTGATTGCATAAGTGGATTCCTGCTCTTCTACATGGCTGGCATGTTCCAGGCCTCGGGCACCGACCAGTTGGGATTGTCCCAATACTGGAATTTCGGCTGTGGTACATGTGGTATGCTGTAATCCCGAGCGACTTGCATCTTGATCATTTGTTGCACAGGTAGTGTTGGGAGTCTTGCCCAAGGACTCCTGTTGGCATACCATAGGTAGGGCACTGAACCCTTGTAGTTGTAGTTGACGTCCACGGTGCCCAGGGAGCAGTTGGGGTTGAAGTATCTTGCTCAAGGGCTCTTCATTCGTGTCTTGTAGGTTCAGGGGACTGAACCCGGCGACCTTCCGGTCACAAGGCTGGTTCCCTAACCTCCTGCCCCACGGCTGGTGTTGCGGGTGAACGGCTAAACGTCTCCCTTGAAGCGCCACCTAGTGTTCTGAAGTAGCAGCTGTGTAGAAGTGCTAGCCCTTGTACTGGGATCCAGAATATCTCAAGCATGCTTGATTGGTGTTGAAGACGGTGAAGTGACCCACCGTGTTGTATGTCCCACAGGTATCTTCATCGACGTACAGAGAGGAAGTGAACACGTATAAGGTGAAGTGTGGGGGCAGCTTGGAGATGTGGGAGAGCAGCGGCTGGATAAGGCCTCAGGACCCATACGGCTGGTTCCAGTGGTACTGCAGGTAACTCTCCTCTGAGTAGAACAGCCCTTGACCCCGAATGTAGTCCATCAAACCTTTGTTTGGAGGTTTTCTGCTTTAGTGTTGTGCTGGCGCTGAATGCTAGCATGGTGCCGACTGCATACACACAGCGGCCGCACACCGTGTGGACACCGAATTCAATAGTCTCTCGCAGACTTGTGTCCGTTTCATATAGATAACTGTGGCCAAGCATGTTCTAAGGTCGTCTTGCATCACTCCGTTTAACGTGGCCAACAACTGCCTACTGCTACAGGGAAGGGATATTCGACTGACACGCAAAACAACCAATCACAGGCCTGCTTGTTGGCATGACCTATAGGATGAGACCGTCTTGAAATGGAGTCACAACATAAACAGTCCCTCAGGAAACACAGAAGCATATAGTGGGTGGAGCATCTGTGGCTGAGACTGCTGAATCATTTGTGCTGGTCATCCTCTAGTCCTTCATCAGTGGTCACAGGACACTGCCCGCAGGACGCCGCTCACAGGACTCTTCCCACAGGGCTCTGGCCAAAAGGATGCTGCCCACAGGACGCCGCCCACATGACTCTGCCCATAGGACTCTGCCCACAGGACTCTGCCCACAGGACTCTGCCCACAGGACTCTGCCCACAGGATGCTTCCCACAGGATGCTTCCCACAGGACGCTTCCCACAGGACTCTGCCCCCAGGATGCTGCCCACAGGACACTTCCCATAGGACTCTGCCCACAGGATGCTGCCCACAGGACACTTCCCATAGGACTCTGTTCACAGGATGCTGCCCACAGGACGCTTCCCACAGGACTCTGCCCACAGGACGCTTCCCACAGGACTGGCTGATTCTCAGTCCAGCAGTGACACTGAGGTGTCTACCAGCACTGCTGTGTCTGATCCACTCACACTAGCACAACACACACTAACACACCACCACCACCTCAGTGTCACTGCAGTGCTGAGAATGATCCACCACCCACATCATACCTGCTCTGTGGTGGTCCTGTGGGGGTCCTGACCATTGAAGAACAGGGTAATACAGTATACAGGGAAACAGATGGACTACAGTCTGTAGCTCTATGGTCAGTGGAGCTGACTGAAGTGGCCGGTTGGTGTGTGTGTGTGTGTGTGTGTGTGTGTGTGTGTGTGTGTGTGTGTGTATATTAACGGTTGATATTGGGTCCTGTTGGCCGGCTGGCAGCGTCATCGCCTGTTTTCTCTCCTGCAGGTTTTATGAGGGTCGCCGTACGGAGGATGACCCACGGCAGATCAGTCGGTGGGCCAACTGTGCCGGGGTCAAAGGTCGTTGGCGGAATAACCTCATCACTAAGGTGGTGCGGGCCGGCCGGAAGTTTGATGACCCTAGTGTGTCTCCGGTGGTCCGGCAGACCCTCCAGCACTGGGGCTACCGACTCACTGAGGAGGATTACAGACAAGGGGCCAAACGGGTCAAATAAACCCAATACAGAATTCCACTCTCTCAGGGTTTTAACTGTACCAGCCCCAAACCCACCCCTCCCTTACGGGTTCCCCCTTTTGAGTCCTGGTTCCTCTCATAGCCCTTTTCTCTCAACATGGAACAGGTTAGTGCTGTAAAAGCCCAATAACAGCTGGTGCACATGCAGACCTCTTCCCCGAATAGCACCAAGGTTCTGCAAAGCCTGAACAGAACATGTTCAAGAACCAGGGTTCCTCTTCATGCTGTTGGTCCTGTTCTCCTTTTGGTTCTTGGTTCCTCTCAGGGTTCCTCCTCATGCTGTTAGTCCTGTTCTCCTTTTGGTTCTTGGTTCCTCTCAGTGTTCCTCCTCATGCTGTTAGTCCTGTTCTCCTTTTGGTTCTTGGTTCCTTAGGGTTCCTCCTCATGCTATTAGTCCTGTTCTCCTTTTGGTTTGTGGTTCCTCTCAGTGTTCCTCCTCATGCTGTTAGTCCTGTTCTCCTTTTGGTTCTTGGTTCCTCTCAGTGTTCCTCTTCATGCTGTTAGTCCTGTTCTCCTTTTGGTTCTTGGTTCCTCAGGGTTCCTCCTCATGCTGTTAGTCCTGTTCTCCTTTTGAGTCTTGATATAAGAGGTTTTGAATTATGAGATGATGCATGAACACATACCGCATTGATCCGATTCAGGACGATCGACCGTCGGGAGCTTGTAGGAAAGACGCCGTGTACACTTACCGCATCCCGGGGAGGTACTCCCAGCAACATCTGGGCATGCTCCTCGTGCGATGGCGGATGGGGTCCTGGGGGATCTCCTGCCAGACCTGAATCAGGGCCTCAGCGAGGGCCGACTGTGGTGCTACCTGGTGGCGTTGGATGCGCCGTGCTGTGCGGTACGAGGCCTGTCTCTGTGTAATACTCCAGGTTCCATATTTCATAAAGGGCGTGTTGTGGATGCTGTACTGAGTGTCGTGTGTGTTTATGGTCATATTAATAAAGCTGCTGTTTTACAGACGGATCATGTGAACGTCGGACGCTGTTACTGGACTAATGCCGACTGTTAAAGAG
The DNA here is from genome assembly GCA_034552555.1 of Semaprochilodus insignis. Taxonomy (NCBI): domain Eukaryota; kingdom Metazoa; phylum Chordata; class Actinopteri; order Characiformes; family Prochilodontidae; genus Semaprochilodus; species Semaprochilodus insignis. The sequence goes on from CM067496.1 coordinate 24,706,847, forward strand.
GGTCTGGAGGCAGCTGATGCCTACTGCTACACGAGAGGGGTTTCTGATAAAGTGGCCAGGGAGCGCGCAGAGTTTCTAGAGATCAGAAATTCAATATTATATACGTTTGAGCATAAGAAGCGGCTTACTGAGTAATCCGAGAGGAATGGTGCTGGAATGCCCACACTTCCCGATACAGTCGTCCTCAGGTGCTGATGCGGATAGCAGGTCTTTTCCTTAAGCAGTGTATAACGGAATATTAATCGGTATTAAACAGATGGTGAAGTAATGATGACGGATGCTCCACAGGCGCAGATCACCGGCTGTTATAAGCTTAAACAGACAGCTCAGTTTATTACATAGTAATAATGCAAAAAAAATCAGTAAATATCATTTTTAAGGTTTTTCACCATTGAAATCACCCACGGTTCTCCGCACTGGTATCCAGATATTAGCCTTTGGACTTCTTGGAGCCGGGTCGATAGGAAAATGAGGGGCGAACTTCTTCCCAGGTCATTAAATCCCAGTTTTACCAGAATAACCTATATGAGGTGGTTTAGCTTTAAAGGAGCAATATGTAAGATAATGGCGTGTGTCCAGTTGAGCTCCACACAGTCCGGCCACCTTCTCTTTCACTCCTGACCAGCCTAGAAGAAACACTGAGCATCAAACTTCCTCCCTCCTCCTCTCCGAGAGCGTCTCCAGCGGTGGAAAGGAGCACTAACGTTAACTCTTCTTCTCCTTCTGTTTATATCACTTTATTTGTTTGCTGCTGAACGTGGTTTCCTGCCGAGAGCAGGCAGCGCTACTTCTTCTTCTGTTCATGCGGCAGCTTGGACACTGCTATGACTCACTTTCGCCTCTTCAGCTACAAAGTGGTATTACAGGACTGGATGGGCCGGGGCTAGCTGGTTAGCATGCTAACATCAGGTGATATCTCTACAACACCGCACATTCAGGGTGGGGTTTGGTGTGAGATGGTTCAGGCGTTCTTTACTGTGGTGGTGGTGGTGATGGGAACCAGGGGTCTCCATGTCTAGAACACACAAATAATAATAATAATACGTTTTCTCAGGGGACTATTTTGCCTCACAGTGTGTATGTATCCCTCCACCATGAATGAGTTGTAATACATTTTAAGCTAAAGCGTCTCAGACACCAGCACAGCATATTCATAACTGCATAATGCTGTAACAGTCTGTGAGGGAGCTTTTAGAGGTGGATGTCTGGTTCCATTCACCGCCACTGTAAACGATTCTGGCTCTGAATTTCTGTAAAACTGAGCGTTTCACACCAAACTACCCTGAACGACTTTCGTTACTCCTTAACCATTTTATTGTGTCTGTTTTTTTGATTGGTGGAGTTGATTTCCTTTAATGTTGGAGTACGTATTGGTTATGTCATTTTACATATTGCTCCTTTAATAAAGTCATTTTTATGGAAGCTGTAAAGGTCCACAAATTTGCATTTTTGTTATTTTTTACATGTTAATTATACATAAATTATATATATATATAAAGATGGATTCATGCCATGATCAGTCAGTGTTGTGGTAATGTAAATACACAAAGATCTCGGGAAGACAACATTTGTTCGGTTGTGATAATGACACAAATATCGCGAGATCCCAAGAATACAATGAAAACACCTCCACATCACTGAAAGGCGGACTTGGCCCTTTAGGGCTTCCGTACAAACGGAACAATTAAGAGACTCAAAGTCCAAACACACTGACATTTCTACGTGTAATAAATCGGTCAACTCCGTATTTACAGCTAAGATGGCTGGTTCCACCGGGAATCACGTTTCCTCGCTCCGGTCTACCAGCTGATGGCGCAACCCGAAGCACGGCTGCTACCCCTCGCACTAACTTCCCTACGTCATTTCCACAATCCAGCAGCCAATGAGAGCGCGCCGTGCATTTTGAAACCGGGACGCGCCAATGAAATGGCTCGAAACGTGCCACGTCATATGACTGACACGAAGCGGTCCAATCACATTCCAGCGCTCCGAGGGGCGAAGGCTCGCTAGCAGCCAATGAGCGGCGACCAGAGAGAACGCGTTGCGTTGAGAGCCGCTCCTCCTGCTCTCGCTCTTCTTTGTGGTGAACCTAGTTTTTTTGTGTGCGGCGGAATATTTCAGCTACACTGAAAGGTAAGGGCGGCTGGTTTTCTGCTGTATACAATCATATTCATCGGAAATATCGCCTTTGTCTATAAATACAGGTAGCTAGCAACAAATGTGGAGCTAAATGAAACATGTAAGCGAGGAGCTGGAACGTTGCATGTGAATGAGCTGCGATGCTAACTGCTAGCCAGCAGGAGAGGCTCTCCGTGGAACCGTATTCCTGCTGAACAGTGTTTTTAAAAACTGCTTTATTTTTAAAGCTACGGTTTTTAGCTAAATAGCGGGCCATATTTCACGTGTTGTGTGTGTTTTATGTCTGCCCTGTTATGCGGATAGCTCATTGGCTAGCGTATGTAGTTAGCATTAGCATGCTAGCATTGGGGGGAAAACGCCGCTTTGGCCAGGTAAAATGGCGTTTCTGTATCAGCACAGAGAAACCCGTGGCTTCTGAAGTTCTCATGGTGTTTAACTCGTCCATGAGTCTCTGTCCGTGTAGCTGTTTTAGCTCCCTTTGTGAGGAAATCGCTTCTGGGCTTTCTACGGCGAGGCTAGTCAGCGTAAGAGATTGGCCGAATCTCAAACTGCTCCCTATACCCTACACCCTACTCCCTAATCCCTACGCTACAATAAGCGCCGCGAGCCATAAAGCAAGGGCCTCTGCGCCCCAGTAGTGCACTAGGGAGCAATTCGGGATACGGCCCCCCTCCGTTCAGTTCAGTCAGCTGTAGGTCTGCAGGCACCAGCTGGACTGACTTCCCTTTGTCTCCGGCCTCAGATGAGAGGCTGAGGTCAGTCCAGTGCTCGGGTCGGTTTCAGTGGTGGTTGGTTTAAAGACTAAAACTGCTTTGAGGTTTTTAAGACAGGAGTGTTGCTTTTGGTGACTTGCTGCCTCTTTGTTTATGTTCCCTTCAGATGCAAGGAAACAGAGGACCCCGTCCTGAGCACCACAACCACGGGCCCCCGAGACAGCAGGGCAACCCCCAGCACGAGCAGCAGAGGAAGTCGGTCGGAGGAGCGGACAACAGCAATGGGCAGCACACAGAACAGGCTGACCAGACGAGCCCCAGTAAGTTACACGGGGAGCGGACCTTCTCCACGTCGTACCCCGTGGTTTAGTGTTGGGCCGTAGCAACGCAGGGGGTTTGTTCTTACTTGTCCTGCTCAGCTGGTCTTCGTCCCTAACAGGGGGGCTCAAAAAGGGCTTCTAAATAGTAGAGCCGGGGTTGTTAAAGGGCCCGTATTCTGGGGTAAAAGACCCTCACTTTGTAAAGTGGGCCCCCCTGAAGGAAGAATAACATGCGTCTCCAGTTTTGTCGATTTTCACTTGTGTGCGTCGTTTGATCACATGAGCTGCTGTTTACACTCTGCGAAAGGTTCATGACGAATGGACCAAGAAATGGCCCAAAACTGCTCGGGGGTGGGGTTGGGGCGAAGTCTGGTTCCATTGACCTGCATTGTAATTGTAGTCGGTTTATGGCCTCTCCTGGAAAGTCGCCGTTTTGGAGAGAGATGTTGGAGATTGCCGCCAAAAGCAGCTTATTTACATGCGCTTGTGTTTTGTTTTTTGTTGTTGTTGATGTTGTTGTTTTTGAGCCAGCCCTCTCGTTTAGCTGCGCAAGGCTTCAACCCGGTTTGCTCTCCGGCTGAGGAGCGGTGCTGGGCAGCCTGTCTGAATAGGGGTCGTTTACATGTCAATGGGACGAAGAGCCTGTGCAGTTAAGGGGTAGTAATAAGAGGGGCTGGGAAATGGTCGGAATTACAACTGGCACATAAAACCGCACAAACTGGACCGAGTGGACGAGTGTAGTGTTAGGAAGTGGGCTTCCACATAAGCCAGACAGCTCAAGCTCAAAGTCGAGTCTTGTCCCATAGCACTAGTCCCTCAGTTCCCGTCCTTCTGGACATGCCTGACCGTGGAATTCAGTTATCCGGCTAAGCTGTGGAGTCCTGCTTTGGTGACATGATGGCTTGACCTGCTGGTGAGCCAGTAACATGACATGGTTCTGCGTCATAATAGAAACCCATCTGGAGCTGTGATTGGTCAGAGATGCTGATTGGCTAGAAGGCTCATTTGCATATTTCCGTTTCCGGCATTTAGCAGGCGCTGTTGTCCAGAGTGACTTATGAGGTTGATCGTACTAGGCCAGAGTGGTGTTGGGTAGTCTTGCCCGAGGGCTCTTATTGGTGTAGCTCAGTGTGGTCACCCAGACTGGGAACCGAACCCCCGTCTCCAACGTGGGGTTGTAGCTTGGCGTGTATGACTGGTGTTATCTGCTGCGCCGCACCACCCGCTAGTGTTGTTAAAGGCCAATATCTCAATAGATCTTTATCTTCTCCACCCCCCCTCTCTCAGACGACGCTCTGACCATAGACCTGCAGAGCTTCAGGAAGCCCGGGGAGAAGACGTACACGCAGCGGAGCCGGCTGTTTGTGGGGAACCTGCCGGCCGGCACCACCGAAGAAGAAGTGGAGAAGCTCTTCTCCAAGTACGGCAAACCGTCCGAGATCTTCATCAACAAGGACCGAGGATTCGGCTTCATCCGGCTGGTAAGAGGAGGAGCCTGAGCCAACAGGGCCGGGTTTTTGGGCTATGTATGCCGACGTCCCAAACCAAAAGGGGGGCGAGACCGAAATGGGAATACGTTAAGCTTTTAATGGTCTTCGGAATTACGCTCACGAGAGCCAACGTGAGCTAGGTCATGGTGTTTCAACATCGAGAGCAGGGTTTCTCAAAACTGGTCCTGGAGGCAACCGGCCCTGCTTTCCCTGCTCCCGGCACACCTGGCCCAACTCCTCTTCTCATTAAGCCCTTTCGGAGTTGCCGGGGACAGGGTTCCTCCAGGACCGGGGCCGAGTCCTGCTCTAGAGCCCAAATCAACTCCATATGCTAAACACTCAAGAACGTCCCCATAGCAACTCCTTTCCCTGCTCTCTCTCTCCCCCCCCAGGAAACCAAGACGCTGGCCGACATCGCCAAAGCCGAACTGGACGACACGTTGTTCCGAGGCCGTCAGATCCGCGTGCGCTTCGCCACTCACGGCGCGTCGCTGTCTGTGAAGAATCTCCCACAGTTTGTCTCCAACGAGCTCCTCGAGGAGTCCTTCTCCATGTTCGGCCCCATCGAGCGCGCCATCGTCATCGTGGACGACCGCGGCAGACCCACCGGGAAGGGCATCGTGGAGTTCGCCAACAAACCGTCCGCCAGGAAAGCTCTGGACCGCTGCGCCGACGGAGCGTTCCTGCTCACCTCGTGAGTACCCGAGTCCTGTCCGGGGGTTGCGTTTTCATGAGTAGCGTAAATGACGGCCCCCCTTGAAGTAAACCCGCAGGCCGTCAGACTCGCTGTCCACTCCGTTAGACCACCAACCTCATGTGTGTTTTATAATGTATATGTAGTTTATTATTTATGTTGGTTTATAAATCATGAAAATTACGACTGATGTATAAATAACGTGTTAGATTATTATATGTAATGTCGTGTATTTGCGTTATTATATTAGATGTTGTTTATTCAGTTTAGATATGTGTGTATTATTTATTCTTTGTGTAATGTATAACTTTTTAATTCTAATAATATTTTAAAGAATTAACGGTTTGTGTGTGTGTGTGTGTGTGTGTGTGTGTGTGATTTCAGGTTTCCTCGGCCGGTAACGGTGGAACCCATGGAGCAGCTGGATGAAGACGAGGGACTTCCAGAGCGACTGGTCAGCAAAAACCCACAGTACCACAAGTGAGTCGAGCTGTGTTCACACCTTGTCACCCGAGTCTTTGGTCACTTTTCCTCTGTGGTTGTTCATGAGCTCTTCAGGACCTCGGTCTTGGACTGTGGGCAGCCCTATCCACATTGCCCGGGTACCTCGGTCTTGGACAGTGGGCAGCCCTATCCACATCGCCCGGGTACCTCGGTCTTGGACAGTGGGCAGCCCTGTCCACATCGCCCGGGTACCTCGATCTTGGACAGTGGGCAGCCCTGTCCACATCGCCCGGGTACCTCGGTCTTGGACTGTGGGCAGCCCTGTCCACATCGCCCGGGTACCTCGGTCTTGGACTGTGGGCAGCCCTGTCCACAGCGCCCGGGTACCTCGGTCTTGGACAGTGGGCAGCCCTGTCCACAGCGCCCGGGTACCTCGGTCTTGGACAGTGGACAGCCCTAGGACCTCAGAAGTCAAAGCCTCAGTACCTATCCCTCTGAAGGTTACCCAAGTTCACAGACGAGCTCCAACATCACAACTGTGCAGCCTTTGGCTTTATTCCATACTCGGAGCAGCCGGTTACCACCGGCGTGCCTGTCTCACTATCGCTATTCCTCAATAGTCCGGGTTTTTCAGTGTCGTCTTTATATTGCTAACCCAAAGTAGGTGTGGCCCAAACCAAAAACGAGTGTGAGGTGCTGGACGTGAGCCAGGCGGTGGTCTGAGCTCGTAACAGTGGTATTCATCCTCCCGCGTCTTCCTCCGCAGGGAGCGCGAGCAGCCTCCTCGTTTTGCCCAGCCCGGCTCGTTCGAGTACGAGTACGCGATGCGCTGGAAGGCTCTGATGGAGATGGAGAAGCAGCAGTTCGAGCAGGTGGACAGGAACATCAAAGAAGCTCAGGAGAAGCTGGAGCAGGAGATGGAGGCGGCCCGGCACGAGCACCAGGTCATGCTCATGAGACAAGGTGAGACACCGACTCATTCCTGTCTTTGGAAGCTACATGGTTTTAAGAAGCAGCTGCTCGTAGTTGCTGCTCTGCACAGCGTACAGTAACCATAACCAACAGGGCGGTAGAGAAGGGTGGAGGGGTTCGGGCCAGTTAGCCTTTGCCGCTGTCGCTGGGCTCAGGGTCGCTGTACCTGTACTAACCGAGTTCGGCATGTGATTTGCCTGTTCCAATTCCGTCTCTCAGATCTGTTGCGGAGGCAGGAGGAGCTGAGGCGCATGGAGGAGGCGCACAACCAGGAGGTTCAGAAGAGGAAGCAGATGGAGCTGCGTCAGGAGGAGGAGCGGCGCCGCAGGGAGGAGGAGCTGCGGGCCCACACGGAGGACTTGATGAGGAGGCAGCAGGGCCAGGGGGCGAACTTCGCAGAGAAAGTAAGTCCTTAGACCGACTGACACACAGACGCACACGCTGAGGGCTGGTGGGTGGGGCTTACATGCTGAGGAGGCGTGGCTTTATCAGGAAGGCACGCACAAGGAATTCTAAACTGTCCGAAAGTCTGTAATTGGCAATACCAACATGATCAGGGAACGCTTTTGTAGTTGTTGGTAGGCGTCTAATTCTATGGTCCGGGAAAATCATGCTTCACATGTAGAGGGTATGCACTGGCGTCACTTCCCTGCCCGGAATACTCGCCCTCGGGTGGTCCGAGTGGCAAAATAGTCCACAGCTGTTTGTGGGCTACCGTCAATATTTAATTGACGTAGTCAGTAGGATCCGGCATCCGGCGTTCCTGGCAGCTGATCTGGATTCCAGTTCCTTCTGCAAACTGTGGAACCTCATGACTCTCAAGCCGGCTTGCTGTTTGCCAGCTACTTGTTTGAATTCCCCATTCCACCTTACGGGCCGCTGCATGGGGCCTCGTTGCGGTCTTATAGCTGCTACATCGTTTAAGGTGGAACGGGAATGTTCCAACAAGCAGCTGAAGCTCAATTCCACCGTCAGCCCGTGTACAGTCGCTCTGACTGAACCTGTTTATGCTGTCAGTCACGCAGCAGCTTTCCGCTGTGTGCACGCTAAACGCTGCCCCGAGTGGGCGTAACCGCAGTGACTCCCGCCGGCTGTGACGTCAACATGTATATCCTCTACTATACAGATGTGCCCTGGAATGCCGGGAAGCATATTGGCGACCGACCGTATGAGTAGTATCTGTATGTTTTGAGCTCATAATGCTTCATTTGAGTGACTGGTCATGCTTGGGTTGTGTCATGGAAACGATAAACCAACTCTGCGCATGGTGGACCACGTGAGNTTTTATTTTTATTTTAGTTTAGTTGCTCATTTTGGTTCTAGTTTAGTTTCTTTAAGTTATTAGTTTCAGTTCTTATTTTTAGTTCATTTTGATTTTAGTTTTTGTTAAAGTTAATAGTTTTAGTTTTAGATTTTATTTTAGTTGTTCTTTTTGATTCTAGTTTAGTTTCTTTTTTTTAAGTTAATGGTTTTAGTTTTCACAAGGCCCCAGAGCGAGTTGTGATGAGTGTAAACAAATTCCACGGCTGAAATTCCCAAGAAATTAAATACTAAGCAGAGACATTGTGTTTTGCTTTCCTGTGGGCCTTGAAGCTATGTAGCGATGAATAGGGGGTCTTGGACCCCCTGGTGTAGAGCACTACAACAGCCCTGGACAATGCGGTTCAGTAATGTATAGACTGTATATATGGCTGTTTCTTGTTAAACACTTATGCTAGTCATGCAAAATGATGTGAGTGGGAGTCATGATTTACTTTATTAATTAATTAATTAATTTATTTATTTATTTTCTTAGTGTGTCTTAAAATAAGCAGACGGTACATCTGAACACGTCAAGCCCGAATCACCTGCATGTCCTCGAACTGTAGATCAGTCCGGCCGGGTTTAACTGTTCCAGCGGTCTAATGAACGCTGCATGCCCATTGTTAACGGTGTAGGAGAGCAGTGAATGTCTGAACGCGGCTGATGTTTGTCTTGTTGTGTTTTGTCTCAGAGGGAACAGGACATGAGGATGCACATGGGAGGTGAGCCACTGAACTTTCACTGTCTGATGTTTACCGCACACGACACTGCAGTTCAGCGTTCAGTTCACAAAGCAGATACGCCCGTCATGGGTCTTCACACCAGTTCTGGCTGATGCAACGTGTTCAGAGAACAGCAGTGAGTGATGCACGTCTGTCTGTCCGAGTTCGAGTTGTTCCTGTTGACCAGCTGGGAAGCGAGACAGCTCCTCCGTTTGGCCCAGATCGGTAATTCGGAATTCAGGAATACGGAATTCTCCTGGTCGTGGCTTTAAAGGAGAATCCTAAGTAGCGTGTAAACATTCCTGAAGTCCTTATAGGAAGGTTTGTTCCCTCACGGCTGGTTACATCACTGAAGGACATTGAGCATTCCGGGTTTTCCGTTTTATATTCCAGCCAGTGACCGTCGTTTTGTTTACGCTGTCACTGCTTAAAGGTTTCAAACTTAAAAACTGCCTTTTACTCCTCAGTCCATACCAGGACTGTAACAGTTTAGAACCATTTTTATTAGTTTTTATTTTTATTCTTTTTTTTTTTTTTAGTTTAGTTTCAGTTAGTTTTAAGGGTTAGTTGTTTTCGTATATGGTTTTAGGGTTTAGTTTCTTTTTGAAGTTAATAGTTTATTTTATTTTACTTGTTTATTTTGATTTTAGTTTAGTTTTTTATTTTAAAAGTTGAATTTGATTGTAGTTTATTTTTAAGGTTAATAGTTTTAGTTCTTATTTTTAGTTGTCAATTTTAATTGTAGTTTAGTTTCTTTTCTTTAGAAAAAGTTAGTTTTAGTTTTTATTTTGGTTGATTCTGATTTAGTAATTTAGTGTCTTTTTAAGGTTAATAGTTGATTTTTAAATTTGTTGATTTTTATTATTTTAGTTTTTTTTTTAAGTTAATAGTTTTAGTTCTTATTTTAGTTGTTAGAGATGACAGCTGTAATAACACAACAGTAGACTGAGCTCGGGCGGCTTCACTTTTAAGTGTTCGTTCACATGATAAAAACTAAAACTAAAGGTTTTTTGAGTAATTCTGTTTATTGTTTTTGTTGGTTTTGCAGTGAAGGTTAGTAGTTTGGTTTGTTTTAGTGTTTTTAAAAACTCTTCTTTGTATTTGTTACAGTTAATAATCACATTTTTCACCGCTAGTTTTAGTACTAGTTTATTTACTAGTACTAGTTTTTACAATAATTCTGGCCCAGATATGGAAACATGGCTGCGACAGAACAGCTTGTTATGAATTTAGTTTTTGGTGATGTCACACATAACCAGTCAGAAAATGACTCATTTACATATCAGTCTTAAAGGCGCAGTAACAAAACACAGCCTATTAATTCTAAAGGCTGGCAAAGCGCCAGAAAAACGACCAGCTTTATCAGTAAATTAACATGGAGGAATGTTTTGGGAATCATGTAGTAACTTCCTGTGAGGGAGCTTTTAAAGGGTGGACGTCTGGTTCCATTCACCACCACTGTGAACAAGTTCTGACAGAGTTTCACACCCAACCCGTTTACTCCCCGACCGTTTAACTATGTATGTAGAGCAGTTTGAAGAGTCTGGAGTTCCTCATTCATCTCTCTCTCTCTCTCTCTCTAGGTCAAGGTATGCCTATGAACAGGAACCCAATGGGGGGTAATGCTGCAACACCAGGAGCACCAAACCTGTCCGCCAATGAGGTAACGGCGTACATCACTACATAGAACACGCAGCCTTACAGCAGCAGCGCTAACGGTACTAACGTGGTGTTCACCGTGACTTACCTTTACCTGTCTGGGTTTGAATCTCTGTCAGGGTGCTGGTGGGAATCCCGGTGGACTCCCTCTTCCATTCCCTCGTCCTGGACCTCCTGTGGACTTCGGTCCCAACAAACGCCGTCGGTTCTGAGACCTTACGCCCCACCTCTCTCTCTCTCTCTCTCTCTCTCTCTCTCTCTCTCTCTCTCTCTCTCTCTCTCTATTATT
>CM067496.1:24718090-24734407 GCA_034552555.1 Semaprochilodus insignis
AAGGTAGCAGGGCTTTTAAGGTGGCAGTGAATTTTAAGGTGGCAGAGAATTTAAGGTGGCAGTGAGGTTAAGGTGGTAGAGAATTTAAAGTGGCAGGGTTTTTAAGGTGGTAGTGAATTTTAAGGTGACAGAGATTTTAAGATGGTAGGAATATATTTAAGGTGGCAGGGAATTTAATGTGACAGGGAATTCATGTGAGTAGGAGTGAATTTAAGGTGGTAGTGAATTTAAAGTGGTAGGGAATTTAAGGTGGTAGGAGTGAATTTAAGGTGGCAGGGAATTTAAGGAAGCAGGGAATTTAAAGTGACAGTGAATTTAAGATGGTAGGAATATATTTAAGGTGGCAGGGAATTTAAGGTGGTAGGAATGAATTTAAGGTGGCAGTGAATTTAAGGTGGTAGAGAATTTAAGGTGGCAGTGAAATTCATGTGGAATTTAAGGTAGAAGGAGGGAATTTAAGGTGGCAGGGAATTTAAGGTGGCAGGGAATTTAAGGNGGTGGTAGGAGTGAAGTTAAGGTGGCAGGGAATTTAAGGGAGCAGGGAATTTAAGATGGTAGGAGTGAATTTAAGGTGGCAGGGAATTTAAGGTGGTAGGAATGAATTTAAGGTGGCAATGAATTTAAGGTGGTAGTGAATTTAAGGTGGCAGAGAATTTAATGTGGCAGTGAAATTCAGGTGGAATTTAAGGTAGAAGGAGGGAATTTAAGGTACCCGGGAATTTAAGGTAGTAGGAGGGAAAATGAGGTGGTAGGGAATTTAAGGTGGAAGGGAATTTAAGGTAGTAGGGAATTTAAGGTGGCATGGAATTTAAGGTGGTAGTGTAGTTAAGGTGGTAGGAGGGAATTTAAGGTGGCAGAAGTGAAATTAATGTAGTAGGGAATTTAATGTAGTAGGGAATTTAAGGTGGCTGAGAATTTAAGGTGGCACTGAAATTCAGGTGGCAGGGAAGAGTGAATTTAAGGTGGCAGGGAATTTAAGGTGGCAGGAGTGAATTTAAGGTGGCACTGAAGTTAAGGTGGCATTAGCCAATTTAAGATGGCTGGGAATTTAAGGTGACAGAATTTATGGGGGTAGGAGTGAATTTGAGGTGGTAGGGAATTTAAGGTTGTGTGGAATTTAAGGTGGTAGGAGAGAATTTAAGGTGGCATTAGGGAACTTAAGGTGGCGGAGAATTTAAGGTTGCAGTGAGGTTAAGGTTGTAGAAGGGAATTTAAGGTGGTGGAAATAAATTTAAGGTGGCATGGGATTGAAGGTGATAGTAAATTTAAGGTAGAAGTGTAGTTAAGGTGGTATAATGCACCACACATGTCACACTTTACACACTGTACACCAAGCATACCACACACTTCACACACACTGTACACACCACACACACACAGACACACACACACACACACACACCTTAAACCTCACATCTCTCACACCACACAAATCTCACACAACACGCATCTCACAATTCATACACCACACATGCTTTTCACACTCAACACTCTCCATACACACAGTTACACCTCACACTACTCTCCACACTCCACACACAGACCACACATCTCATGTGTCACACGATTAACCTCATTATTGTCAACGTTCTTTTTCAAGGCAACTTAAAGTTCGTTCACGAACTTTCCCTTTCTAGTTTAATTTGTGTTTTTATTGATCATCTGTGACAAAACAAGTCTCATTTATTTCTCAGCTCTTTATATGAAGATTATTCTTCATGCCTGTTCCACAGAGTTTCCCTCCTTCACTCAGCCTCTCTGCTGGCTCAGATAAAGAGACAGAAGTGTTTCAGTAACACAGCTAATGGAGAATGAAGCTTTAGATCAGGATGGGAATGAGTCGCTTCACTCACAGTGTTTAAAGGTTCTCTAGCAGGTTCTAGATCTTAAATACTGAGTGGAACTGTTTCCAGAATGACTGAACTGAGCTGATATATGGACTGGAGTAAATCCAACACTAAAAATAATATTCCACTTTAAAATCAACTGGATTATCTTAATCAGTTCCTACAAGAGCTTGATTTAATAAAGAGAGTTTCTATCAAGTTTAATCTCTCAGTCCGTTTTTGAAGGGATTAATACCAGTAAGAACTTCTAGATTCTAGATTTCAGTAGGACTTTATTGGGTCATCAGGTTGTGCATCCAGTTCCCTGCTGTTCATATCACTCCTAGCATTTTAGAAACAGAAAGTTTATTCCTCCTGAAGGAAACGACAGAGTTCCAGCAGCAACAACCCAACTGTACAAAGCACATACCTCCAGTAGAAAGAGCTGTAACATGTCCAGAATGTACAGAAAGACTTTTAAAAGAGACTTCAATAACATTATGGCTTTCCAAATGTGGGAATAACAGGGAATATGGACGTCTGATTGGATCTTGAGGTCTTTGTTAATGAGGTTTGTGTAGAAATGTGGAAGTGAATATTCTACACATGTATGTATTGAACCAGATCAGATGATGGACAGAATAACTGGGTTTAACTGGAGAAATACTGATATCTAATTGAATCTAAGGGAATATAAGGGATCAGGTTCTCATAGTCTTCTGATAAAAACTGAATTAGCTTCATATAAAGAACTGAAGTTTAAAAAGCTGCTTTACAGTTCAGTCAAACTGGACGTACTCTGTACTTCAGTTCATGACTTTATGTCTAGTTGGGCTTTGAATTTCTTTCTGCAAGCTGATTGGACTGTATAGTGCTGGTTGTTTCAACCTAGTAATGCAGGTTTAAGGTAGAGATGACTTATTTTTAGCATAAGCTTTTGTCACTCGTCTCGATTTTTGGCTTCTACTTACTTGAAGCTGACAGATTGTTACAAGCACGGCTCCTTTTTCTCATTCGCTCCTGGCAACATCAGTTTGCATATTGTTTTACACCCTGTTCATATAGTTTCTTCTTTCCTTCAGTTTGCGTTACACCAGCTGAAGTGGGCCAGGCCTCTGTAGTGCCCTCTGGTGGATACAAACATTCAGAACCCGATGCCCTACATTTCTCTCCCATATATCACCAGATCTTCTGGATTATGATGCTGTTAAAGAGTCGGAATACTGATATTCCCACACGCAGGCTAAAACTGCTGGGCATCAGTTTGACGTCATTAGCTGAGGAACTGTGCTACCTTGTGGAAATGTCCACCCGTAGCGGATATTTTTAAGTAGCTCTGTATATAAAACCTCTAGGTCGGATGTTCTGATAGTTTAAGTCACCTTATCAAGCATACTACCGGCATTATTTACCTACTGAACTACCACTGCAGCTTCTTCCTCTTGTTTCAGTTCTCCCGTTCCACCTTAAATGGTGCTGTAGTTATTATCAGAGGTGGGAGTAAGTCATACATGTGCAAGTCACAAGCAAGTCCCAGGTCTTAACCTTAAAGTCCCACGTTATGGTGGGAAAATTCAAGCAAGTCAAGTCCAGTCCTTACTGTAAGTCCAGTCATAAGGAGTTATGATGCTCTAACCCCAGTTTCCACATTTAAATCAGTTTAAATACAGCAGCCATAAAGAGCTAAACTGCTTTTTCATTTTTTTAATGTAATTTTTATTGGCATTCAGCATACGCCAGTAAATATCACACAGGGATATATCTCAAATATTGTTAATATATATATTAAAAAAATTGAAATAAAAGGTAAGCAAAAAACACTATAATAAAAACACACAAGAAAATGATGTACAAGCAGGGAGTGATCTTTTTTTGAAAGTAGGCCTCAATTTGTAAAAATAAAATCAGGTCTACGAGGTATTACATAGTTAGTCAATTTTTCTTAATATGAGTCAAATTGTTCCAAATTAAAGTGGATAAATTCTGTTATCTTCATGTTGTGGATTTCCATCTGACCTACCGTCCTTGCGTTTAACGTTGGGCTCTCCTGTGGTAGCCATTTCCTAGTAAGAGCTTTTTAGCAGCTACCAGCAGTATATTCATTACATATTGATCTTTGTCCACCATTTCTGAGGTGTATATCCCCAATAAATGTTCTTACTCTCTAGGGGTATTTCACACTGAGAACTATCCTGTAGGGCTTTATGAATCTCTCTCCAGGAATCTTTAATAACAGAGCAATCCCAAAACATACGGTAATAAGGGTTTGGATCTCGATTCCCACAGTTTCTCCAGCAGTCAGTAGGGAGTACTATGATAGTGGGATTTTCGAGAGGGAGTAATGAAGTACCTTATCAAGTTTTCCCACCCAAACTGCACCTCCATTGATGGCTCTGTAGTTCTGTCAATTCTTTCTTAGATAGAGTTATTTCTCCTCTCTTCTCCCATTTTGTTTGAACCTAAGACGTCGAATGTGATTTAAGGTTTAACAAAGCCTCATACAGATCTGAAATAATTCTACTCCCAATATCTGACCTATTTGTATTAACATAATGACGTATCTGTAGATGCCAAAGTCTTGATGTTCTAATGAGTGTTCCTCTTTAAGTGTTTTAAAAGCAATATTCCTTCTTTCGTTATCCTGCATAGAGCTGTAATTCCTTTAGCCCTTTAAACCTAGTGTCCAGTTTATTTGGTGTGAAGAATCATATGTACACCATAGATTTCGACCCATGTTCATAGTGTCTCTGTTTCAAAAGCATTACTTCTTGATTTTGTGTGTAGCCAAACTATTAATTTCATGTCTGATTTTTCTAATTTCCTCTAATATACTGTATATCTGGTGCCAAACTTAATTTGTGTTGTTTTCTAGTTCCTTCAGCTTACTTTGTAGCTCTTCCAATGTTCTATTCCTTTTTATTTTAATATATGCAGACATTGTTAGAATTTTCCCTCTTAAGACACTCTTCAGAGTATCCCACAGAATGGGAACTGAAACCTTATCATTCAATTCCAGATAGACACTAATTTCTTTTTTAACTTATTGCCTAAATTAGGGTTTATTTCTGGTTTGTAATACGCAGCTTGGAATTTTTGCTCAAACCATGGTAAATTGTTCTACAGATCTAAATCTCAATTTTTTTAATTCAAATTCTATAGTACTTAAGATCAATAATTATATTGAAAATACAGTCTTAGCTCAGATCTAAAATATACAACTTGCAAAAATTTATAGACCTCATACTTCATAAGTTATTAGCTCCTAAAAATCTGCATTTTTGTTGCACTTCCCTCTTTTGCCATGGCGCTCTTGAGCTGTAGATCACAAATTTGGAATTACATCATGAAGCGTCTCTTTTCCCCTAATACATGTTGTTGTTTGGAATTATTCCAAATCTCGGAAGTCTTTCTCTATTTTTCTATTGCATATTGTCTTTTTGGAATTATTCCAAATCTTGGAACTCTCTCTATTTTCCCCAGTTGTATATTGTTTTTGTGGAATTATTCCACATATAGGAATTATTTCCCTATATTCCCTTATTGCATATTGTAATTACTCTGAAAATTGCTATTCTTTCCCTATTTGCCCCATTGCATGTTGTCTTTGTGCAACTATTTCAAATTTGTTCTAGAGGCCAGAGCGACATATCCAAATTTCACACTTCTCTGATATAACCTTCCTGCCACCAGCTCAGAACACCTTTGAAACCACTTGTCCTCTCACATGCTAATATTTCTAGACCCTTCTTACTCAGAAGTCTAGTATCTGGAGTAGTAAAGTATAATGCATGCTGTTTGGGTTTGGTACCTCGCACCTGGTCGAGATTAGACATGGGGGTTCCAGGGGAGGTGCATGATGGCATATCGGAGCGCCACACCATTAGGTAGGAGGGAATATAAAGTAGCTATAGCTGGAACTAGAACCACTGGACCAGCATGTAGCAGGCACAGATGCACTCATCTCGACCCCAAAACTCTGAAATATTGGTCGGGATGTCAAAATATACAACATATCCAAGTTTGATAGGGTCAAAGATTGAGGACATACAGACCTTAGAGCACTCAGGCATTAGGCAGAAGCCTAAGAGGCATGAGCATGTCTGCCAAAGGGAAGGTGAGGACACAGTAGCACAAATCTTAGATATTTCTGTCGGCCTATCAGGACATACAACATAGTTTGGTTTGGTGCCCCTAGGGTGAAATCAGGCCTGAAATCTTTTTTGGGATCATATTGTATTCTTTGAAGTGTGGCCTATGCTACTCAAGCTTTGACCCTAGAATCACCAAACTCAAGTATGTTGTACGCCCTGGATGCCCTGGATTAGCGTTCCTATGCCAGCTCAGAACACCTTTGAAACCACCGATCCTCTGTGGTGCAAACATTTCCAGACCCTCTTAACTCAGAAGTACATTGTGCAGCCCAGTGAAGTCTGTTGTGCACTGTTTGGCTTTGGAGGCTCGTACCTGTTCAAAAATTGATGCGGGAGCTCAGGGGGAGGTGCTAGACAACATATCGGAGTGCCAGGCCCCTAGGTGAGGGGAAGTAGCTATAGCTGGTGCTAGGGGCACAGCACCGGAATGGGACAGGCATGGATGCGCTTGTCTTGAGCCCCTCTGTGACTTTATGGCTCCGTTTGCGTCAGCTAATCAGGATCACTGATTTAGAGACTAATAATTTATATTTGGAACGTTCTCTTATCTATTTCAACGGGAAACAAAAGGGATTCACATAATATTATTGGAAGTGTGCCCTAGACTACTGAAGTTTTGAACCTAGAAACACCAAACTTGGATATGCCCTTCGTCTCCAAAGACTGACTGAACATGCTGAGTTTTTTGTCAGTTCAGCCTTGTACTGCCCCGCACCCTGTCGCACCCTCTCATCTGGGGCGTCGGCATAATGTCTGATACTCTAAGGCTTGTAGCTGCTTGACCTTTGACCCTAGAATCATCAAACTCAAATATGTTGTGTACTCCGGAGGCTTGGTGTCAGACGTTTTTAGTGTCAGAGAACAATGAACTTGGAGTCTTTTATTATATATTTGGGATGCTCTCCTATATGTTCCAATGAAATAAAGGGATACTCATTACATTCTTAGAAGAATAGATGATATTATAACTATTCTCAAAATACAATGCATTGCCCCTAAAAAAATCCAAAATATTGACTTTCATTCCGTATGCAGTCTCAATTCCAATGTAATGTATGTTTGGTCCCATACTTTGCTATTAATCTTGAATCAAAATGTATGGTTCCAAGTTCCAAAAAAGATATTTGTCACTAATAATTAAAAAAAATGTTTATTCCAAAACTGCAATCCCAAGTTTAAAAAAAAGATATTTGCCCCTAATTATTACAAAAAATAAATATAAAACAATAAGCTAAATTCTAAAAATTATATTTGCCCCTAATAATTTAAAAAACTTTATTGAGGTTAATTACAACAATACAATCCCAATTCCAAAAAAAAGATATTTGCCCCTAATTAATTTAAAAAAACATTAATGGGCTTGATTCGAAAAGTATAATGCCAATACCCAAAAAGATATATTTGCCCCTAAGTATTCCAAAAACATGAGTTTAATTCCAAAAATGCCAAAATATTCCCAAAACATCCCAATTCCAAAACAATATTTGCCCTAATAATTAAAAAAAAAGAATCCAGATTCCAAAAGTGTAATCTCTATTACAAAATAAAGATATTTGCTCCTAATAATTTCAAGAAAATGGTACTGATTCCAAGTGTAATCTCAAATGCAAAAAATATATATTTGCACCATATAATTAAAAAAAAAATAAAGGTTTTGATTCTAAACATGCAATGTCAATTCCAAAAAAATTATATTTTTAGGTACCTAAACTTTTTCCAAATAATGAATATATAAATCCAAGATTATAATTCCACTGAATAAAATTTATATTTGCTTCATAACTTTCCCTATTATTAATCCTGAAATTTAACCTAAGATCAAAGCTCTAAGGCCTGTAGCTCCTCAACATTTAACCTTAGAATTGCCAAGTTTGGATATGTACACCCCAGAGGCTGGAGCAACATATTAGCTCCTGTGACTTAGCCTTCCCTCTACCAGCTCACAACACCTTTAAAACCACCTGTCCTCTTAGGTCAAAAGTACAGAGTCTGGAGCAGTAAAACCTGGGTGTTCAGTGTTCAGTTTCAGTGTTCCAAAGTCCAAAATTTCTGATGGTTAGGAACAAAGATCTTTGATTTAGAGCATACAAAAAACCCTCCATGAAATATTTGGACCTCAGTAGCAATGACATTCAGGATTCAGAAGTGCAGTTACTCTGTCCTGGACTGATGAGTTCACACTCGAAACTAGAGATTCTCAGGTCAGCAAGAACTGCAATCTCAATTGACAATTCTGCACAATCTGTTGTGTTGTCTGTCTGCAGACTGATGTTGTGGAATCTTAGGAAAAACACCTGTGAAAAACTGAGATCAGTTTTGAAACTAGATAAATCCTCCCAGAAAGAGTTGGACCTCACTAACAATGACCTGCAGGATTCAGCAGTGGAGTGCGTCTTTGCAGGACTGATGAGATCATACTGTGGACTGGAGATTCTCAAGTCAGCAAGAACTACAAACTCAACTGACTATACTGCACAATCTCATGTATTCTTTTTCTGCAGACTGACTTTGTATAATATTAGGAAAAAGACCTGTGAAAGTCTAAATTTGTAATGGTTAGGAACAAGGATTTGAAAGGATTTGAAATGTACCAATAAAAATCCCCAAATTCAAAAGGCTAAGTCAAAATTTCAGATGGTTAGGAACAAAGATCTTTGATTAGGAACTTACGATATAATTAATTAATTAATTTCCAAGATCAGTATAACAATCTAAGGAAATAGGGGAAAAAATAATTAATTTGGACTGCCAATCAAATTCCAAGAAACAGCTCAGAAATATGCCACCTGGTGGCCAGATAGGAATTGAATCCAGGCCCAAGCTTGGAACCAACATTTGGCTATGAGCTAATTTTATCTTTATCTTTTCCAGAAGTTGTAAAATAGTCTATTCTTGTATATAGAGAATGAGGGGCTGAGTAGTGGGTGTAATCCTCTTTGTTAGGAAAGAGGTCCCTCCATACATAGATCATGGGTTTTCCCACTAGAGGAGTCCAGCTTTGGTTGCAGGTGTATATTTAGACACTACCCTACACTACACTAACATATTATGTTAGTGACTATGTTCCCGTCCCCTGCTCTTCTCAGAACCGTACCGCTAACTTAACGTTTGATCATCTTCCACTAGCCAAACCACACATTCGGTACCTTTCATCCCCAACACAGTCCTTTAATCCACACCTCACTATTTTAGAGACGAGCTTCTTCACACCTTCATCTCTGCTGCTCTCTCGCCTTCTGATAGGTTGTCAGGTTTGCGCGCAGTGCAACAGAAATCCTCCCTGTCATGTTTCAGCAAAAAAAAATCCCTAATAATTCAAATATTTAATAATAAATCGAGTCATTTCGAGTCGTCTGTCTCAGGTCTAAGTCGAGTCTTTTATCAGTGTTAGTCAAGCAAGTCCTTAAATTTGGACTCAGGTCCCCAGCTCTGCTATAAGTTCTCAGGTGCCTCAGGTTTCTTCTTCAAGGAGGACCAGAAGAGCATTAACAGAGGTGGAAACCACAGTCTGGTCATGTGGAGCAGTGTAGCCTGAGTGCAGGTCCGCTTGTAGTACTACCACACTAGCAAAGCGTGCTGGTCTGTGTGTCGTCCATTCAGAGCGCTGTAGCATTTGCTTAGTTTATTAACCAAGTGCGGTTTGAAGGCATCACACGTTATGGCCTGGAGCACAAGCTGTCGTTGTACGCGGATGACCTCCTATCGTATATTTCTAACCCTATCACCTCCCTACATCCAATCTTAGAGATTGTGGTTAGAGATTAAATCTATAACACCATTGTTAACCCTGCAGCTAAAGTTCTTCCACATTCACTGTTCCCATTTAAGATATCTGAGGGTTTTAGATATCTAGGTGTTTTCTTCACTAACTCTGCGTATAGCTTTCTGCTAAAAATGTAAACTGGATATGTTGAGATGGGTTTTGTTACCCCTGTCAATTATGGGTTGTGTTAATTTGGTTAAAATGGCCATCTTACCAAAATCATTGTACCTCTTTCCCATTCTCAACACCATTTTTTTAACTAAGTAACTTGGTTTCCAGCTGAATTCCATTCTTTGGAATAATAAACCTGCTCGGTCTATTTTGTAACTTTCCAAAACAGGGGGGTCTCGTGCTCCCCAATTTCCAATATTACTTTTGGGCAATGCAGTCTCCTCAAACTTTTGTACTGGGTGAATCTCGAGCTCCCTGAGATCCTAACCTTTCACTCACAAACAAACAAACAAACAAACAAATAAATAAGAATGTATTTAAGAATTTCATTTTCATTGTACAGTGTAACTGCTTGTTTCTCTGTGCATATGACAATAAAGGCTCAAATCTTGAATCTTATGAGCTATTCAATTCTATGCTTGATTGATAAACATATCTTCTAAAGTCTGTTGGGAGCAGGAGTTTGGGCTAAGAACTCAGAGGAGGAATAGACTGCTGCCCTGAAACGGGGACACTCCTCTCTTAAATTGGGTTTAATATATGAGCTGTAATATGTGTTTTTGTTGATGTTGTTGATTGTGTGTGTGTGTTTATTTTGTTACTGTAAACCTGGCTGTTTCTCCCTGGGGGACAATAAAAGGAACTAACCAACTAACTAAAAGGAATTATTAAGTAAATATTAATGACTAAAATGTAACTGAGTAAAAAGTAGATCAATTTCTTATTAACTGTACTGGAGTAGAAGTAAAAGTCCATTTAAACTCACTCAGTAAAGTATAAATCCATCAGTCCTGTACTTGAGTTGATGTGAGGGAGTAACTGGAACTAGTTCCCACCTACGCACTAAACCCACCCAGATAAGCGGACCTCCTGAACGGAGCCGTTTAACTAGCAGCTAATCTGTAGAACAGGCGCACTACTTTCCCTGCCTTTAGCGGAGTGATCCGGCCCAGAGCCGCGGAGGGATACAGAACCGCCTCACATTCCACGCTCGCACCGAATGACATTTTGTAAGGCCACAGTCAATTCATCTGGATGAAGAAACATCCAGGAAAAAATCACTTAATTTAAACTTATAATATGAATTTATGTACACAACATTCTCCACGTTTGAACAACTAGAATAGATCCTCTTATTTCTAGTGTTTTAAAATTGACCTGTTATAAATCCTTATTCTGGATTTCTTTTCAATTTGGGAATAAAATGAAACACAAAAAAAGAAATTATTATTTAAGTAAGTATTGAAATGTAACTGAGTATAAAGTAGATCCATTTCTTACTAACTGTACTGGAATAGAAGTACAAGTCCATTTAAACCCACTCAGTAAAGTACAAATCCATCAAGTCCTGTATTTGAGTTAATGTAAGGGAGTAACTGAAACTAGTTCCCACCTCCGCACTAAGCCCACCCAAATAAGTGGACCTCCTGAACGGAGTCGTTTAACTGTAGAACAGGCGCACTAGTTTCCCCGCCTGTAGCGGAGTGATCCGGCCCAGAGCCGCGGAGGGATACAGAACCGCCTCACATTCCAAATCAGCGCGAGCAACGACCAACGGACATTTACCTCAGACTGAGCGCCGCTAATCAACCGAGCACAAGCTAACATTTCATTCAGCTCTGATTTCCAGGTTTGGAGTCTCCTAAATCATTTGATGTTCAGTAATGTGAGTTTATCATGTGTATTTGATCAGTTATCCGCTCTATAGCTCTCTGTAGACTAAAGATAGTTACCCAGCTAAGAGAACAATGCTAACGCTACTGAACTAACACAGTACTGTTAGATCAGTTTACCTGCTAATACAGCTCCATCACACACTAACACCATCTTAGTTTAGTTCAGAAAGAGCTGGATTTTCTCCTCAACACTCCAACATTTCTTACTGAACACACTTCATATAGGATACACCACAGAAATGTGCTTCACTGGGAGCATTAAAAACTGGATCCAGTTCTTTTCCATGGGAAGTGAAGATTGTTCTGTGTTTATGGTGTTTAATTAAAGCTAACACTAAATATTGTGTTATTTCTGATGAAGTTTAAGTTACTAAACAATTCAGAAAGCAGTTCAGAAAATCCCAATACAGGAGATTTTACTACTAGGAATAAAATGAGGAACAAAAATGCCAAAGCTGTAAATAAGAGCACTGATATATACACATCCATCTATTTATCTGAAGTACATGAACATATGAACATGTTCTACAGTGAATCTCATCACAACAGAACTCCAGTTAGTCAATACAGTGGAAGAGAAAAGCACAATGTGTAGAGAATGAACTGTACCGTTAATCTCTGCTAGAAAACACTATGATGTAGTACCAGCTTATGACCACTAGATGTCCCTCATGTTCCACAGATCACAGTTACCTTTTACCTGGGAACAGCAGCCGGACTAAGATCACTCCTCTCTGGTTCAGGTGAGTGGAGTGCACAGCAGGAGGACTGGGTTGGTGGTGTGTTGTATCTCAGCTGTAGTGCTGCAGTAATGAAGCAGAGAAGTGAAGATCCTCACAGAGACTGCAGCACTCTTACAAGCTGGAGTCCAGTTCATCCAGTACTTTAAATGGTTCTGATCCACAGCTTTATAACCCCACTAATCACTTCTGTCCTCTCTTTCTCCCTCTCTCTCTCTCTCCCTCCCTCTCCCTCCCTCTCCTCCTCTCTATCTCCCTCCCTCTCCTCCTCCTCTCTTTCTCCACCCCCTCTCTATGACACTTTCACATACAGTAAACCAGGAAGTTCCTCCTACTCAGTTCAGAGAAACGAAACTGATCTCAGAGTGCTGCTCTCTCTCCATCTAGACGTTCAGGAAAATGGCCAGTATTTCAGTAGATCATGACCAGTTCAGCTGTCCAGTCTGTCTGGATCTGCTGAAGGATCCAGTGGCTATTCCTTGTGGACACAGCTTCTGTATGGTGTGTATTAACGGCTGCTGGGATCAGGAAGATCAGAGGGGGGTCTACAGCTGCCCCCAGTGCAGAGAGACGTTCACTCCAAGACCTGTTCTACGCAGAAACAACATGCTGGCTGAAGTGGTGGAGAAACTGAAGAAGACAGAACTCCAAGCTGCTCCTCCTGCTCCCTGTTATGCTGGACCTGGAGATGTGGAGTGTGATTTCTGCACTGGGAGAAAACTCAAAGCCATCAAGTCCTGTCTGATGTGTCTGGCCTCCTTCTGTGAAACTCATCTTAAACCTCACTATGAAGTTCCTGGATTGAAGAAGCACAAGCTGGTCGAAGCCTCCTCACAGCTTCAGGAGAAGATCTGCTCTCAGCACGATGAAGTCATCAAGATCTACTGTCGTACTGACCAAAGCTGTATCTGCTACTTGTGTACGATGGCAGAACATAAAGGTCATGATACAGTTCCAGCTACAACTGAGAGAACCGAGAAACAGGTGAGAACTAGAGATCTTTAGGAACCTAATTCCAGTAGATCCATTGTAATCCAGAGTCTCATTAATCAGCTGGAGGATTAAACTGATTCATTTCCTGCGTTTAGTGGATCAAGTTTGAAATGATGTATTACAATGTTGGAGATGTAGGAAGTGTTCAGTAAACACATCAGACCAGTCAGTGATCATGAGACCAACCAACACCTACCAGCCTTATAGTGGTCACATGACAGTGTGAAAGCTCTGTAGAGTTAATGACTTTATTTAGCTGCTATTAAAACTAATTCCTGTAGGTCATAATTCACAATCAAAGTATATCTGTTTATAGAATCAGCTGAAGGAGGTGCAGAGTAAACTCCAGCAGAGGATCCAGGAGAACCAGAAGAAGCAGCAGGAGCTGAAACAGGCTGTAAACACTATTAAGGTGAGGACTGAACAGAGATTGGATATTCCAGTCATAAACGAGATGCTTCAGTTCCATTTGGGTTCTAATCATTTCTATGAGAGTCACTAACTGACATGTAGTTTATTCTAAAAGAACCACACAGACTTTTTACTATGTCTTTGTTCTACTTATCAGGAGAGCCTGTATTTATGGAGCTGACTGGATCATGTGACCACTTACCCTCATATAACCTGCATGTCTGATCACATGTCCTGGTTCAAAGTTGATCCAGGTGTGATCAGTAACAGACTTGTTGAGGTGGTACTGATCCTGTATGACACACTGTTCTGTATGAAAACAGGATTTTATAGACTTCAGTGTTGAGAATAACACAAGCAGGTCTGTTTAAATCTGGAAGTGCTTTAGGGAAGTGTTTGGTGATGAAGACGTGCGGTATTTTAGATGATCATTGGTGGGGTAGAAGCTTCCAGTACCTATTAGCTGTATTAGATTAGAGTCTGTATTGTTATTGTACAGATACAGAGCCAATGAACTGCAGTTATTATCTAACCAGAAGTGCAGAATTCTGTACATATAAAGTGCAGGAAGTAAACGTGGTAGGCAAACAAGGTTACAGTCCGTACAGTTATGGACAGTGGAGTAGAAGAAAGTACAGTTAGTGTTAATAAGTAATATCCATGTGCACAGAGTGTAGAGAATACAGTGTAGGTGGTATGTACTGTAAATGTGAAGAGTTAAATATACGACAGTGAGTTTATATACAGTACGTACAGTAACGGCCTGTGCAGATATGAATAGTGCAGAAAGGCAGAAAGTACAGACAGTTCAGTGCAGTGATGTAGTTAGGCCCAGGATGGTGGAGTTTAGGGACCAACTGAGATCATCAGAGATGTGGATGCCCAAGAACCTGAAGCTCTACTACACACGCTCCACTACAGCTCCGCTGATGTAGATGGGGCTGTGTGTCTGGCTCCTAACCCTCCTGAGGTCCTGAAGTGGTCTCCTTGGTCTCTTCTGATCAGACCTATCACGGTGGTGTCATCCATGAACTTGATTATGGAATTGGAGCCATAAACAGGAACACAGTCTTGGGTGAACAGCGAGGACAGAAGAGGGCTTAACACACAGCCCTGTGGCACACCTGTGTTCAGGGTGATGGTGGAGGAGAAGAGTTTGTTAAACTTAACAGACTGAAGAGGGGTGTGACTTGGTGTGCATTAGCGACATCGGTATGAATGTGATCCAAAGTTTTTTGTCCCCGTGTGGTGCAGGAGACATTCTGATGAAACTTTGTAAGTCCAGACCTCACGCTGCATCCACAGCTACAATAAATGCTCTGTCCAGGTGCTTGGTTTGCAATTTGCTAACACTCTTCCGGTTGGGATGAATGGCTTGTCTGGTCTCTGTGTCCTGATCAGCTCCGGGGGTAGCTGATGGAAGTCGAAGTGAAGGTCCAAAGTGATGTTTGTGTAGAGATGATTAATATCCAGCAATGTCTGTCTGTCATATCTGAGTATTAGTCTCATGTCCTCAAACTCAACACTAATGAAACTAACACTGTAGGTCTTGGCTGATCTACTAGCTTGTGGGTGAGGAGAGGGGCTGTCTATAATAGAGGTGGTCTTGTGTGTGCTTGTCCTAACAGCGCTGTGCTCAGTCAGCAGTGGAGGACAGTGAGAGGATCTTCACTGAACTGATCCGCTCCATTGAGAAAAAGCGCTCTGAGGTAACAGAGCTGATCAGAGCTCAGGAGAAGGCTGAACTGAGTGGAGCTGAAGAACTCCTGGAGAAACTGGAGCAGGAGATTGCTGATCTAAAGAGGAGACGCACTGAGCTGGAGCAGCTTTCACACACAGAGGATCACATCCATTTCCTCCAGGTACCAATCACTGACCTACAGAGGAACCTGTTCCTCATCAAGCTTCTAAAACTCCTCCCACCAGAAGCTGATGAAGACCACAGTAAATATTCCTGTCTGGAATCACAAGTTTGTCTTTAGTGTGATTTGAGCTGCTTCATTTCTCTTGTACACCTTTATCTTTCTCCATTGTGTTTGTTCTCTCTGTAGAGTTTCCAGTCTCTCTGTGTCTCTTCTGGATCTGAGGACTCACCCAGCATCACTGTCCACCAACATCTCTCATTTGATGGAGTGAGGAGATCTGTCTCTGAGCTGAAAGAGCGACTAGAGGAGTTCTGTAGAGAGGAGTTCAGTAAGGTCCCTCCACATGGTAAGAGGAGCTGTCCTGCTGTGGAGCTCTCTGTGCTGCTGTGGATTCATAGAGTGAATATTGTGTTGGGGGTTTAAAGTGGTGCGGGCACTGAGAGAAAGAGAGAGAGAGAGAGTATTCCTGCTAACAGTGACTGATCTCCCCCCAAAGTCCAGAATAGATAGAAAGAGGAGATACCACATTCCACTCTTCATGAAGTCTCACTTACTCACTCTGGTCACTCACTCACTCTGTTCACTCACTCACTCACTCTGTTCACTCACTCACTCTGTTCACTCACTCTGTTCACTCACTCTGTTCACTCACTCTGTTCACTCACTCACTCTGTTCACTCACTCTGTTCACTCACTCACTCACTCTGTTCACTCACTCACT
>CM067496.1:24734907-24753483 GCA_034552555.1 Semaprochilodus insignis
CTGTGTGGTTTAGCTGTAAAAGCACTCCTTCAGGCTGTTTCAATAACTGTTAACCTCACATCAACGTGTACAATCATACAGGATCATATGTGGAATGAAGAGAATCTTAATTTAGACTATGGAGAGAATGAAAGTAAGAGTTTGTTAGCGCTCTGTGCTGCTAGCACACATGCTAACGTAGCTGAGTGTAGTTAGGTGAGATGATCTATCAGACTAACACTAATAAACTGCATTTCTACATCATTAACACTGAAAGAGAAACTCCATCAGCTGGAGCTTAAACAAAGCCTCATCACTCACAGCGGCTCCCCACAGCAGTTCAGTCTGAAAGGAGGAGTTAAGAAAGAAGCTCAAGCTTTATTCTTAATATAGGACCCAAGTTTAGCACTAACGATGGACAGATTTACTGCTCTTACTGTTGGAGTGTCCAGGTTTATAAATCAACAGTATTTGATGGTCACATGACCAGCAAGAAAACATTTAATACTGTTCTAGATCAACACGGACATGTGGAAGCTTTGTGTGTGCTGATGTTCAGGTGTAGTCTCTGTGGTGTGTCCTAGTGCTAATGTCCACAGGAGACGAGAGACGATCACCAGTCTTAGCTGGCAGTAGTTCTTCTTTGATGGGTTGGTCCCAGCTAACATGCACACAATGGCCCTCTGTGGTCTAGCTGTGGGGACTGTGGGCAGAGGCTAGCCCACGCAAACTACAAACAGGCCCAACATGGGTTTTCTGTGGGCAGTCTGCACAATTCCCATGAAAGGCCACTGTGGGTTACCCCGAAATGGGCCAGTGCACTCCCCACGCCCCCACGGATTCCAAAACAAAAGCAGGACTTGTCAGCCGTCGTGCAGCACAGGATGACTCATGGAGGGCAAATCATTTTATCATTTTTAATTGTCTTGAAACTTCATTGTCATTTATTCATCTTGAAATTTCATCATCATTTTGATTTCAATTTACAACTCATCATTTATCACATAATCTCACAGATGATCCACCACCATAAACCCAGAACCCAGCGTAGAGCGGCTGAGTGAATGTGGTGTGGACTGTGTGTAGGAGGGTCATTGTGTCAGAGACACTGTAGAAGGACAGAGTTCCTGCACTGTGATCCACATACACTCCTATTCTGGAGGATGATGGTCCTGAGAGCTCAGTCTGAATGTTGTTGTGTCGGAAGGAGAGAGAGGAAGGAGAACACTGCAGACTCCAGGACTGACTGTTGCGTCCAAACACACATGCATATCCCTCTCCTTTCCTGCTGATCCCTTTATAGGAGACTGATATGAAAACAGTTCCCTCACTGCTCCACTCAACCTCCCAGTAACAGCGTCCACTCACAGTCTCCTTACACATCACCTGCTGCCAATAGACAAATCTCTCTGCATGATCAGAGTACGGCTGGTTGGTGTCACTCCACATCACTGCTCGGTTCTTATTAGACAGACTGAGGCGACGGTATGCTGTGTTGGGATCCAGAGTCAACTGACAGAAATCTTTAAAAAAAAAAAAAATTAAATAAATAAAATGAGCATTTTAAAGTTTTTATCTAGTTATTTAAAGAAAAAAATACAATGACAGTGTTTTTAATACCAAGATTCAGTAGTACAGTGTGTGTGTAGTGTGTGTGTGTGTGTGTGTGTGTGTGTATGAGTGAGTGTGTGTCTGTAGTGTGTTTGTGTGTGTATAGTTTGTGTGTATGTGTAGTGTATGTGTAGTGTGTGTGTGTGTGTGTGTGTGTGTGTGTGTGTGTATAGTGTGTGTGTGTGTGTGTGTGTGTGTGTGTGTTGTTCATACACTGTAGAAAATCTTCTCTGGTTTTTGGTTCTGAGGATAAAGTCTGAACTGCTGCAGCTGTGGAGACACAAAC
This sequence comes from Semaprochilodus insignis, assembly GCA_034552555.1. Lineage (NCBI taxonomy): Eukaryota > Metazoa > Chordata > Actinopteri > Characiformes > Prochilodontidae > Semaprochilodus > Semaprochilodus insignis. The sequence goes on from CM067496.1 coordinate 24,736,784, forward strand.
ACACAGACCAACACAATCAATAGAATAGAACATATTTCTTTTGCATAATGTGGACAGTCGTGGTAAAATAGTTATTACATGTGTCAGTGCGCTTCTGTAAAAACGTTAATTCCAAATAATATATACACACTATATTACCAAAATTATTCGCTCGTCTGCCTTCACACACACGCATATGAACTTAAGTGACAATCTGTAGAGTTTAATATGATGTCGGCCCACCCTTTGCAGCTTCAACTCTTCTGGGAATTCTTTCCACAAGGGTTAGGAATGTGTTTATGGGAATTTCTGACCATTCTTCAAGAAGCACATTTGTGAGGTCAGACACTGATGTTGGACAAGAAGGCCTGGCTCTCAGTCTCCGCTCTAATTCATCCTAAAGGTGTTCTATCGGGTTGAGGTCAGGACTCTGTGCAGGCCAGTCCAGTTCTTACACACCAAACTCGCTCATCCGTGTCTTTATGGATCTTGCTTTGTGCACTGGTGTGCGGTCATGTTGGAACAGGAAGGGGCCGTCCCCAAACTGTTCCCACAAAGTCGGGAGCATGATGGTCCAGAGTCTCTTGGTCTGCTGAAGCATTAAGAGCTCCTCTCACTGGAACTAAGGGTCTGAGCCCAACTCCTGAACACCACCCCCACACCATAATCCCCCTCCACCAAACTTTACACTCGGCACAATGCAGCCAGACAAGTACCGTTCTCCTGGCAACCTCCAAACCCAGACTCATCCATCAGATTGCCAAATGGAGAAGCGTGATTCGTCACTCCAGAGAACACGTCTCCACTGCTCTAGTGGAGACTTTACACCACTGCATTCGACACTTTGCATTGCGCTTGGTGATGTAAGGCTTGGATGCAGCTGCTCAGCCATGGAAACCCATTCCATGAAGCTCTACACACTGTTCCTGAGCTGATCTGAAGGACACATGAAGTTTGGAGGTCTGTAGCAACTGAAGTTGGCGACGTCTGCGCACTATGCACCTCAGCATCCGCTGATCCAGCTCTGTCATTTTTTTAGAGTTGCTGCCATTCCCAATCGCTTCCACTGACAGTCGACTGTGGAATATTTAGTAGGGAGGGAATTTCATGACTGGACTTGTTGCACAGGTGGCATCCTATCACGGTACCACGCTGGACTTCACTGAGCTCCTGAGAGCGACCCATTCTCTCACTAACGTCTGTAGGAGCAGTCTTCATGTCTAGGGGCTTGGTTTTATACACCTGTGGCCATGGAAGTGATTGGAACACCTGAATTCAATGATTTGGATGGGGGAGTGAATACTTTCAATAAATGTTGAAACATTGATGAAGTGATGAAAGCAGTCACTCTTGCATTCTCTTTCTTTCTATCGGCCTGTCTGTCCGTTATTTTCTTAAAGAAAATGTGATTATGATTGCCCAGCAGGACAGCTCCTCTTACCATGTGGAGGGATCTTACTGAACTCCTCTCTGCAGAACTCCTCTAGTCGCTCTTTCAGCTCAGAGACAGATCTCCTCACTCCATCAAATGAGAGATGTTGGTGGACAGTGATGCTGGGTGAGTCCTCAGATCCAGAAGAGACACAGAGAGACTGGAAACTCTACAGAGAGAACAAACACAATGGAGAAAGATAAAGGTGTACAAGAGAAATGAAGCAGCTCAAATCACACTAAAGACGAACTTGTGATTCCAGACAGGAATATTTACTGTGGTCTTCATCAGCTTCTGGTGGGAGGAGTTTTAGAAGCTTGATGAGGAACAGGTTCCTCTGTAGGTCAGTGATTGGTACCTGGAGGAAATGGATGTGATCCTCTGTGTGTGAAAGCTGCTCCAGCTCAGTGCGTCTCCTCTTTAGATCAGCAATCTCCTGCTCCAGTTTCTCCAGGAGTTCTTCAGCTCCACTCAGTTCAGCCTTCTCCTGAGCTCTGATCAGCTCTGTTACCTCAGAGCGCTTTTTCTCAATGGAGCGGATCAGTTCAGTAAAGATCCTCTCACTGTCCTCCACTGCTGACTGAGCACAGCGCTGTTAGGACAAGCACACACACGATGGAGGAACATTTAACCCCTTAAACTGGAGCCGCATTATTCAGTCATTCATCTGAAGGTGTATCACAGAGTAACTACTAGTTATTCAGTAACAGGACCTACATACAGGATCTTAAAGGGTTAAAAGAGAAGGTGTAAAAATTTACTCAGTTTTATCTAAATGACTCGAATTGTGGTTAAAAGTAATGCACGCTTATTCCTATCAGCCTGGTGTAGACTTCACATAGAGGTATCCTCACGGTTAAAGCTGGAGTCTGTGATTTGTTTTAGATATGTTCTGCTATGTTCAGAGCCGTATACTCTCATTTTCTTTCACTCCCTTGCTCTCCTGTTCTTGCTTTCCTAGTTTACAGGTTGTGCTGCTGATGGAGGTATGGTGGTGTGGGCTGATTGGTTGGGCTGATGCCGGGGATTGTTTGTAAGCCTGGTGACCACCTACCTCCTCTTTCTGCCCTTCGGCCTATCCAGCTAGACAAAGAAAATATTGAGAGAAGTTGGTTTACATGATGGTTCCTCCTGGGCCAGTGTGGTTTTCTGTTCATGAGACAGATACGGGTCACTATGAACTACAACAGTCCACCGCACTAACCTGGTAAACCACCTTGTCCAGGCATTCTTCCACCACACCAGGGCCCTCAAAGCATGGAGGGGCTCCAATAGGGTGCGGCTCCATGGCTTTCTCTGGACTAGTAACACTGACCTCCTTCAACCCCATGGTGTACCTGAAGACCAAAGCTGTGGCCATTCTAAGCTCACCAGAATGAACCCAGTGCATGCTGCAAAGTGGAGCAGCGAGCTAGCAGGACCAGGAGCAGCAGTCGGTCCCAGTCATGCTGGTGCTGGTCAATGATGATGGCTAGCTAAGTAGTGAGCATTTGATTAAAATGTTCCACAATACAACCGTTCTTAAAGGTCATTTTACCTTTAAGAACGATTGTGTTGTGGAGCATTTTAATCAAATAGATGTAAATCTCACCCATGACAGCTTCCTCATTGAGCCTCGGGTCACTATCGAGATCCTCTGGCACCAAAACCAGGTAGAAGAGGTGCTTTGGTATCTGTTGTGCCGGTGTGACCATTCTCTGGTCTGGGACTGCATACGCCTCAGGCGTATTTCATTTCGTGAAATAAGCAATGGCCGCAACCATGTAGTGATTTCTGGCCTTGGTTGTGGGAAAAGGGCTGAGGACATTTGCAGCTACTTGTTCTTTGGGGTACCAGAGGCGAGGGACTGCAATGGTGCTCCTCTAGCCAAGCGCAGTACTGACACTCCTCCACAGTGCATAGCGAGATGGAGCATCAGCATTAGTGTGTAGTTTCACAACACAGATCTGAGTAATGAGGTGATCCATGTTGTGATCACTGTGTCTATCTGGCCCTTAAACTGAATGAGCCGGGTCAGTGATGCATGACCAGTGCGCAGCACAAAGGGAACACCATACAGGTAGGGCCAAAAGTGCCACATTCCCACAACAGCCAGCAATTCCTCTCATGGTATGCCATAGTTGAACTCTTGATAGCTCAACTGTTGACTGTAATGTGCGATAACCCAGCTCTTCTATAATAAGCCACCCATCTATGGGTATGCAGGTATCTGCCATTGGCACAGACAGGCATGAAGAACAGTAAACATGCATTCAGCTTCTTCATCACGTTGGGTAGCATCACCTTTTTCTACAAGTGTAACAGTATGGCAATGTCTGCGAACCCACGCACGAAGTGCCAGTAGTACAAAGCCAAGCCAAGAAAGCTATGCAGTGTACCAGACAACCTCCCCGAGTCTACTTACATCCATGTACTACGCGAGGCCGAGGAAGCTTACACACTGTTGAAAGCGGGCTTACATGTCCTTGGGTGCAGCCATGGACCAGCAGGGGTAGGGGTAGGGTTGTTACGACTGTTGTTGAGATGGAGGGGTAGGGCGAAGTGTAAGGGCTACATGGCCCTTCAAACTAAGATTTTTCAGATGCACACTCCAAACAGATTCGCCCTGCAAATCATCGGCGAGATGGCTGAACAAGCGACCAAAGAGACCCATAAATGTAAGTATTTTTTCTGTTAAAAAGCCGCTGTATTATAAGATTGAAAAAAAAAGCGTTTTATGGTCACTTTCTTCATAACACGCGTAAAAATCGCTAGTAATACGCTGATGTCTTGGTCACTACCTAGCGCAATTTCCCGTTCCACCTTAAATAATACAGCCGTTACGTTCTGGTACAAGTTCACTTACAACTGATGACCTATCCGGTTCTTGAACGGTTGCCCCATTTCATAGGTGGAAGATTTCAACCACTTCCCCTTGTTTCAAGGGGAAGGGTTGCACTCGAAAACATGGGGTAGGGGTAAAAATGAGAAATGGGATTGGGCCAAAGTTTACAGTGAGCAACTCATTAAAAGCATTAAACCTGAAACCTATCTCTGAATATAACTGCTACAGCATAGCTCGTAAGCATTCTGTACCACGTCGCGTCTGTACGACACCACATCAGCCCACTCCGTCATGTTGTGTTAATGCTCTAGTTAATAAGGAGTGGTAATTCAAATAATTGCCATTGTTAGGCTAGCTAGGTTTTGTCCCTACTTTGTGCATGCATGCTGAAATCCTGCATACTAATACTACAGAGATAAACCTCACAAAAAACATAATGTTAAAAAAGTATATATAAATCATACATGGAATATAAAATTACATAATGTAGGTCACTTCAAAGTCAGACCTTCCACTAGAGGGGCCCCCAAGAGCCCCAAATCTACTCACCTTAAGATTCTTCACAGTCTGTTTCAGCTCCTGCTGCTTCTTCTGTTTCTCCTGGATCCTCTGCTGGAGTTTCCTCTGTACCTCCTTCAGCTGATTCTATCAACAATGTGAACACTGTAAGGCTGATGGGCGTTGACTGGTCACATGATCACTGACTGGTCCAACCAGTTTATTGAATGCCTCCTTACTCGTTAATGTTGTAACTTACTGTAGACCACAACTCCCTTTAGCATCAACTGATTCTTAAAGATCTCTAGTTCTCACCTGTTTCTTGGTTCTTTCTTTTGTAGCTGAGACTGTATCGTGGCCTCTGTGTTCCTCCATTGTACACAAATAGCAGATGCAGCTTCGGTCAGTACGACAGTAGATCTCGATCAGTCGGTCGTGCTCAGAGCAGATCTTCTCCTGTAGCTGTGAGGAGGCTTCGACCAGCTTGTGCTTCTTCAATCCAGGAACTTCATAGTGAGGTTTAAGATGAGTTTCACAGAAGGAGACCAGACACGTCAGACAGGACTTGATGGCTTTGAGTTTTCTCCCAGTGCAGAAATCACACTCCACATCTCCAGGTCCAGCGTAACGGGGAGCAGGAGGAGCAGCTTGGAGTTCTGTCTTCTTCAGTTTCTCCACCACTTCAGCCAGCATGTTGTTTCTGCGTAGAACAGGTCTTGGAATGAACGTCTCTCTGCACTGGGGGCAGCTGTAGACCCCCCTCTGATCTTCCTGATCCCAGCAGCCGTTAATACACACCATACAGAAGCTGTGTCCACAAGGAATAGTCACTGGATCCTTCAGTAGATCCAGACAGACTGGACAGCTGAACTGGTCGTGATCTACTGAAATACTGGCCATTTTCCTGAACGTCTAGACGGAGAGAGAGCAGCACTCTGAGATCAGTTTCGTTTCTCTGAACTGAGTAGGAGGGACTTCCTGGGGGTGGAGAAAGAGAGGAGGAAGAAAAATGAGGGGAGGAGGGGTTAAAAAAAAGTCAAGCTTGTGGAGACATGAGCTGTTGGATTTAAGTGATCCATCTTATTAGAGTGGATCTTCACATTTCTCCCTCATCATTGCAGAATTACAGCTGAAATATAAAACACTACATACTCAGACTAAACCAAACTCTTTATACTATTAGCTCAAGGTCATAAACAAGTTCTAGGACGACGCAAATTAGCTATTGTACTACGTTAGTTAACTTGGTATCTAACTAGCTTTAATTGGAGCATTAGCTCACTTATTACCTGATTTACACAGCTGTCTAATTTATCACACTAAAATTTCAGTTTTTATTTTTTGCATTTTATATACTAGATTTTTGTAAACATTAAACATAATTTATGAACCCTCATTTACAACATTCACAGAAACTGATACCAAATTAAAACAAGTCTTGCCTTTTTTCATCCTCCTTGCAAAATTATGGCGGCCGACGGTTCTGACACACATTGTGTTTATGTGTGTATTCAGTGTAGAGATTCCGAGTGGTGACGTGGAGAGATACAGTCCAGAGTGTTACTCTGATCATCCAGAGAGATTTAACTGCTGGTTTCAGGTGATGTGTAAGGAGAGTGTGAGTGGACGCTGTTACTGGGAGGTTGAGTGGAGCAGTGAGGGACGTGTGTACATTTCAGTCTCATATAAAAGGATCAGCAGGAAAGGAGAGTGGAATGATTGTGGGTTTGGACGGAACAGTCAGTCCTGGAGTCTGCGGTGTTCTCCTCCCCCTCTCTCTTTCTGGCAAAACGACATTCAGACTGAGCTCTCAGGACCATCATCCTCCAGAATAGGAGTGTATGTGGATCACAGTGCAGGAACTCTGTCCTTCTACAGCGTCTCTGACACAATGACCCTCCTACACACAGTCCACACCACATTCACTCAGCCGCTCTACGCTGGGTTCAGGGTTTGTGGTTTTGGATCATCTGTGAGATTATGTGATAAATACTGATTAATATATTGAATATGATGATTACCTTATAGACACAGTCAGAATATTACTCCCACTGTGTAGATAATGAACCAGGTTATTAATATAATAATAGATGAATAGAATCTGTAGTAAAATCATAAATAGATAAAGTCCTGTACAGTTTCTGACAAAGGTGTACGATTCATACACACTACCAGTCATAAATTTGTGTACACCTACCTGCATGGGTATGTTCTATAATCTTAAATACAGTTTATCTCATTTTCGGTGGAAATGAAATGTATTTCTAGATAATAAAACTAGTTTTCAGCTACAGCAAGGTCTCAACATATGTGTTTGGTCTTCAATCCTGTTGGAGAAGCATCTCAGGTGTCTCCTCATGAAGCTGCCGGAGAGAAGGATGAAGAGTGTATGAAACTGCATCAAAGTAAAGGGGGCTACTTTCTAAAGAGCTCTAAAATAGAAGATAGTTTGATCAGTTTAACACTGTTTTGGCCTCTGCAGAATTCCATGTGTGATATTTCATACTTTTGATCTCTTCACTGTTATTCTAATATGTAAGAGAAAGACCCTTCTATGAGAAGGTGGTCCAGACTGTTCTGTACAGTGTTCAGAAGCATGTGTGTGTGTGTGTGTGTGTGTGTGTGTGTGTGTGTGTGTGTGTGTGTGTGTGTGTGTGTGTGTGTGAAATACTCCACCTGCCTGAAATACAGAGAGGAGTTAGCATGATAACTGAACATCACACACTTCAGGACGTGGCCTCATTACTGATACTAATCTGCAGTCTAATGGGAAGACCCTCTGTCTGTTCTAATGTCTGACTCTTTATAGTTGCTCATATCAGTCTTGTAGTACGAACTATTACTACATTCAAACTGACAAACCAATCAGAAAGAAGGAGATATCAAGTAAGGTGTGTTGTTAACTGTGAGGGTCTTTATTGTCTGCTGATAATAAGAACACGAGTAACAAAAACTATGCATTTGATTTTGGCACAAACTGTGCAATGTGTTCTTTATTGGGTGCATTTAAAGACGAGGATGCAGGTTTATTTAGTTATTGATTTGATTGAGATTTCTTTATGATTCCTTTATCATCTCTATTTTAATACAGAGCAGCACAGGATAATACAGTCATATCAGTAATGTATGTGGGTTTTAGATCTGGATCTTGTATGTTGCTAGTCATAATGTGATTATTACAGTAGCATATGATGGCTTATATCTAAAAAAACAGAGTCAATAACTTTAACAGGGTTAAAAATGTGTGCAATAAATTAGACCGACATCTGCTATTTATTTTAGACTGAAAACATAAAGCAGACCCTCAAAAAGGGAGTATGAGCTATCAATGTCCATAAATGTGGATTCCCATGGTACATATATAATATTTTAAATTAATTTCTTTGCCTTATTTGAATATATTGTAGAATATTGTGAGGTAAAAGCCTTTCAGTCCAGCTGAATATGCTTATTATTGAACCCAAAACCAACAAAGGGGAAAAAGGAAGTCATGTGCAGGCATAAAACGCTCATAAGAAAGCACAAATACATCAAATATAGAACAATAAGGTTAATATTTCTACGAAACACTTTGAGAAGCTTTACTCATTATGGTTATTTCAGGGTTATTCCAGAAGGGTGTCCTATGTGGTGAGAAATGGTGGAAAAGCATAGATTCCAGACAGGAACAGCCCACTGATGAAACTGGGAAAGAGAAATTGGGAGCTTATTTGGTAGATAATTAAAGTTTGTGAAGTTTATTTTTCCAAGAAAGTCTGAAAATATGCTACTGAATTCATGATCAGTAGAAAAACAGAAAGAGAAGAATCACAACACGAGACAGTCCATCAACCTTAGTTAACAGGACTCCACCATGTAAGGACACGTTTCTCTGAAGCTCGAGGTGAAAAACATATTCAGTGTTCTTCATTCTACCAGAGCTGTTATCATTGTCAGGTTGTAATATTATATTAATATTAATGCAGAGATACTTCACTGAGTCTATAACTGAAACATCATGTATTAAAGTGTCAGTACATGAAGAGACATTATCTCAGATTTTATCTTGTTCAGTTTTAAACTACATTTATAGTGTTTGACAGCTGACCACTAAAAACACAGTACGGTCATCTGCCACTCTGAGATTTTAACTTGCTGAGCAGAAACTGAAACGCCTTTCAGACTATTTGAATGTATTAAAGACAGTAATTCTGTAACTAAGATGGATAATATGGGTGAGAATGAGCAACATTGTCACTTTGTGTCTAATCACTGAGAACAATTACAGAACTATTGATTCCTACATAAATGGTACCCACAATATCAATAAACCAAATTATCAACTGAACTAAATTATTGGAGAGACTTTTACTTAACAGTGTTAAAATTTTAACAATGTAAAAGGGATTAAAACTTTTAGAGCACTAAATTTACATCATCTAATAAATCTAAACTCAATCTAACATTGCTGTCGATCCTTTATGATTTATGAACCAGTTTATTTATGTTTCTCAGAAAGCACAACTAGAAGTTCTGAAGTCAGAATGTGACAACCTCAATGTGACATCATATCCAGACCTGAGAGTGCAGCACTGTGGCTCTATAGATTTGCAGACCTTCACAGGAGAAGTCTCTACATGTACTGAATGTACTGGTTATTGGCTTGGCGGCTCCCTCTAGTGGTGGAGATGTTTAGCACACTCTAAAACTGATCAGGATCAGAAAACCTACACAGTCTGTTAGCGTGAGTACTTTTGGTTGTAGAGTATAATAACTTATTCAGGGCCAAACAAAAGGCAGACACTTCATCATTATGTTAATGAATTATTGAAGAATTATTTCTGCTGATATTCCTAAAATATTTGTAAAAGGCGTTAGATTTGAGCATTATTTTGGACACAACTTTCATTTGTTTTATTGTCGTTTACAGGGTCCTAGTGTCCTGCTGACTAGTTGAAACTGTGAAGCTGTACTAGCGTAGCATATTTATACATATATATGAGCACATTTGAGCAATAATGTACAGAATGTAAGGAAAATGGTGTATGGTTTACCTTTCATATGGACATATTAACTTTCTGACACTAGGTTTGATTTTAGGCTCTAAATTGGCTTGTTATTCTCATGACTTTACGTTGATTTATAGTGTTGAGTAAAAGGTTTAGACAAATAAGAAAATGATATATAAGGCTCTCTGTCAAAACAGTTTTGTTTACTCAGAAAACGCTGTTGTGAAAAAATAAACAATAAGAATACAGTAAGTAGAGACTGTATGTAGATTAGTGTGTTAAGTAAGTATAAAATGGACAACTACAGTCCTGAAATCTGATTGACTCGGTCATGTTTAAAGCAGACACTTTCTATATACACACCTTCCTTTCGACCATTATGCTGCTCGCATGAACCACTGTGGATACTGATAGATGAATTAAGAACCCGCTTTGTTTAAACTGAGGGGCAGAGAACTTTTCTTCCTTAACTAGAACTAGGCTGAGCAGTTAGCTAACAACCTAAAAGACACTTCTAAGACAAAGTTTTAAAGTACTTACTATAAAATTCACTGTAAACCTGCATAATAAGAAGAGCATGTAAGAATATCACCTGATTGTCGAACATGGTTGTCCGTTTTAGTCAGATCTTCACAGCTGTGTGGGCGCGGACTCCAACATGTTGTATATTCATTAGAAGCTGACACAGTGTCTAAAATGCAGCTCATTGGCTGTATTAGGATGATGTGAGCTACCTGAAGCAGAATGGTGTGTGGGACAGCGAGTACATTTCACAGTTCATTAATATGCAGTTTTGGGTAATCTGATATACCTGGCAGGTACATTTATGCATGACTTCAAAGACTAGACCAGGTGAAGAGTAGTCCCAAACGGTGGTTAGAGAGCAGAGTAATGATCATCAGTACACAGTAAATGTGCTGAGGCATAAGTATGAAGATAATCTCGGGGCCTGTTTACACCTTGCATTAACACTTTCAATGATCGGATCAGTTTTTAGTGAAAAGCGTAACTGGAATCTGGCCAAAATACATCCAGATATGATCTGTACATAAAGCAGACGATAATTCAAGATACAAACAGATTCTTAGACTTTATGCTGCTATAAAAAACTTCTGCATTAAACGCAGGCTAAATCTCCTACATAGTGTACTGTGTAAGTGATGAAATTCTGGCTTGTGCACCCAGTACAAATAGTGCACTAGTTTCTCAGTATGAAATCGTGCACATGTGACTGAATAGACATATTATACACTGTTTGGGTTCTAAAACCTTTATTTAAATTCCTGCTCAGTGCCGGGTGTGAGGAGTAGAAAGTAATTTGAGTCCCAGTGTGGTGGATAAGGATGTACAACACTAGTATCTTGTGGTAATATAGGGCTTAAAATCGAGGTATTGGAAATTAGGACTGTTTTGAGGAGGTTATATGTTCAGCAAAAACTATACTCAGAAAGCAAAGGAAACACTGTTTATGTGCTTATTTTTTTAGATTTGCATCATGTTTAATAACACCCTTACATGTGATAAAACCACAGTAACACAGTATCCCGTAGTTTAATTTAATCATTTTGCATTATTCAACCATTTCCCAGCCTCACCTTGTGGAAGCGCAATATAATTTAGAGTTATTGTCTAAACCCTGGTTTATCAAATCATTTAATTGTTTTTTTTTCTGTTATTTCAAGAGTCAAAATCTCATGTGGTGTGACCGTCCAGCCATGACTGCTGGTTTGAAAACTTCTTTGAACTGACTCTTGAAATCTGTTCACCTTTATTTTCTGCCATATTTGGCATGATTCCCAAAGTGTTTTGTAGTCCTGTACAAAACTGCAGAGTATTTTTATTTTTATTTCCATCATAATGATAAAAAATTACCATTTTGGGACTTTTGTATGGAAAACAATCCAAAGACAGCACACTGCATAATATACCTATCTGCCAAGGTCCCATGAAAACAGCAAGCAAGTTTGTAACTTGTTAACAAATTTGGAATAAAATAACCTTTTTAACAGCTGGTAGGTAGATGCCACATTTGGGTATCATGTGGTATGACCTCAAAAATTACGAATATTAAATTATTACTACTAATATATATTTTGAATTTCATAATTTCTTTTTGTGGGAAGCTAGCATATTTTGTTAAGGTGGTAAGATTTTGAACTTGAAAACGTGGGGTGATTTATCATTTTTATAATAATAAAAAATGTAGCACATGTAATTTCAAATTTCAAGTGCTTAGTCTATCATGTCATATATTCCCCCTGAGATAACAGCCATTCTCTCCTTCTCTGATTTTATACCAATCCTTTTCTTTTACAATTTATGTTCGGTTTCCCTTTACAGATTAGCTATAATTATCGTTTTTATTATCTATTTGCTCGTCATGATCTTTTCAAGCTGTAAAATTTCTTACCAAGATCTAATGTCAGTTGTGCACCCCCATTTGCCTTAATGTGATTTACAATAAGTAGCCCAGCACAGCATTATTAGAACAGATTATGGAGAAGCCTCGAGGGAGATTACGTTAGGTTTGAGCACCAGGCGTCCATTGTTGGATCTATAACTTGTCCGTCCAGCCGAACTGAGCACTCAGATGGAGGGATGCTGACAGGCCGGTGTGTTTGCTTGCCAACAGACTCAGATGATGCAGTCCATGACGTGGATCTGCAGCGTGTCCATATCTGGCAGGACTTCCCTGCACTTAGGACACATGTACTGCGGATTATTCACTTGCTTCTGCCAATCAACTGAAAGAGAGCCAGAACAAAACCGGTTGAAGAAAACCTCAAACTGTTTAAATGAATCCCAGACACTCATTTCCAGCATTTCTAGAAGAAGGGATTTAAATGCTTCAGTTTTCCCCAAAATACAATATACATGCTGTACATCTGTATTCTCCTGCTGTCTGAAACGCTCCGTTAGAGCTCCTGTGTTTTTAGGCCCCACCTTCCAGTGAGCCCAGTGTGCTCTGATTAAGCAGCTTGCCCAGTTATGATTGGTCAACTGCCAGAGCAGGGTCCTGTTCTGCCTCCACACCGCTGTGGCTGTCCTTATAATGGCATCAGTTCTGCTGTATACTTTTGAGGTTAAATCCTAAAAGGTCTCATTACACACCATGTACATAGGCCTCAACCATGTATGTGCTTTAAAAATAACATTTCAGGCCGAACAAAGATTAAGCAGGTGTGCCACATTTCATTTCATACCAAACTAGGATTAAGAAGTGTTACCACTGGGAGTGTAAATGTTTGTTTACTTTTTTACTGTTTGTAGTTGTTTCAGATGTTAAAACATGTTTATCTCAAATATTCTGAACTGACAAATGTGAAAGCATACAGTGAATACAATATCAAATTTCCTAAATGTATTTGCAATAACTTTTTATTAAATAATGTTAAATTAAAATAATGTTAAATTTGTAAATTGATGACTTTTCTTCATCTTTTTTAAAATAAAGGTTTCTTTAAATAAATAGCTATTATTACAAAGTCTATTATATGTGGTTCTCAATTTGAAACGAATGTCCTGTATCCTCCTGTACCCTGTATGCTCCTGTGATACTAATCAAACCCTATTTTATATTTAAACTAACAGAAAAGTGGTGTTCCCAAAGTTGTTTAGTCGTACGTTCACAAAGGTTTCCTAAGCAAGTATGTGTGTGTGTGTGCGTGTGTGTTTGTGTGTGTGTGTGTGTGCGTGTGTGTGCGTGTGTGTGTGTCTGATCTTTGGAACAGGGTTATCATTAGGGCTGTAAACCCTATAGGTTAAAGGCGTGTGTAGTGTGTGTGTGTGTGAGTGTGTGACTGTGTGTGTGTATAGTGTGTAGTGTGGGTGTGTAGTGTGTGTGGGTGTGTAGTGTGTGTGTGTGTGTGAGAGTGGTGTGTGTGTGTGAGAGTGGTGTGTGTGTGTGTGGTGTGTGTGTGTAGTGTGTGTGTGTGTGTGTGTGAGTGTCTGACTGTGTGTGTGTTATACATACACTGTAGAAAATCTTCTCTGGTTTTTGGTTCTGAGGATAAAGTCTGAACTGCTGCAGCTGTGGAGACACACAAACGGGTCAATGACATGACGCTTACGTTTTTTGTGCATCTGCGTTTCCTTTATATACAAAAAAGTTCACATGCATAAAAAGATGCCATATATGTGTGGTACTCATCTCATATATGTACTCGCTTAGATTTTTCACACAACATTTTTTTTCTGTTATTTCAAGAGTCAAAATATCATGTGGTGCGACCGTCCAGCCATGACTGCTTCTTTGAAATGACTCAAAATCTATTCATCTTTATTTTCTGCCATATTTAGCATGATTTCCAAAGTGTTTTTTTAGTCCTGTACAAAACTGCAGAGTATTTTTATTTCCATCATAATATACAAACAAACTTTGTCTGCTAATGTCTGTTTTATTAAATACTATGTGGTGCAATCATAAAAAAATGACCACTTTGGTACTTTCATATGGAAAACAATCCAAAGACAGGACATTGCATAATATACCTATTTGCCAAGTTTGTAACTCTTTCACAAATTTGCAAAAACATAACCTTTTTAACAGCTGGTAGGTAGATGCCACATTTGGGTATCATGTGGTATGACCTCAAAACATAATGAATATTAAGTTATTACTACTAATATATATTTAGATTATAAATGTAATAATTTCTTTTTGTGGGAAGCTAGGTTATTNATGTGGTATGACCTCAAAACATAATGAATATTAAGTTATTACTACTAATATATATTTAGATTATAAATGTAATAATTTCTTTTTGTGGGAAGCTAGGTTATTTTGTGCCCATAAATTTGGATTGACCATTGTGCCCTATGATGAGCTTCCATATGTAGGCTTGATGTTGTGAAAGAGGAAGTCGAGGTTAGCGCTGTGTCACAGTCGGTGAAAAGAATTTATTTGCACGGCCACAAGCTGCTAATATCTACTGTAAGCCAAGACTGGGCAAAGCTTAGCTCAGTCAGAAATGTCTGGGGTTAACGACGTTCACTCAGACATTCCTGATAGTGATCAATAGCATGATGATTTTCAAATATAATGAAATATTCACAATGTGCAATTAAAACTGTTAGTTATGAGGCACGATCACATGATAGAAAACAATAATATATGGTTCTGATAAAAATAATTTCATAATCAAAATAGATTAGTTCTATTAAGTTAAATGAAATGTTTGTTTAAAACAAAGCCAGGGATATACGCTGCACTTATAAATGTTTGTGATTAGATTTTTATTTGAAAACGTTTGTGAAACATTTGAGTGCAATGTGAAATGTTAAGTAAATCTACTTCAAACCTGTTTTGCAGGGAATTTACTGTATCACTCATATCTTCGATTTTTAATGATAGGATGTCATTTGGAGCAAACACTCATCATGTGGTGCAACCAATAATAGAAGTAACTGTATTAAATTCTAAATAAAATGTCTAACCTATGTGGCCAAAATATTTATCACTGATGCAGTATGCTTAAGTCAATGGTATTTCTAAAACATTTTAATTCGTTTTATGTGATTTACAGAAAAAAAAATGTCTTTTAAGTACATTAAAGAAGGTGACTGTGACATTATAGAACAAAATTATAAGTTCAATTTCAACAAAACCTCAGAATAATGCAAATATTTTGTCTGTAAGCACATTAACTTACTAAGAACTTACTGAGAAACAAATGTTAAGCATGTTAAGGAAATTAATTCATTTTAAGATGAATCACGGTCGCAATACATGATATTTTGTAAGGCCAATTTACCTGGATAAAAAAAAAACTAAAATCACTTAATTTAAACTTTTAATATGAATTTATGTGTACACAACATTCTTCATGTTTGAACAACTAGAATAGATTTTTTTGAATTTTAACATGGCCTGTTAAAAATCCTTTAAAAAAGCAGTCCAACACAATCAATAGAATAGATGAGTAAATATTTCGCGTTGATAAGTGTATCAGTAAAAAAATCATATTTGTAATAAATAATACACTGAATACTTTCTATCAAATTATGATTCAAATCTTCAAACTGACCTGTCTTCAAATTATGGTGAACTTACAATGCGTTCAGAAAGTCCTCAGGCCCTTCACTTTTTTCACATTTTGTTATGTTGAGATCTTGCGCTAAAATAAACAGAAATACAAGCTTTTCCCATCAGTCTGCACTCCATACCCCATAATGAGAGTCTGAAACAGAATTTTAGATATGTTATGGTATCATGCCACAAGGTTTGAACACCTGGATTTGGGGATTTTCTAAATCTAAGTCCAGCCCACGACTGCTGAGCTTTTGCACAGTAATATCTGACTTGGCAGCAGTATGTAAATTGATTATGAAGTGGTGTTACCTCAGGGAACGCCCACATCTTGGGAAGACCCACCATAGCTGGGGAAGACTCACAAGTGTGCCTCTAACACTATTCCAGCCTCACCTGAACTTGTAAGGCTATTAACTGGACCGTACTAGTTTGTGTGTGGCACAGACCCCAGGAAGCCATGGACCCCAGTTACCAACAAGGAACTGTGCAGGCTGGTGGTGGGTCCATACTGGTGTGGGGTGTGTGCTCATGGCATGGGTTAGGTCCATTGGTCCACCTAAACATATCATTAACTGATGCCACTATGTTTCACTGCTTGGTGACCATTTACAGCCCTTCATGGAGTTCATGTACCCCCTCAATGATGGGATATTCCAGTAGGGTAATGCACCATGCCATCCAGCCCAAGATGTCCAGAAGTGGTTTGATGCATGTCCGCCCAACATGAGCCCAATCAAGGCATTCCACTATCATCATGCCTGCAGTAATTCATGTCGCCTTGCCATGAGCAGACATTAGGGTTGCCTCATACACTTACTGAATGACTCCCAGTAGTTACTCTGTGATACACCTTCAGATGAATGACTGAATAATGCAGCTCCAGTTTAAGGGGTTAAATGTTCAGAGAAGATTTTCTACAGAGTATGAATAACACACACACACACACAC
>CM067496.1:24753983-24763983 GCA_034552555.1 Semaprochilodus insignis
AGCCTGTGATCGGTTAGGATGTGTTTGATTAGCCTGTGATCGGTTAGGATATGTTTGATTAGCCTGTGATCGGTTAGGATGTGTTTGATTAGCCTGTGGTCGGTTAGGATGTGTTTGATTAGCCTGTGATCGGTTAGGCTGTGTTTGATTAGCCTGTGATCGGTTAGGCTGTGTTTGATTAGCCAGTGATCGGTTAGGATGTGTTTGATTAGCCAGTGATCGGTTAGGATGTGTTTGATTAGCCTGTGATCGGTTAGGATGTGTTTGATTAGCCAGTGATCTGTTAGGATATGTTTGATTAGCCAGTGATCTGTTAGGGTATGTTTGATTAGCCTGTGATCGGTTAGGATGTGTTTGATTAGCCTGTGATCGGTTAGCTTGTTGTCAAATTCTCACCTGGACATGACTCCAACTCGTACAAGACTTGGTCGAGAGACTTGCTAAGAATTGGCCACTGACAGCACAACATGGTACAGTTTAAGTTTCCAAACTAAGGAAGGTCCCACCCCAGTGACAGCTTCTACAATGGCCCCCTCTCAAACACGTAAGGTCCATGCTTTCATTATTCAGAGTCAGACAAATAGACAGTAAGAAAGACGGTAGAGCAATATTTAGACTGATAGCCAAATATTTATGTTTATTATGTGGTGATTTATTATTTAGTATTATTTGTATTGTGTATGTGTACATCTGTGTGTGTGTGTGTGTGTGTGTGTGTGTGTGTGTGTGCGTGTGTGCGGAAGTGTGAAGTTTGAGTAACACTCTCTGTGAAGCTCATTAGCCTGAACTCCAGGTAGTCCAACCCAAGGTCATCATGTGTCCTTTCTCTCTGTACCAAAAGGCAGAACCCATCTGTATGCATTTCTTCAGACAGCGTAACTAGGTAATTAGCGTGTGGCTCGAGATGGGAAAGCACTGCGTTAATGTTATTTTCTGTTTAGCCATGTAGCATAACGACACTGTAATGGCAGCATAATGACAACATAATGATGCTGTACGCACTCGCAGGCAAATAGCGGCGAGCTAATCTACTAAAGACATCCCCGGATGATGAGGCCTCGGAGTCTAGAGAACAGCGGCCCGAAAGAAAGGCGCAAATCAGAAAAGACGTATAAGGTAGCTAACAAGCAATGGAGGACTATGGACAGGAATTAGCATCGTCCAAACTGCTCGCCTGCTCCATCTGGACATCCACACGGTAGATTAAAGTCGGTCCTCACTATGGAACTCTCAGTTTGAGAAGATCTGCTTCAACCGGCAAACACGGATACAATCACACAGCATGGCTGGACTCGCAGGCTGCTGCTGGCGTTGTGATGCTAATAAAGGTGGAGCTGCTCCTCTCTTCAGACTCTTCAGGGTCAAACGCTGAGCGGAGCTGCTCCTTATTGCCCAAGAGTTTGGGAAGCTGTCCGGAGTGAGATGTGCAGACTGCAGGGTTGAAGTTGCCCAGGATTCTGTCAAAGATGCCAAAGACCTACTTGTTTGATGAATTTTCCGTTCCACCTTAAATGCTGCTGCAGTTACATTCTGGTGCTTGTACAAGCTGCAGCATTTAAGGCGGAATGGAGCATTGGATTAAGAAGCTGGTGAGTGAGCAGTAGGAAGCAACTGCAGCCCGGTTTAGAGACAGTCGGGTTCCACCTACGCAGCCTGGAACGCTAGGTTTCACAACGTAGTCCACCATTTTGGTTGCTGTAGCTCCATCAGTGTTGTGGCTGTATGGAAATGTTGGGGGTGTAAATGTTAATGAGTCTGTTCCAAAACAGGATTTTGGAATCAGCCTGTTTAACCGTGCCTCCTCTGGAAACGCCGGATTTGTATTTGAAGGCGGAAGAGCAGCGTTTGAGGTTCACGGTACGTCAGTTCTAGGTTCTGAACTCAACTAGCACAGTACAGTAGATAGAGTCCTCCATTCCATGGCGCCTAAAAAAGTGCCCTCAACAAAGCAGGGGGTGTAAACAGACTCGATCTCGATCGCATGTAGACGTAGACAAAGCCGGACAAAGAGAAAGTCGCCGATAGAGCTGGAAGGGAATTCCCGGCAAGGCCTTCTGTGTTTAATTCCAGAGGAGAGCCGCGACGTTCATTTGGGTGTGTTGGTTCTAATCTGTGTTTTCCTCTCGTCTCGCTCCTCTGAGCGATGATCAAGCGTCTGAGGAGCGAACAGACGAGTGAATGAAAGAGCAGACGAATAAAAGGCCTGCTATCGTTCATCAGACGCCACCGTTAGTCTGCCAGCAGTGACGTTCAATAGCACTGGCACATACGGCTTCTCCGCTTACCGTGAGGCACGTAGCACGGTGGGGGTTGGCTGGGGTCTTCATAAGGGCCTGGAAAGTCTGTTGGGTTTGTTTGTTGATGTCTGCCAAGAAGGCCAATCATGTGCGCGCCGGCGTGTGTGTGTGTGTGTGGTCTCTTATTAAATCAGATCATGAATTGATATCAAAGTCATATTAACCCTGAGAAGCAGTGAGTTATTACGGCTGTTTTGCTATGCTGTTGAAACGTAATGACATTATTGCATATTTAATTACGTAGTCGCGTAACGAGAATCTGGAGTTCATAAGCCAGACTTGCTCGGAGAAATGTGAGCTGACGACCCTTAGCCGTCTAGTAGTCACTACTGGCGTTTTGCTGCACTGTTTACATGTAATTACATAGTTATAGCATGTAATTACACCGCTTCTATAATTACATCGCAGTTTGTACTGTATGTCTGCATGAACTGGCAATTAGGAATGCCTGAATACAGCTTTAATGCATATATGGAGCATTAACTGAATATGCACTGATATGAATGATATTTATAAGCATTATGTTATGATCCATTTCAACTCAAACCATTAATAGAGATAGTAATAAGGTAAATATATACAACTATAATAATTTATAGGGGACTTTGTATTGGGAGGTGTTTGTCCTGAACCCTAACCCCTTCTAAAAACCTGTTTATTCACTGTTTATATAGTTATTAATGTATTTCTTTATATACTCATTGTCAAAATATATAGTAGCTGCACCCACAAGGAATCAACCCACAGGAATGAAACTTGGTGGGTGGGTTTGATCTTGTGACACATGCCAATGATTCAAGTTTCACGCTCGTCCGCACACGTGACGTAAGCAAGGACGGGCCTTATCGCTGTACCTGACTGACCCAACATCCATGATTACAGACATTCAGCAAGCAGTGTTGTCCTCCATGAGTCATCCTGTTAGTGCTAGCACCATTGGCAGACGGCTGCACCACGCAGGACTACATGCACACACACTGTTTCAACGACTGTCCTTAACACCACGTCACCGTCACCAAAGACTGCAATGGTGTCGTGCCAGACTGTCATGGAGTGACTCAGAATGGCAGCGGGTCATCTTCAGTGACGAGTCCCGCTTTTGTCTTGGTGGAGACGACCAACGAACCCATGTGTGGAGGCACCGTGGTCAGCACCAACATGAACGGTGCACCAAGTAGGCCTGGTGTCACTCCACCTCCACTCCTACCACACCATCTGCAGGAACTGTGCAAGGATATTCAAGCTGCATGGGATGGGTTATCATAGGACACCATTAGGAACCTCTACAGCTCCATGCCGAGACGTCATGCATGTTGGGTTAGCAAACACGGCGGCCCGACGCCATACTGAGAGACAGACTTCTGTATGTGTAGCTCAATAAATATTGATCATATCAGTCTAAATTTATCATCAGTTATTGATCCTGGTAACCTTTATCTTCCTTCCCAACACCACTGCAATCCCACACCTCCTTCTGGGTGCAGCTGTTCTTTTGGTGATGGGTGTATGTAAAAGTTTGATTATGCTAAATTCGGTACATAAACAGTACTTGTTTATTAAAACGTTGGACCCAAACTTTGCATACAGCCATAATTATGAAGTTTGCATTACATAATACTGCAGCATTAGAGCGGAGTCTCTATAGTTCTGCGTGTTGATATGAAATGGCTCTTAAGGATGCTTTAACAAGGCACTAGTGGGAGTAACTGCTCATAATGCATGTATAATTTGAATATATGTATGCCCAGGATGTTTAATATGAGCTGCACGTATGTGCACCAGTGTTTGGCAATAGACAGCTTCGTATTTCTTTAGGTGGGTCGATATCTGTTTGCTGCTGAGTCATAACACTGTAATCTATACAGCCCTCTGCTTGCCAGTGTATGTCAATAAGGAAGACAAAGAGGCATTAAATATGGGTATCTGCTTATATGGGCTTGTGTGTATATGCCAGATGCTTGCATGTATAAATGGCAGTGTTTAATTAAGTGTGTGTGTAATATAGTCGTCAGCATGCATTTTAACCTCAGGGAATGTGTGAATGTATGTATGTGTGCATGTGCTGTTAGTAGAACTGCGTCCGCTCAGAAACGGATGATCTGTTTTCCTGCTTGCAAGCTGTAATTCTTACATGCAGAGCTGATCTACAGCTCTGTGCAGTAGAGTACAACCCCTTAACAACTACCTGGGACAGCATGGCAATGACCAAGCAACCCCGTAACAAACTACCTGGGACAGCATAACAATGGCCAAGCAACCCCCATATCAGCCCCATAACAACTCCCTAGGAGATCATAACAATGGCCAAGCAACCCCCATATCAGCCCCATAACAACTCCCTAGGAGAGCATAACAATGGCCAAGCAACCCCCATATCAGCCCCGTAACAACTCCCTAGGAGAGCATAACAATGGCCAAGCAACCCTGTAACAACCACCTGGGACAGAATAACAATGGCCATACAACCCCATAACAGCTACCTGGGGCAGCATAACAATGGCCAAGCAACCCCCATATGAACCGTGTAACAACTCCCTGGGAGAGCATAACAATGGCCAAACTACCCTGTATCAGCTACCTGGGACAGAATAACAATGGCCAAGCAACCCCCATATCAGCCCAGTAACAACTCCCAGGGAGAGCATAACAATGCCCAAACTACCCTGTAACAACTACCTGGGACAGAATAACAATGGCCATACAACCCCTTAACAGGTACCTGGGGCAGCATAACAATAGCCAAGCTACCCCATAACACCTACCTGGGACAGAATAACAATGGCCATACAACCACATAACAGCTACCTGGGACAGCATAACAATGGTCATACAACCCCCTGACAACTACCTGGGACAGCATAACAATGGCCAGGCAACCCTGTAACAAATCACCCAGGAAAGGATAGCAGTGGCCAAGCAAACCTGTAACAACTACCTGGGACAGCATAACAATGGCCAAGCTACCCTGTAACAACTACCTGGGGCAGCATAACAATGGCCATACAACCCCCTAACAACTACCTGGGACAGCATAACAATGGCCAAGCAACCCTGTAACAAATCACCCAGGACAGGATAGCAGTGGCCAAGCAACCCTGTAACAACTACCTGGGACAGCATAACAATGACCAAGCAACCCCATAACAGCTACTTGGGACAGCATAACATTGGCCAAGCAACCCTGTAACAACCACCTGGGACAGCATAAAATTGGACGAGCTTCAAATCACAAACGTTGGTTCGTTGTGGCTTACAAAGCACAAACTGTCAGCTGAGAATGTAAAGAGAGTGACTTCCGGGTCCAAACGTTATAAAGACGATAGCCGCTTCTCCTTGTTTCCTCCGTCTTCTAGATCTCTGCTTGGCTGCGGTTTGAATCACTCAGAGCTTCCCTGACCGCCTCACGCTGCAGGACTTGTGAATGCTGAATATCAAACATGTCTCTTAATCTCAGAGGGTCTCCGATCACCTCAGAGCTCAATCGGAGAGCTAGAGATCAACTCGGATCTCATCTCACGCTAGCAGATCATCCACGTGCACTTCCGGTCAGGAAGAATTTGTAGGGCGGGGTAAATCAGGGTTACAGTCGGGTGAAACTGGTGTAGCCTCAGCTGACAAACGACTTTCGCATTAACCTCCATGGAAAAAAAAGGAGCTCCTGTGGAGTAGATTTAGAAACGTCACATGTCAGTCCACTATTCCCATGCCTGAAATTTCCTGATTGGATTTCGGGGCCTGGCTGTGATGAAGGTCCAAAATGAGATTCATTTCAGACTGTAATCCAATCCACAAGTCAAAATCCCATCAGATCATTTTGGAAAAGTCACCCCCCACAACCTCAATCCCGCCCCCCCACCATTACCCAACTGAGATTACTGAGACAGTACTGTTTGGTGCTCAGCTCCGGAATGTTCGGGAATGGTTTTTGATCCTCGTTCTTCCCATAGATTCCTATTTATTTTCAACTTTCCCTAGTAGCCTCCTGCCAACATCTTAGCGTTCAACTCGCAACATCTTAACAACCACCTGTGATACCATAGTAACCACCTAGCAACACCTTAGCTAACACCTACAATACCACAGTGTCTGCCTAGTAACCCCTTAACAACCATCTAGGATACCACAGCAGCTACCACCTCCCAACACCTTAGCAACCACCCATGATACCATAGTAACCACCTAGCAACACCTTTGCAGCCTTCCAGGATGCTGTAGCAACCACCTAGCAACACCTTAGCAACCCCCTAACAACAAACACCCTAAGAATCATCAGGGATAATGTAATAACAACCACAAAGCAACACCCTTGCAATCACTTGGGATGCCATTGCAACTGCCTAGCAACCACCCATCAACTCGCTGTGATACCATAGCAACCACCTAGCAACACCATTCCAGCCATATAGGATACTATAGCAACCCCCTAGCAACACCTTAGCAACCCAATGGGATGCCATTGTAACCGCCTATTAATCACCTAGCAGCCATCAAAGATGCAATTACAACCACCGAGCAACACCCTAGCAACCATCATGGATGCAAAAACAACCACAAAGCAACTCCCTTGCAACCACCTGGAACACCATAACAACTTCATGTCATTCATTTCAATATGTTAGCAAGCTTTATCTGCGCAATTCCCATGCATTTTCATTGGCCTGTTTTCCTGCATATCTCGTAATGACGCTAAGTAACTTATGCACACTGATTATTAGCATTGTGCTAACCGCATGCCGACTGTATGGCACACTGTTTTCTATAAGCATGGACTAAAGTCCGTCACATAGCTACAAACAGCAGTGACTCAAGTAAAGGTCTGGATTTCGTCTGCTCTTTGGTCCTTTTTATACACAGCAGTTTGCACGATGCTAATCGGTGGGCTGTACGCCTCCATTGCTTATTAGCTACATTAGCCTCGTAGCTTCAGGGCAAAACTAAACTTGGGCAAATTAGACTTTTTCGCCAAACTATGGCTTTAAAGGACAAATGCTACAGGCGAACTGAACCACCAATCAAACGCTCCTCATGTGGAGAATTTCCCAGAACTGATTGATTTCAGCATCCTCGGTTTCAGGGAAAGACTGATGTGGATCTGGACTTGAGGGGACAGATGTGTGTATGTGTGTGTGGACTAGAGAGAGAGAGAGAGAGCGAGAGAGAAATGAGGGAAGACTGTAGCTTTATTCTGGAGTCATCCCTGCAGAGTTGAAGCCAATCAGGACAGAGAATCTGTGTCATCGTGCACACACACACACACACACACACAATGGATGCATAATAGGACAGATGATGAACAGAGAGAGAGGGAATGAGAGAGAGCGGATAAAGAAGGCACTGGTGGAGAAACGGGCGGATGCGTCTAAAAATAAATAACAGTACAGATTATTATTACAGGAATATTTCAGTGCTTGTAATGTACTCTCTGTGTGCCGAATCTGTACACCATTCTCACCCAGTAACGGAGAAAAAATCACCTGTGTTCCTGCAGAATGCCAGAAATTTCTAGAAACTGTTGACTTGCTAGGTAAAAATAACAACTTGTTTACTCAAACTATTGATTTACAATGTCTAATTAATGACTTATTTACACACACTATTTGCTTATAACGTGAAATGAATGACGTATTAACTCAAACTCTGTGTTTACTATGTGAAAGTTATAACCTATTTACTG
This sequence comes from Semaprochilodus insignis, assembly GCA_034552555.1. Lineage (NCBI taxonomy): Eukaryota > Metazoa > Chordata > Actinopteri > Characiformes > Prochilodontidae > Semaprochilodus > Semaprochilodus insignis. The sequence continues at coordinate 24,761,955 of CM067496.1, forward strand.
AAACTATGTGCTTACTATGTCAAATCAATGTGTTTACTCAAACAATTAATTTACCGTGTCAATAAAATAACTTATTTACTCAAACAATTAATTTACTACGTCAATAAAATAACTTATTTACTCAAACTGTTGTCTTACTATGTGAAATTAATGACTTATTTACTCAAACTATCAACTTACTATGTGAAATTAATGACTTGTTTACTTAAACTATCGACTTACTGAATCAATAAAATAACTTATTTACTCAAACTATCAACTTACTATGTGAAATTAATGACTTGTTTACTCAAACTATCGATTTACTGCATCAATAAAATAACTTATTTACTCAAACTACTTAGTTAATCTACTTTGACTTAGTCAAATGACTTTTTTTACTCAACTATAGACTTGCTATTTCAAAATTTACTCGAACGATTTACTTATTTTTTCTTGACTATGTCAAATTAATAACTGATTTATGCAATGTATTTGCTTACCATGTGAAATGAATGACCTTTTTACTCAAATTTTTATTTTTGCTTACAATGTCAAAACAATTACTTCAAATTATAGATATACTATATTTCAAATGAATTACTTATTTACTCAAACTATTGACTTACTATGTCAAATTAAATCTCAAATGATTACCAGTCACAATAGTAAACAGTCACAATAATGATTATTTTCTCAAATCTGCACACTGACCGATTCTAAATGTGTTTTGAGAATTTAACCTTTTTAGACTTCAGATTCATCAAAATTATTAACCTTTAGAAGCACTAGTACAATACAATAGAAGTCCATTCTTGTCATAGTGAAGAGATAAAATCTTTCACACTTTCATTTCTTCTTATTTGTTCTCTGCAACAAAAAGTTCAATATTGACAGTTTTAATATTAGTTTAATATCAGTTTTAATACTAGTTTAATATCAGTTTTAATACTAGTTTAATATCAGTTTTAATGTTAGTTTAATATCAGGTTTAATATTAGTTTAATATCGGTTTTAATAGTAGTTTAATATCAGTTTTAATACTAGTTTAATATCAGTTTTAATACTAGTTTAATATCGGTTTTAATAGTAGTTTAATATCAGTTTTAATACTAGTTTAATATCAGGTTTAATGTTAGTTTAATATCGGTTTTAATACTGGTTTAATATCAGTTCTAATATTACTTTAACATCAGGTTTAATGTTAGTTTAATATTGGTTTTAATACTAGTTTAATATCAGTTTTAATATTACTTTAATATCAGGTTTAATGTTAGTTTAATATCAGTTTTAATACTAGTTTAATATCAGTTTTAATACTAGTTTAATATCGGTTTTAATACTAGTTTAATATCAGTTGTAATACTAGTTTAATACTAGTTTTACGAGAGTATGCAGTAAAGAACAAGGATAAGAGCGCATGAGGACAAGGGTCTCCAGAGTGATGTGCAGGAACGAAGCACCGCCTCCCTGTCTGTCTGTTTGTCCTTTAACACACATGTTCAGCTAGCCGTGCGTGTGCATGTGCGTTCATATGTGCAGTAACCGTAAGAGCTCCAGGCGAACAGAAGCAAGACTAAATCAGAATCCCGCTAAACAGGTCAGACTGAAACGCACCAAAGACAGATATGATCACAGAGCAGGTCCTAATTTTAATACAACTGATCGTAGTTGCCTTATAGTTCATGTAGTACTGAATAATAAGCTCTAGCATGTAGAACGCCTGGGATTTTAAGGGGGAATTGCACCAATGGGTTCAAATTCCTGCATAACTACATGGCTAAGCTGTAAGCAACCACCAGAGTGGCTTGATGGTGCACTCTGGAGGGCCTCGCAGAATCAGAATTGTGGTGGTGAATAGAACCGAACGTCTTTAGAACTACGTGCCATTAAAGATCTCATTTTGTTGCTCATTCAAAGTGCGGAGGGACAGGACGGGCGTTCTAAGGCCAAACAGTCCTCAAAGAAAGAGGGTTCTAAGGCCCTGTGAAGTCTGGTATAATCACTTAAAGGTCAGAGGCATCCGGTCGAGAGTTTTCCGCACCGCGTT
>CM067496.1:24769820-24785713 GCA_034552555.1 Semaprochilodus insignis
GGGAACCAGCCCACAACTCAAGGCTCATATTAGCCTACACCATGCACATATCTAGCGAGGTGATTCAGTGGGGCAGTCATGGGCTGGAGGTTAGGGAACCAGCGTTGTGAACCGAAAGTTGCAGGTTGGATCCTGAACCAACAGGACACGACTGCTCAAGTGCTCTACTGCTCTCCAACTGCTCCCCTGGTTTCTGGGAATAGGGCTGCTCATTGCAGCCCCCTAGCCTACACCAAGCACATATCTATCTAGCGACTTGATTTGGTGAGGCTGGAGGTTTGGAAACCGGCCCACAACTCGATGCTCGAGTTAGCCTACACCATGCACATATCTAGCAAGTTTGGTGTGGCAGTCATAGGCTGGAGGTTAGGGAACAAGCCCACAACTCAAGGCTCAAGTTAGCCTATACCATGCGCATATCTAGCGAGTTGAATTGGTGAGGCTGGAGGTTAGGGAACAAGTCCACAGCTCAAGGCTCAAGTTAGCCTACACCATGCACTCAGAGTAAGAGTACCAGTGCAGGGTTAGCATACATTAACACTATGGGCCAATAATGGAATCATGATTAGGAGATTTGATCGTAAAGAAAAGTGGTATTGAGTGATTGAGTGTTCCATTTGGTTCCCCTCAGGTGGTGGTACTGTGGGTAGGAACCAATAATCATGAGCACACAGCAGAGCAGGTTGCTGGGGGAATGGTGGCCATTGTCCAGCTGCTCCATTCACGCCTGCCCAAGGCCAAAATCGTCGTTGTGGTAAGGAGAGACTGTGTGAGAGAGAGAGAGAGAGAGTGTGAGAGAGACTCTTAAACCCTGATTGGTCCCCTGTTCCTGTCGCTCAGGGCCTGCTGCCTAGGGGAGAGTTCCCGAACCCTCTGAGGGAGAAGAATTCGGCGGTGAACAATTATCTCCGGGCCTCTCTCCCTCGTCTGGGACCCGTGCAGTTCCTGGACGTGGGCGGCGGCTTCGTGCACTCGGACGGCACCATTTCCTGCCGGGATATGTTTGACTTCCTGCACCTGACGGCCAGCGGTTATGGCGCCATAGCCACGCCCCTCCACGAGCTGCTCATTCAGCTATTGGAGGAGACGCCCCAGGAGAGGCGGGCCTCGCTCGTCTGAAAGGAAACCACTGGATGAGGCATCCGTCAGTCTTTTTGGAGGGGCGGGGCATAAAGAAGGCCACTTTCCTAAGGGGGAAACTACCATGATGACATCACTTACTGTATGAGTCGAGGAGAGAGAGTTGAGGCAAAGAGATAGGCTGAGAGAGAGACGGAGGGAGGGAGGGAGGGAGGAAGGGAGGGGCCAGGAAGGCAGGTAGATGAATTATTAACCCAAATGAAGAATCTGACCGTTCTGGGGGGCATTTCGGGAGTTCCTGATTTGACCTTCAGGATCAAAGCGCTGCATGCAGTGTTCGTGTAGGCCTGTACACTGCCCATCAAAAGTTTGGGCACACTTTTTAATAACGCAAACAAGCTTGTTTACTATGTAGGTTTGTAATATTCAACATGCGGTATGGGCGAAGGGAAGCAATGGAGGGGTGCTGTCAGCAACCTGACCGCCTAAAAGCTCTTAGGGACCCCCATTTAAGACATAACTGATAAAAAAAAATAATGCTACTCAGACAGAACTGATGTCTGTTTACGACCCCCTTAACCTCCGTTACAATCTGCATGTTGACAAATATGCTTATCATATTCTTAAATATTATTAATAAGGTGCTCTAATGTAAAGTCTCAATGTTGGTAGTAGATGCTAATGGACGGCTCATATAAGACATATAACAATAGCAGTCAAACAAGCAGTTTAGGGTAAATGTACTGTAGTACTCAAAAGTCATTTTCATAATGGGTGGGGGGTAAAATGAAATTAAAATGGTTTTGAATCTGATTGAACTAAAATGAATAATAAAATCAGTCAAGATTAATGGAGCAAAGAATAAAAAAATAAGATTTTCTTAAGGAAAGGAGGGAAACAGCCCAGTTAATAAAAAGTAGTAAGATTTCAACATGGAGGGATAAATTTAGGCTAAAATTTAAAATCACAAAGTCAAAATGAAAAAAGGATTATAAAAACAAATAAACCAAGTTATAAGATTTCAACATACAAGGATGAATTTTCGGCTAAAACTGACACTAAAATTTCAAATTAAAAAGTCAACATAAAATGAATTATGAAAACGAATAAACCAAGTAAAAAGATTTCAAATGAAGGGATACATTTAGGCAAAGAAANAGTGTAAACATCAGCTTGCTGTGGACAAATGATGCATAAAAGTAAAAATCGACTAAAAATGAAGATGCATGTTTTTCATTGGAGAACTATGACAAACTTTATCACAATAAATATTTAGGCATTAAAAAACTCTTGCGCTCATTCAGAATGATCCTCCTTAGTACACCCAGTCACAAATACCATCTGATATAAAGCTACAGTGCGTATAAAGCTGTCGAGCCCGCATTGCCCGTCATACGTTCTACCTTTATGCAAACTGACTATGAAAACATGCTTATTTGAGTGTAAAGCGTTCCGAACACCGAGCTAGAAGAATTAGCTGGTGCAGTGTTGAGTATTGTAGGTTCATTAGTGAAGCCCTGAGCGTCCTTGCAAAAATGTGAAGGGGGGAAAAAAATTGAATTCTCACAAATTTGCATGCATATGTCTTTATGTAAACATTTATATATATTTATTTACTTATTTATTTACTAATTTATTTATTTATTTTTCCACCCGTACGTTGACCCCCAGGGGCCGTTTATTCATGTTAATCGTTTATTATAAGTTATTATAAGTGCAGTGCCTGTTATTGGTTGTTAGTGAAGTGACTCTAGCCCACACGAATAAGCTGAAGGAGGCTTGGACGTAGCAGCGATACTGCCAGCTTCTCCGTGCCTTCACTCGGAAAGAGACTGCCGATATTCGCAGGCTTACACTTTTCCAAGAAGATCGGAGGGAAGGGGGATTTTTCAATTAGCCGGATGACTTGCGCCCTGTCCATTAGGAAAAAGAGCCTAAATAGGGAAATGCCTATTGGACTGTCCTCTGGTACGCTTGTTTATTCTGCCTCTCTCTCTCTGTGTCTCTCTCTCTCTCTCACTAAACAATAGTAACAGTGTCTCTCTCTCTCTCTCTCTCGCATCCCATCACTCACCGTTTTATTGTTTACTGTGTACAGTGGTTTCTCTGTTCCAGTTGACCTTTGACCTGTGTTTGAAACTGCTTAGCACTGGGACGCACCACGCCATCAGCTGAGGTCACACTGTGTGAGTGTGCGAATGACCAATACAAACACCGTCTAATGTAAGACCAGACTGTCTTAAAACTGTGTATTCATACTACTGAGTGTGGCTGAGAGAGACCACCTTTACACCTGGTCATTTCACATCACTTCACACGCAGCCGGGACCCCCAACCTTCCTGCCCCCGTTTGAGCTAAATAGGCAAGATGATTAATTCCGGGTTCAATTCCAGCTCTCAGTTGAGGTCACTACCAAGAATAAGCGATTAGCTAGCTGCCCGTAGCTGTGGTAGAAGTAGCTGGACTCTACTGAACGTTAAAGCCAGGGTGGGGAGTTTAGCAAGTAGCCACGGTGCAAACTACTAGGGGTCCCGGGGCGGGGTATGATATGATACTATGGACATGATACGTGATACATAAGCAACAGAAGTGGTTCATAAAGCTGTATTTCAAAGAGAGGACGCCAATCGCTGATTCTGTTACAGCAACGTAAAGCACACAGGCAGCTGGGCTTCAGCCTGACTGTTAACACCCTGTCGCCACCTGGTGGGTGTGTTTTCAACTGCGGCAACAAACGTGCTTTAAGTAAACAATCAATCCTTTTTTGGTTTTACCTGGAGGTACATTGAGTTCATTTTCAATGCAGCCCTGTATTTGCATCTTAAAAAAAAGAAATTAAAAAAGAAATTAAAATGGAATGTGATTCAATCTGATTGAACTAAACTGAATAATGAAATCAAACAAGATAAATGAAAAACATAAGATTTCATTAAGAAAATGGGAAAAATAAATAAACCTCAGATGATAAACCAAATAATAAGATTTCAACATAGAGGGATAGATTTAGGCTAAACAGTTGAAACTAAAATTTAAAATCAAAAAGTCTAAATAAAAAGGATTATAAAAACTAATAAACCATGTAATAAGATTTCAAATAAAGGGATAAATGGTGGCTAAAAGAATTTAAACATTAAAAATGAAGGTCAAAATAAAACTGATTATAAAAACTAATAAACCAAGTAATAAGATTTCAACACAGAGGGATAAATTTAGGCTACAAATTAAAAATGAAGGTAATAAAAATGATCATAAAACTAATGCAAAAAGTAAAAAGATTTCCACATACATTTAGGCTAAAATTGAAATGACATTTAAATGGAAGTCAAAATAAAAAGGATTATGAAAACTAACAAACCAAGTAATAAGATTTCAGCACAGAGGGATAACTTTAGGCAAAAATTGAAATTATATTTAAAATGAAAGCCAAAATGAAATGGATTATGAAAACTAATAAACCAAGTGATAAGCTATCAACATAGAGGGGTAAATTTAGGCTTTTTTTTTTTTACTAAAATAGAAAATGAAGGTCAAAATAAAACATTATATAAACTAATACAAATAAATAAAACAGTTGTAGCGTTGAGAGAAAATGAAATAAAACAATAAGCAAAAAAAAATCCAAAAATAAAGGTAAGAACAATAAAAACCTAAAATGAAATAAAAATGATGACAGAAATGATAAACCCAGTTAAAACAGCTTTCTGAAGGTGGCTTGAAACTCTTTGTGCTGTTTGGGCCATATATATGCTATCCATAGATAATCCTGATACTCCAGACGCATGAAATGATGAGGTGTAAACGGGTCTGTCTGTGTGTGGGGGCACGTCTGGCCATGCCTGAAGTGTGTGTATGGAAACTCCATGTGTGTGTATATATATTTATAGTCTGTGTAAAAGCTTGTGATGTGCTCAGTGAAAAGCCCGTGTTCAGGTTTTAGTTTGTGCATGTGTGTATGTGTTCACGTCAGGCACTGAGCTCGCGCTGTTTAGTTTCGCCACACTGCCACACAGTGAAGAAACATTCCATTAAAGATGCAGGGATGTTACCGCACGCTGATGCTGTGTGTCTTATTACATAACATCCATACATACATACATACATACATACATACATACATGCATATCAGCCATTATAGGCGCCATAGAACGTATGTATTCAGTATGTTTATATTGTCCTTTGATGTTCTACTGTGACTTTGGTCAGTGCTGTGGTTCTACATTGTGCCCATTTACACCCCATGATTTGGCCCTAGAACGAGCTCACGGTGAGCTCATGAATATTTAGTTGAGATCGGCTCTGATTGGCTGGTTTACAGCGAGATGCCGACCTTGATGATCACACAGACACATGTGGAAATAGACTAAATAAAATGAGCCTCTGTGTAAACAAGCTCCGCCCTCTTGCTGTTTAGTTAGCTATGCTAGTTAGCTTGGAGATAATGCTAGTGACTAACGTTACCTATGCTAGCTACTGGCCTTCCATCTGGACATCAACACACAGTAGATTAAAGTTGTTCCTCACTATGGAACTCTCAGTTTAAGATGATCTGCTTCAACCGGCAAACACGGATACAATCACACCACATTGCTGCTACTCACAGCTGGGGTTGTGATGCTAATCAAGGTGGAAGCTGTTCGGAGCTGCTCCATATTGTCCAAGAGTTTGGGAAACTGTCCGGAGTGAGATGTGAAGACTGCGGGATTGAAGTTGTCCGGGGTTCCTGTTGGGAGCTTCTTCATCAAATGTTGCGTTCCACCTTAAATGGTGCTGTTGTTACATTCTAGCACCTGTACAAGCTGCAGGATTTAAGGTGGAATGGAACATTGGATTAAGAAGATCTGCTAAGTGTTCGTTGTGCCGACATCGCCTTCACAGCCTGGAATGTTTTACCGTCGATCTTTTGGAAATGCAGGATATGTGTTTGAAGGAGGAACGATGGTTCTATGTATCGAACTCCCCTTATTACACTATGACAACGTAAATACAGTTTTCCATTCCATGTCACCTTTAACTTTGTGATAGCAATATTTACCACTTTGTGATTGGCCAGTCTCTCACTTTTTAGGTCTTATGATTGTATTTTAAAACAAAAGGGTCCAAAAGCAGACAGAACTGGAGCCCAACAACCATCAGCTCCTAGATGCTGGATGTACTAAGACATTCCACTGCAGTTCTGTAGGGTTACTGCATGGTGTTGCCGTATGGCAACAATGATACATATTTAGCCTTTTTGCATGACTCCAATCTGTAACTCAGTCTTTTCCTTTTATTTTGGGAAACTGAGGACGTTCTGAGTCACATGGTATATTTCTAACTGATCACATGTCTTCCTGCTCACGCACACATCACATGGTGGAGGCCTGGCCTCTGGAGTCCTATCAGCCTCTGTATGACTTAATATTCATGCACAACTTCAAGAACACCATTTGTGGAAGGTTATAGGTCATTTCTATACATTTATTTATTATATTTTATATGAAATAATTAATATGTGGTTGTTGCCCCAAGGCAACAGCGTGCGGCAGTGGAACTGCGATCTGCTTGCATATAGTGGGAGTAAATGCCATTCCAGATTGAAGTTCCATTGTCACATGATGTCTTCTTTTATTAACCTCCTTGTATCTACACTCCCTCTCCACTTCATCAGGTCCACTGACCATATAGGAGCACTCCTTAGTCCATCTGCTTATCTGTATACTGTATTACCCTGTTCTTCAATGGTCAGGACCACCGCAGAGCAGGTACTATGTGGGTGGTGGATCATTCTCAGCACTGCAGAGACACAGACGTGGTGGTGTGTTAGTGTGTGTTGTGCTGGTGTGAGTGGATCAGACACAGCAGTGCTGCTGGAGTGTTTAAACACTGTGTCCACTCGCTGTCCACTCTGTTAGACACTCCTACCTTGCTGCTCCACCTTGTAGATATACAGTCAGAGACGATAGCTCATCTGCTGCTGCACAGTGCCGTGTTGGTCATCCTCTAGTCCTTCATCAGTGGTCACGGGACGCTGCCCTCAGGACGCTGCCCCACAGGACGCTGTTGTCTGGATAGTTTTGGTTGGTGGACGATTCTCAGTCCAGCAGTGACACTGAGGTGTCCAGCAGCACTGCTGTGTCTGATCCACTCACACCAGCACAACCTAACACAACACCACCACCATTTCATTATCACTGCAGTGCTGAGAATGATCCACCACCCACATAATACCTGCTCTGTGGTGGTCCTGTGGGGGTCCTGACCATTGAAGAACAGGGTAATACAGTATACAGAGAAGCAGATGGACTAAGGAGTGCTCCTATATGGTCAGTGGAGTGGTTTCCTCTCATGTAAGTCACTGAACATGGGGTGACTCATTACATCATGACTCCAGTGCCCTAGACTGGAGAGGAAATAAGCCTAGTCCTGGACTATGCAGCATTCCAAGCGGAGATTCCCCACTGAAGGTTTAACGCTTAACCCCTGTCCAGGAAACCGGCCTTCACTGTTTACACCGAGTAATAAGTAGTTAAACGCAAGGACAAGACGTTTGGCCGCTTTCACAGATGAAGCGCAGTATAGTCCAAGACCAGGCTTAATCCAGTGACTTTCTTGTAGTAACTGTTTGACCAGAAGATGGCGACAGTTCTCCCTCTAGAGACTGAAAGCATTTCAACCCTTCAGTTTAACCTTATTTCTGATCACATTTGCAGCTCTATCATCCATAACTTCAGCTCAGTAACGCAGGATTTGATGTACCAGGTCAACAGGGGAACCTAAATTCATTAAATAATAATTAAATTAAATAAACAATAACAAAAAACCTAATACACAATTTCAGACTTCAGACCACATTCTTTTATGTTGACTGATAAAGAAATGACCACTTTAAAGGAGCGGTATGTAAAATGTCTGGTTTGAAATTCTCCAAAACTAACTGATATTCTAGGCTTTTGCATCTGACCTCCTGTCCATTATGCTGAAGGTGCTGCTCCCGGTTAGATTATTTAAGTACAGGTAGCCAATGAAAGGAAGAGTAAACCAAAGCTCTTGGCTGCCTGCTCTTGACAAGAAACAGCAGAACTTAAATTCATTAAATAATAATTAAATCAAACAAATAATAACGCAACAAACAACCTATCACACAATTTCAGGCTCCAGACCACCTTCTCTATCACAACAACAAACACACTAAAATCAACTAATTCATTATGTTGACTGCTTTACCATTTTAAAGGATCGATATGTAAAATGTCTGGTTTGAAATACTCCAAAATGAACTGAAATTCTAGAATTTAGCCTCCTGTCCATCATGTTGAAGGCGCTGCTCCCGGTTAGGTTATTTAAGTGCAGGTAGCCAATGAAAGGAAGAGTAAACCAAAGCTTTTGGCAGCCCACTCTTAAGAACCCACGTTAAGCAGCAAACAAAAGAAGTGATAGAAGAGGAACAAGAGTTGGCACTGCCTTCCACCACTGGAGACGCTTTCTTGGAGAGTAAACAAACAAAGTTTAATGCTGAACTTGCATCGTTTCTTCTAGACTGGTAAGTAAACAGCTGTTAATGCGAAGTCTGAGGTCTGTGCATTTCCTTNACTTGTCTATGTTACAGTGGACGAGAAGTGCAAAACAAATTCCCATTGCAGAAACTTACAAAACTTACAAAAGCAAAAACAAGTTAACAAGACGTGAAACACTTTTACCAGTACCGAAACACTTTTACAAATTGTGAATTCTGATGGAAGCTGGATAAATGTGTGCCACAAAATGGACAAAACATGCTTTAGCATTGTCACTATCCCAAACTCCACTCACTCTACCACTGCCAAAAAGTTTGATTGACAAGGGTCTGCAACAACAACTTCCCTGTGTGTGACCTACCCTTTCCATCAGAATTCACAGTTTGTACATTTTTTTTCTGTATTGGTAAAAGTGTTTCATGTCTTGGAAATTTGTTTTTACTTTTGTAATTTTGTTTTCTTCAATGTAATTTTTTTCTTGTTTGTAAATTTGTTTTGATTTTTGTAATTTTGTTTTCTGAAATGTCTTTTTCTTTTTTTGCACTTGTAAAATTGTTTTTGCTTTGGTAATTTTGTTTTCTTAATGTAATTTTTTTTTTCATTTGTAAATTTGTTTTGATTTTTGTAATTTTGTTTTCTCAAATGTTAATTGGTTTTGCACTTCTCCACCACCGTACTATATACTGTGCATTTAGGCCTTGCAACAACAAACTAACCCTCCAGTGCACCGAAATTAGGTTATAAGTCTACTATAAAACTTCGGCACTGTTACATACCAACACCAGCTGCTCCTGATGTCCTCTACTACTGCCATACCACCTTAACTACCACATCAGACCAAGCTTGCTGGATTGTTTTGGGCATTTTACAAGTCAGTTTTATGATGCTGTTTTTTATAAATGATACAGAGACCCTTAACATTCTTCTGTGCTGGTTCTAATCGATGTCCTCCAGGGTAAATAGGACATCCAGGTATGAGCGTGTCATCACTTTGTTAGCGTGGAACGGCTAAATGATGATGAGATTATATCTCTGTCTCACGCACACACAGACGCTGTTGTTAACTACGCTTGCAAATGCCTGTCTCTGAGCGATAACTGGAAATGATCCACATTCTCAGATAACTTATCACCACTGAGTGACGTTCAGTGCACTTTGACAGGCACAGCTGAGGTGTACTATCATTTGTCCACAGTATCAGCCCAGCAGCCAAGCAGATTCAGGGGACTGATTATGTCAACACAGCTGCAAGAAAAGCGCCTTTTTTTTAATGGTGAGGTTTTTTTAGGGGGGTGGGGGGCGTGGTGGAGAAATAGACCAAGGGTCACTCACTCATTGCATGAACCTGATTACTGCAGAACTTTTAGAACCGATAGAAGGTGTTCTTTACACGGTAAACTGTCTTTACGTTTGAGCCTTTGAGTTGCACATACAATTGCATGGCTGAGAGTGGATGAAGTAGGTGAACCTTTGCTTTCAATATCTGGTGCGGCCCTCTTGCGCAGCAATAACTGCAGCCGGAACAATTCCAGGAACTGTTCATTAAACCTGCACATCGGAATTGTAGCCCATTGCTTCAGCTCTGGGACGTTGGTGGGTTTTCTCACATGAATTCCTTTGTTTCAGCCCCCTCCACAACATATCTACTGGAGTAGGGTCAAGACTTTGACTTGGCCATTCCAGAACATTACCCTTATTCTTCCATGCCCATTCTTTGGTAGAACGTCTTGTGCGCTTAGGGTCGTTGTTCTGCTGAACGACCCATGGTGAACGTCTATACGACTCAGCTCATGGACAGATGTCCTGACATTTTCTTGACTCTAGAATTTGCTGGTATAGTTCTAAATGTATGGTTCTGTCAATGATGGCAAGATGTCCTGGCCGTCTAGATCCAGTAAAACAGCCCCAAACCATGATACTACCACAACCATGTTTCAGGCATAAGGTCCCTACGCTGGAACACAAGGTGTTCCTTTTACAGCATATCTACTGGATTAAGATCAGGACTTTGACTTGGCCATTCCAAAACAGTAACCTTATGGTAGAATGTCTTGTGTTTTTTGGGTCGTTGTTCTGCTGAATGACCCACGTTAAACCTCTACAGATTCAACTCATGGACAGATGTCTTGACATTTTCTTGATTCTAGAATTTGCTCATATACTTCTAAATGTATAGTTCTGTCAATGAAGGCAAGACATCCTGACCCAGATTCAGTAAAACAGCCCCAAACCATGATACTACCACCACCATGTATCACAGATGGCATAAGGTTCATACGCTGGAACACAAGGTTTTCCTTCCACAGCATATCTACTGGATCAAGGTCAGGACTTTGACTTGGCCATTCCAAAACAGTAACCCTATGGTAGGGCGTCTTGTGCGGTTGGGGTCGTTGTTCTGCTGAATGACCCACGTTGAATCTCTATAGATTCAACTCATGGACAGATGTCCTGATGCTTTCTTGACTCTAGAATTCGCTGGTGTAGTTCTAAATGTGTGGTTCTGTCAATGATGGCAAGACGTCCTGGCCGTCTAGATGCGGTAAAACAGCCCAAAACCATGATACTACCACCACCGTGTTTCAGAGATGGCATAAGGTTCTTACGCTAGAACACAAGGATTTCCTTTCTCTGGACGCTTCTCAGTTACATCCAGAACTTTAAGACTTGTATGCAAATGTCGGTTTAAGTTCTAGGTCATGTTTATGCATTATTCTAAAGGGTACACAAGGTTGAAAGCACCACTGTATACACAGTTAAGTTATTAACAACAATCAACCATGTTTTGGAATGGCCAGGCCAACTTGAAGTTTGTTCCCAAACTTTACCCCTTTCTAGCTGAACTTAGCCATGTGTAGTTCCAGCCAGTAGCTGTTACAGGACTGACTGATAAGGATATTACCCGACAGCATAAAACTCAATTAGGCCATTAAAATGCCATATAATAAGTGTGGAAGGTGAATCATTTGAGAACGCCATGCAACAGCAATCTAAGTAATAATGATAACAGCATCTCTTATTATGCAACTTTAAAATGTAATAGACCTGTTTAAATAGCATCTGCTGTATACATTTCTGGAAATAAATAAGAGAGGACACCAGTTTCTTCTTAAATCAGCATCTCCACATGTACAGCAGGTTCTTAGTGAGGAACAGAAGGTTCGGTTCTAGCTTTACTGGCAGATACAGTGAGCGTCTGGTTCATAAGAACAAGGGCAAGCAGCAAACACACAGGACAACACAGCTACAGACTGGCAGAGGGCCAAAACCACTCTCTACTGACCGTGATGAGCGCCACCTCATTCCAATGTCACAACCACCGTAAGATGACCTCAAGTGACCTACAGAGAGACTGGCGAGCAGTGGCTGGGGTGAAATGCACAGTGAGCATGGTTCTAAAAACAGGTTTCTGGAGGGTCATTAGTGATTTTCTAAATAAACAGATCTAAATACAATATTTGATCTGGAATTTGGGAGACGTGTTTCCAGTAGTGTATAGAATCAAACAGAACTGCTCATTTTGGTCAAACACAAACCCAGAAACTGTACAACTAGAGAAACTGATCATTTTCAGGTGGTCTCTTCAGTTTTTCCAGAGCTGTATGTTCATTACTATATGTACGTCATATGTACTTCATAAAGTGCATGAAGTAGTGTATATGTACTTTAAGAAACTTATAAATCTTTGAGTTTAAGAACTAAATCATGTTTTCTTGGACTTCAAGCCTTCAAGGACTTCAACAGGACTTCAGATATTCACTCTCATAATTATGTCAGAACAAAACCTTGCATTTCCAAAATCTTAAAAGGGAAAATATACTTCACTTTTAATACAATTCAATGGAACCAGATTTAGTTGGAACAAGTCCAAAAATAGTTTTGGTCCATTCATGACAACAGATGTTTCCAAATTAGATTTGATAGATTTAAAAGGTTTCAAAGTGATGATGGAAAGGTTTTAGGAGTGGTGGTAATGTAAAAGATGGTCAATATAAGTAATACCTATTTCTCATGATGATATTGTTCAGCCTGTTCCTAGACTTTACGTAGGGTTTAAGTCATTAAATACAGTGAAGTCGTTCCACTTTCATTAGTATGAAATGTAGAACGGTGTTGGGTAGTCATTGATTAGTTGCTGCTGGTGGAGGAGGGGCGCGAGTCCTACACTGATTAGTTCACGGGTTGATACAGTTCCCCATCATGCTCCTAACCTTTGAACGTCCATGCAGGAGGGCTGGAGTCCAACTCCATCTCACACACGGTGACCGGCCTATATAAACCCAGCGTCCCTGGAGTTTTAGTGTCACTCACCAGAGCACCCCCTCTAAGGTAAGAGCTCGTCTGATCTACAGGGAACGAGAAAAACAGGATGGATGGACAGAAAACAGAATGAGAGAAAGAAATAGGAGAGAGCCAAAGAAAAGCTCAGAATATAGAACTTGGAAAAAAGGGTTATATAATCAGCTAAATGGCATAAATGAGGATATATTCTGCTGTTCACTCACTCTGTAGCTTTGCTTTCCTAGGTTGAATAATTTTCAGTAGTAAGGACACAGTGTCACTTTTTCTCTTGAAGCATCAAAAGCTATTTTGGCTGCTAACTAGCACCCCCTTGTGGAGGGCTTTACCCTGCTTAATGTTAGGAATCTAATTACCAGCCAGTTCCATGTGCTGCTTCACAGCTTATTGGCGCCCCCTTGTGGAGGGCTTTACACTGCTAAATGTGAGGGATCAAATTACCAGCTAGTTGCATGTGCTGCTTTACAGCTAATTATTTCCAATGCTGGATCGTTACCCACAAGGTTATATCCAGCTGGGCACCAACGGTTCCTGTTAAAGGAAACAAGTGTTTCGAAGGCTTGTGATGGGGACCTTTTTGAAACCCCTATTGAAAACCTCTAAGCAAAGCAAGCAGGGCATGTGTATTCAAATCTGCCTAAACAAGAGTTTCTGTCTTTCGGCAGATCATTGTTTGAGAACAACTGTTTAGGACTGATAGATAAATGTTTGTTTGCAAGGTTTATCCAGGTACATTTGGTCCCAGTTTTAACATTTTAGAAATGGCTATTTACCAGCACCAGAAGACATACACATGAAATGCAGCCCTACTAATTCCATGACTGTGATGCTTTAATTACCTAATAACGACAACAACAACGTTCTCTCTTCTTTTGTAGACCTCAGCCATGAAAGTTGTGGCTCTTGCGCTGACCATCCTCTTGGCTTTGGGTGAGTCGCTTTATCGCTTGTCCTTTGTCCGTTCCTCTTCGCCTCGGAATTAGGTTAATGGTTGTCCATGGTTGAGGCCTGATTTACTAAGAGTTGTAAAACGCAATATCCCATTGTGTCATATCTACACTTTGGAGTTTCCCCTCAATCTGATTATCACAGCCTTTATACCTCTCTCTGGATGGTTGAGGTCCAGCACACTCTAAAGACTGAGTCTTTCCTCCCTGTTTTGTTCCCAGGCTCCCATGCCCGTACCCTGCAGGCTGATGCTCCCTCTCAAGTGGAGCACTACAAGGCGGCGGCTATGGTCTACTTGAACCAGGTGAAAGCCCATGCCACCAAGGCCCTGGAAAACCTGGAAGGAACCGAGTTCGACCAGTACAAGTAAGAGACACAGCTACTCATTTGACTTAAACAATATGAACTCCTGATCACTACATTTCATTCTTGCTAATCAGCGGTCATTAGCTCTGAAATGAACTAGCCCATCGCCTGAATGGGCATTGGTAGAGTTATCCTATGCTTTCTGCAGGGGCACATATGCCAACCTCCTGCCCAAAGTGTCCTCTTTTGAAAAAAAACGAAATATGGTCACCACAGAAGATGGGGAACAGGGGTTCCCTGGAACCTTCTTTGACCACCACTGCTCTAGAACATTGTTTACAGACTCAGCCCATAGGTAGTTATGCCCGAAACTGGATCCCTGTGAAGCACTTACCTAGAGCTTGTGATCACCAACCGTGGTTCTGAAAATATTCAATATATTGATTGGTTGGATCAGGTGTAGAAGATTAAGATTCAGTTGATCTCCAACTCTGTCTGCTCATAACCAGTACCCAGCAACCTAATTCAGCTATACATGTCTTACCTAGTCCACCACTTACCTAGCTGTGGTCATCTAGACCACAGACAGTGGTAGCAGTTTGATCCAGTTAATGAAGGGCTTGACAACTAGCCGGTGTATTCAGGTATATTGGAACAGGGAATACTTCAGAAGCAGACTTAAGAACACCTTGCTGTTGAATAATGACAAGCAAATCCTGGTCCTAGAAAGCTACCTACCTAGCGTTCAGGTGTCTTAGGTTAGAACTGCACCCTACAGGAAAGCAGATCTCAAGAAGTATGTGACCATTGCTCAAGGAGAACCAGCTAAACTCCTTCCCTGTTATTCTAACCACCCTAGGCAGAAGCTGACCGAGAGCCTGGACAAACTCCAGCAGTACGCCGACACCGCCTCTCATTCCCTGAGCCCATACGCCACCCATCTCGCTGACAGCACCAAGCAGGTGCGTGAGCACATTCTGTCTGAGCTGGAGAGTCTGCGTTCCCAGGTGGAGCCCCACGGTGCTGAGCTGCGTCAGGTCATTGAAAAGCACGTAGAGGAGTACCGCAGCAAGCTTGGCCCCATGCTCCAGGAGTACCTTTCTGGCAACCAGCAGGAGCTGGCTGCCCTGCGTCAGAAGCTGCAGCCCGCCCTGGAGGATCTGAGGCAGAAGGTGGAGACCAACTTTGAGGAGACCAAGTCCAAGCTGGTGCCCATTGTGGAGGCCGTCCGCGCCAAGCTGACCAAGCAACTGCACGACCTCAGGAACCTTGCCACTCCCTACGCTGACGAGTACAAGGAGCATGTGCTGAAGGCCGTGGAGGACGTGAAGGAGAAGTTGGCCCCCCACACCACCGAGCTGCAAGGACACCTGGAGCCCTACATGGAGACCGCAAAGGCCAGGCTCATGTCTTTTTATGAATCCGTCGCCCAGGCTATCAATGCCTAAACACAGCTCAGTGAAGGACATGCATGATCAGTCACATACAGCTCAGAGTCATACGTTCATATACTTGGTATTATAAATGTTCAGTTACGATGTGATGATACGAAATAAAAAACATGTTATATAAAACACTAATATCTCTGTCTCTTTCACACCGGTAGATCACCGCTCACTTCAGGCGGATTTATAGATCTGTATATAATGATGAGTCATTTCTTGTTACAATTTCTAGTTAGAAGTTACTTTATAAATAATTACTTAAATTAGATATAATTACTTTAATTACTTCAAGTGTATATATATATATATATATATATATAC
>CM067496.1:24786213-24824179 GCA_034552555.1 Semaprochilodus insignis
CCATACTGAGAGACAGACTTCTGTATGTGTAGCTCAATAAATATTGATCATATCAGTCTAAATTGATCATCAGTTATTGATCCTGGTAACCTTTATCTTCTCTCCCAACAGACCTGCAATCCCACACCTCCTTCTGGGTGGAGTTATTCTTTTGATGATGAGTGTATTCCATCAATGCTATCTATTTTTGGTCATAGTCTGTTTAACCACATGGATTCAGCAGGGTGTTTGAATATACTGGAAGGTATGCGGGTACGTTGTAGGGTCTATGCCATGCACTATATGTTATACGGTGATGGTGATGCCGTATGCTTGTGGTGGATCTAGTCTGGGATTGGTCCAGATGTTCACAGCCCTGACTGGTTAGCGGGCTCAGCCTAATATGCAACATCAGCGCAGCACTAGCACAATGCCGTCACGGCATACAAATACTAGGTGCGTTTCCCCTTTAGAAGCCTGTGATGTGACAGTACGCCTCCAGGCTGGAGAAGGTGATGTAGAGGAGCCACAGGCCGAAGAACAGCATGGTGGTCAGAACCTTCAAGGTTTTGGGCCCGCCCAGTTCTCCGCCCACCGAGGGCCGTCGCCGCAGCATTAAAACGGCCATGTTGATGAAGGCGCAGATGGTGAAGAGCGTGACGGAGAAGGCCAGCGAGCCGGGCTCCACCTTAAACTCCTGACCTTTGACCTCCCAGTACACGGCCGAGATGGACCAGGCCACTCCGATCCCCAGGAAGACGTTGACGGCGTTGCTGCCGGTCACGTTGCCCACCGAGGCGTCCGCGTACTGGTCCTGAACCGCAGCCACTTTGCTGGCGAATGTGTCTGAGGGAGGGAAGAGGGAGAAGAGGGAAGGAAAGGGATGAGGAAGAGAAGAATGGTCAGAGAAAAGGAGAGGAGAATGAAGAAATGTAGTGTTAGACACATTACGTGGGGTGCTCTGACACTTCTTGGTTTGGCTTTGTGTGGAACCTGTGTCATCTCAAAATGCCTGAGGGTCGTTGGAGAGATTGAGAAAAACTTGAATTGCTCTCTTAACCTAGATGTCGAGATCTGTTTGTTAGATCTCAAAGACAAGTTGCCAAAAGGCTTCCCATACACACATGCTGTGCTCCCTTCATTGGCTTCCTGTTGCTGCCCGCATTTAAAACTCTGGAGCTGCCTACAAAGCCAAGAACGGACCAGCCCCTCCCTACCTTATGGCAATGGTGAAGAGTCGATCTGTACCTCGAGCCCTTCGCGCTTCAAGTACAGCTCGACTCAACCCGCCATCCCTGAAGTCTCAAGGAAGACAAGCGTCCAGACTCTTCTCTGTCCTGGCTCCCAGATGGTGGAATGAACTCCCACTGGGCGTTCGAACAGCAGAGTCTCTCGCAGTCTTCAAACGCAGACTGAAGACCCATCTCTTCGTAATGCACTTAAGTGAGTAAGCACTAGTAGAGGTGTAAGTTGTGTATGTACTTGTGTTGTGTTGCACTTATAATGCACTTATAATGACCTTTTCTTTTCTATAGGTGTGAGCACTGGGCTGGGGTTGCCAGGTAGTGCTCTTTTTGCTCTATATGTGTGTATTGATCTATCTAGGTATCAGCACTGGCCCCCTGTTCGGGCAGTGTCTGAGCTCATGGTGAGTTTTAGGCTCTGAACTTCCTGTACTAGCTGGAATATTATCCAACGGAACACTAAGCACGGTTGTAAGTCGCTCTGGATAAGAGTGTCTGCTAAATGCCGTAAATGTAAATTTAAATTTAGAAAGCCGGCAAACTGATCTCTGGACTTAAGGATCTGTGGTGTGGTGAATGGGGGTCACCAACAAAGTAGATAGCCGTTGTTTTATATGTTTATTATTACCGATGTTCTATATTGTTGTAAATGGTGGTTTCCATAAAGGCCATTTGTCTCTCTCTCTCTTTCTCTCTCTCTCTCTCTCTCTCTCTCTCTCTCTCTCTCTATATATATATTCTAAAAATTTTTACATAGACGATATATCATATGTCATATCATAGCCTGATTTATAGACCACTTTATGCCTAAAAATATGGTGAAAATGAGATTTTTATGGCTGTTGATAATATTTTCCCGGTTTAGAAAGCTAGAAAAACAAAGCTCCAAAATTCCCCTCTGTAGAAACCTTTGATTCTGATGTCCACAAAACCAAACAGGAATTTAGAACCCTGACTTTATCCACCGTTCAGATTTATATCCTTGAACTGTATGCAAATTAGCGCATATTTAAGTAGATAACACCTCAATTTGGATATTCGAACATAACATTTCTGAAAATTTGTCCGTCAAAAATGCCACAGGGAAGTTTCATGGTGATCTCCAGGAGTTGTTACCCAAACTGTTACCCATATTCACCTCAGGATTTGTTTCCCTCTACCTTCAATACCCTCATATTCATCCAGATACATTTTGTAAAGGGTTTTCGATTCTGTGAGTATTTACCTACAAGCAANCATCCAGATGCATTTTGTAAAGGGTTTTCGATTCTGTGAGTATTTACCTACAAGCAACTGCCAGCTTATCTCAGATGCGTCCCAGATGCGTCCCGGGTTGTTTTCAGTCGTCGACAGGGCAGCCTATTATTAAACAAACCTGCTCTCGATTCTGTGGATCATGTATAACTATAAATCTATATCTATATCTATAACTATATTAATTCTCGAGAAAGTGGTTGCGAGACGGCTTCTGAAGAACTGTTCCAATCTGATTTACTTCGCCCGAGAAATTTGAAACGATATCATTACGGAGTGCTGACGCTGGACAGCTCTCGCTTTTGGATATTATTAGATGTTAGTGCAGCTTTTGATACTGTTCATCATAATAGCCTGATAAACAGGCTGCCTCGGGAACTATCTTCGATTGGCATTCATCATATTCATCCAGCGTAAAAACCGAGCTATCTACTGGCGATAGGCGACTCCTGTGCATCTTTCTTGCGGCGTTCTGCAAGGGTCTATCCTCGGCCCAATTTCATTTTCATTAAAAATGCCCACCCCCCTCCCGGGAAATCGGACTTACTGTTTTAATATATCTTTTCATGTTCATGCTGATGCCACAGTACCACCCTACTTTCCTTTATGAGGACCCGTTTACTGCTGGTGGCAGTACCCTAGAGGCCACCAACTGTATTACACAAAATTAAACTTAAAAATGAAATTAAATTTAAAAATGAAGGTCTGTTACACAGCTTTATGTATCGGCATATGATTTCAGTAGCTCAAACAATCCAACAGAATGTCCGAAAGCTATTACGGATTGGGTGGCCTGTAATTGAATGAAGGGGAAAACAGAACTGCTAAATTTGGACCCCTCAGAATGTTGCTAGAGGTTTGAAGAGGGATCTCATTTGCAGGCTTTAAGGATAAATTCTTATTCTAGAAATTTGGGTATCATTTTTGATTCTGAGTTAAAAGCTTGTAGAAGTTTACTGAGAAATATGGCTAAGATCAGAAAAAATCGGAAGTGCGATTTATTGGTCATCAATATATTGTTTCGAACTTGTGCGTAGCTGGCGGTAGCTTTTCCTTGTTCGCGGCCGACAAAATTTGTGCAGTTCCAGCCCCATGAACTCACCGGTTTGGAACCGGGGAACCCGTGACCCATGTGGCAAGGGGGTGGGGCTGCTGCCACCACGTAAATTTGTCCACGGCACCATTTTCAAAAAAAAAACCACCAGAATGAGTGAAAACAACGGAAGCAGCAGGAAAATGACCCCTCAGTGGCCAGCTAAAGAAAGAACATGTTCCGCCATGTTGTCTGTATGCGTTGTCCGACTTCCTGACTAAGGACTTCCCACACCCGGATTCGTAAACGTTCGGCTCTCAAACCAGCGGAAAAGGGAGCCTGTTCTGAACGGGTTCGATAGATCCTGAGAACCAGCACCAGCTCTGGCATGAGCCCTGGCACTTTTTGACTGGTGGAGCAGACGTATCAGACACACACCTGGTATGGAGGTTCCCAGGGCCACGAACACCACGGCGGTGACGGTGTCCTTGAGACCGATGGTGCAGCCGAAGTGCGAAGCTATGTCCCCGATGACGGCTGTGAGGAAACCGATGACCAGGATGGACACGATGAAACATGCCCAGCCGTTCCAGTATTCCGTCGGCGGAACAAAGGCGAACAGAACCTTCCAGAACACCGTCATCACGTGCATGAAGTAATCGCAGCAGGACGGCTGCCGTGGCTCGGCCCCCTCCTCCTCAACCTCCTCCCCTGAGACGAAGAGCGCATGTACATGGCAAAGTATCTCACTTTGAGCCGAAAGCAGATTTAAACTGGACGTATATAGTTCAGAACTGTAGACGCCAAGCCCGCTCGGTACCTGCACTGACGGACACGGCTTCGATGAACTGCTCTTTCCATGAGTGCGTCCCGATCACCTCAGCCAGGTTGGTGTCCTTCATCAGACGATCCACAGTGTTCTACACACACACACACAGATCCATCGGTATCAGGTCCGTCGGTATATCAGTATCTCCTTTACTCTCCATGAATACATACATTACATGGCCAAAAGTATGTGGACAGCTGGCTATAACACCTAAATGACCTTACTGGACATCCCATGTCAAAACAATGGGCAGTAAGATGGAGTTAGCAGCTATAAGAGCCTCCACTGATCTGGGAATGTTTTCCGCAAGATTTTGCATCTTCTCAAAAGAGCATTTGTGAAGACACAGTCAACGTTCTGGTTCATCCCCAAGGTCTTCTATGGGGCTGAGTTCAGGGGGCTCTGTCCAGGCCACTGTAGTGCCTCCATACCAAAGTCATCGTCTCCAAACTGCTGCCACAAATTTGAAATGTCTTCGGATGTTGTAGCATTTTCATCATACTCTGAAAACCAGCCCGCGGACCCATTATCCCCCTCCACCAAACTTGGCACTTCTGTAGGCAGTGTTCTCCCGGGTTCGTCCACCCATCCCAGATTCGTAGACCATGACTCCCAGATAATGTAGCGAGATTCATTGCTCCTGATAACAAGTATCCACTGAGTCCAGTGGTGGTGGCACTTTACACCACTCCAGCTGTGATCTTAGGCTCGTCCACAGGATCCCGTTTCATGAAGCTCCCGACGCTCAGTTCTTGTGCTGATGTTACTTCCAGGGTTAGTTTTGAACTGATGCAGCAGGGGATAGCCACTGCGCACTGCCCCACTCTGTGGGCCTGCATGGTCTACCTTTCCTAGAATCTTCCATTTCACAGTAACAGCACTTACAGTTGACCAGGGCAGGTCTGGCAGGACAGACTTGCGGCAACGATGACATCCTATGACAGTACCACGTCCCTGTGTCCCTTCAGTACAATATACGCGCTCGGTACAACATAACTCTGCCAGTGTTTGTCTATATGGACACTTCATAGTAATGGGTGTGGCCAAAGCACCTGAACGCAAGACTTTGGAGGGCGTGTCCACATACTTTTGGCCACATAGTGATCGGTAATGTGATTTCGATTGAATTTAAGTAGACTAGGAAGATTCTGAGCACCCACAGACGTCCAAAAGGAAACACTCCCACACAGCCTGAGGACAAATCTGGAAGAACAAACAGATCAGTGAGAAACGGATGGAAGGAAGTTGATGGAGAGACAAAGGAAAGAGCTCTGGAGAAGGGCATCCTGTCATTAAGAAACAGAAAGAATGAAAGGAGAGAAGGATGTCACTGGTCAATCACACCAACAAACACTTCACTCTCAAAACTGATGTGTTCAAGAACAACACAGGTGTAGTGTTTTCACTGGTTCAGTCCCGACCCTGCTAAATACTGCTTCACCCACCCGGCCCCGTCGCTGGTTACCCAACATTACCTATATATAACATCAGCCTAAAATGATGAACAGAACGTGTTTAAAGCAGAAGCAGAGAGCTGCATATAAGAGAAACCATTCAAACGAAACCCTGACGGCGCATGAACGCAGCACACTTCATGGGTATAACCGTAATCTAGCTATCACGAACCGCTAGCTAGCTAAATTAGCCTTTGTGGATTCAATCTGGACACAGTGGAAGACACAGCATGTAGGAAATGAACGTAGTCATCGAACAGGTTCACTGACACTGCCGATTTAGCAGGCAGGGCCACGCTGTCATAATAAAAGTCCCTTATACAATAATTGTTAATACAATACTAATACTGCTCAAATAGTAATAATAATAATAATAATAATAATAATAATAATAATAATAATAATTTCACTGCGATGGACTGGTGACCTGTTCAGGGTGTTTCCTGCTTTCCGCCCAGTGAGCGCTGGGATAGACTCAAGCACCGCCCCACTTCCCCCACCACCCGAAACCAACGATGGACAGGTGGCCTGTCCAGGGTGTTTCCTGTCTTCCGCCCAGTGAGCGCTGGGATAGACTCAAGCACCACCCGCCACCCTAACCTGTGATGGACAGGTGGCCTGTCCAGGGTGTTTTCTGCCTCCTGCCCAATTAGCGCTGGGACAGACCCAAGCACCACCCCCGAACCCACCTCCCAGACCCAGAAGGATAAGTAGTTCAGAAGATGAATGAATAAATGAATGAATAACAATAATAATAATAATAATAGCTTGCACTTAAACGAGTGTCTATGTCATGTAATATGGGCTAAACTCCCAAACTCTGCCTTTCATCTGGACACACATCTGTTTTGAGAGCAGTTGGAGGACTCTGATTGGTTGGTGCTTTAATCTGACAGTCCAATCGGGACGTCCTGCAGGTGCAGGCGTGATTTGAAAGCAGTCCAATCAAAAAGAGTGACATAAAGGTCTGACCAATCCATGAACACTGCTCATGCTGAGGGGCGGAGCCTCCTGTACCGGATCTAGGGTGCCGTTGGGTGCCATTCCCTGACGGAGCTACAGGAGAGGAGGGGGAGGGGTTGTATTAGTACAAACATAGTTACATACACACTCATGCAAAAACACTAGGAGTCGTCGTTACTGGTTCTGATGTAGCTGCACAGCATGTGGAAAAGGAAACTGTAACTAGCCTCACGAGTCCGCACAACCAGGCCCCGCACAGTACGGCCCCGAGAGCCATTAGGCTGCACAGTGGATGAGAGTCCTTAGTTTACAGGGTGGAAGGAGGATCTCTCCTTCCCTTCAGACACAACCTGGGTTCGTACCTTGAAGGCCATGCTCTCCTCTATAACGACCTCCAGTCTGCTGTTCTCTCCCAGTACAGGCTTCCCCATCTCAGCTATTCTCCTGGCCTCCTCCAGCTCAGGAGACGTACCTGAGAGAGAGAAGGAGAGAGAGAGAGAGAGAGAGAGAGAGAGAGAAGGAGAGAGAGAGAGAGAAGGAGAGAGTGAATGGGTAAGCACAGTACTGAATAACAGAAACATACTGTAATTCTGAAATACCTTATTATAATATAGAATATAGATATTAAAGATTAAAAATATTACTGAGAAAGTGAGTGAGGTTAGTTAGTCAGAGAACGTGATGATCTTACCCTGATTCAACAGCAAATCTGCAGCAAAACACAAATCAACCAATAAATCAACGAACTGATTAATCAATTAATTAATCCGTGAATCAGTGAATCAATTATTAAGCACTTAGACTACTATAGATAACCCATATGAGCATATACATATACACACAAACACACACACACATGCACACAAACACATTTACACACACACACACACACATATTAATACACACACACCAACAGAGTTATACACACATATACATATTTACACACACACACATACAGATTTATACACACACATACACACATACAGATTTATACACACACATACAGATTTACACACACACACACACACACACATTACAGATTTATACACACACATACAGATTTATACACACATACACACATACAGATTTATACACACATACACACATACAGATTTATACACACACATACACACACATTACAGATTTATACATACACATACAGATTTATACACACATACACACATACAGATTTACACACACACACACACATTACAGATTTATACACACACATACAGATTTATACACACATACACACATACAGATTTATACACACACATACAGATTTACACACACACACACCAACAGATTTATACACACACATACATATTTACACACACACACACACACACACATACAGATTTATACACACACACAAACACATACAAACATTAATACACTCACCAACAGGTTTATATATATATATATATATATATATATATATATATATATATATATATATACGCACACACACATAAACACACATTTATACACACACACACACACACACACAAATACATACACAAACACACATACATATATCCACACATACAAACACACAAAAAACACACATTTACAAAAACACACAGATGCTCACCAGCACACATACATACAACACACACCCACATATACACACAGACACACAAACACACACCCACATAAACACACCCACATTAACACACATAAACAAACGAACACCCACATAAACGCACATATAAAAAAACACACATACAGATGCGCACATGTAAACATACACACAACACACACAAACACTCTTATTCATAAACACACATACAGATCTCACATTCATTATTCAGATCAGGGTAATCATTCAAACCCTACGCTTTAACTGTCATAAACATGTCAAAGCCATGATGTTCACTGTTACAAGAATGAAAACTAAACAAGTATTCGAATGAAAACAATAAGAATCAAAAAGAGCCCAGAGTAAGCGACCCTGCACAGTAGAGCAGTGCGACAACACTGCTGTGCCAGGTGAACCTTCCTGCAGGTCCTTTGCGGTCATAAGGGGGCTTTGCTTTGCCTTTCTGCCTAGCAATATAATGGTGTCGTGCGAGACTGTCATGGAGAGACTCAGAATGGCAGCGGGTCATCTTCAGTGACGAGTCCCGCTTTTGTCTTGGTAGAGACGACCAACGAATCCATGTGTGTGGAGGGGCTGTGTTCAGTGCCAAGATGAACGGTTTGTTGTCACGCGTCACACGTCCAGAAGGCCTGGTGTCACTCCACCTCCACCCCTACCGCACCATCTGCAGGAACTGTGTGAGGATGTTCAAGCTGCATGGGATGGATTATCACAGGACACCATTAGGAACCTCTACAGCTCCATGCCGAGACGTCTGACAGGTTGGGTTAGCAAACACGGCAGCCCGACGCCATACTGAGAGACAGACTTCTGTATGTGTAGCTCAGTAAATATTGATCATATCAGTCTAAATTTATCATCATTTATTGATCCTGGTAACCTTTATCTTCCTTCCCAACAGTACTGCAACCCCACACCTCCTTCTGGGTGCAGCTGTTCTTTGATGATGATGAGTGTAATTTGGCCAAGGGCGCTCAAACTTTGCCATACAACTATGGGACAGAGCCACACACACACACACACACACAAGCACATGCACACGAGGATGTGCACGCGTGAAGCATGTCTGCAGTTCTTCAGTTGTTTTCTTCTGAAACTGGAGACGGCAGGTAGATAAGTGCGTGACCTGAGTGAGTGAAAGGTTGCAACATGAAGCTCTCAACAAATTAAATCTCACCCCCACACTCGTCCATCGGGAGACTTCTATCTCTCTCTCTCTCTTGCCCCACACACACACACACACACACACACACTCACCTGAAATCCCTCTCTTGAGCCATCTTGGTTCCTCTAGAACGATGTAGAAGCTCTCTCTTTTCTCATATTCCTGGATGTTGATGATGCGCACCTGTAACGTCTTACTACACACACACACACACAGGCAAGTGCTTATTTCCTTGGAGCGTAACCCCTGAAATATTAACTGAGACCCAGCCACGTAAATCACATCACAGCTGAACCGGCATCAATACTTAACAACACAGACAGTGAATAATTCAAACACACACACACACGTGCACACACACACTCACACACGTGGGCATGTACAGTACAGCTAGGGTGGCCACTTTCATAACCCCAAAGAGGTGGACATCACACCCCCAGAAGGAGGACATCAGGCACAAGTTAAAATCATAACCTAATCTATATAACACATACATGATGCTTTACTCACCTAACTGGGTGGAATTGTGAGTCAAACAGGAGCTTACTAATTGACTAGAACTTAGAGGGCTGACCTGCGGTTAGCCGGAAGGCGATTCACGATGTCACATGACCTTGGTAAACCAATGAAATGCAAGGCATGTCTTTTGACATGAACGTGAGCCAATGGCAGACATAATACTGTTGGTGAGTGAACATTTTATATAGCTCATCCCGAAAAGAGGACTAATAGGCGTCCGTCCAGGTACTGCAACCAGTACAACCCAATCCTTCCTAGAACAAACCAACCCCCCCTCAGTACAACCCAATCCTTCCTAGAACAAGCCAGCCCACTCCCAGTACAACCCAATCCTTCCTAGAACAAGCCAGCCCACTCCCAGTACAACCCAATCCCTCCTAGAACAAGCCAGCCCACTCCCAGTACAACCCAATCCTTCCTAGAACAAGCCAACCCACTCCCAGTACAACCCAAACATTTCCTAGTACAACCAAAACCTCTCCTAGTGCAAACAAAACCCTCCCAGTACAATCTAAACCCTGCCCAGTTCGAACAAAACCCCTTCCAGGACAACTCCACCCCCTTCCCAGTACAACTCAAACCCCTCCCAGTACAAACCAAACTCTGCCCAGTACAAACAAAATTCCTTTCAGTATTAACCAAAGTCCTCCCAATACAAACCAAACTCCTCCCAATACTTCCCAAAGTTCTCCCAATACAACCAAAACCCCCTCCCAGTACATTCAAAACCACTTCCAGTACAGCTCCACCCACTTCCAGTACCAACTCAGACTCCTCCCAGTACATCCCAAATCCCTACTTGTACAACCCAAGCTCGTTCTAGTACAAACAAAACCCTTTCCCAGTACAACCAAACTTCCTCCCAGAAGAACCAACACTCCTCCCCATGTTATAGTTCACTGGCTACGTGATCCATGTCTGCGAGGATGATAGTCATGGAGGATGCACACGGTTGGGGACTGGTTAGTAGCGATATGGACAGACGCTCCAGAGAATAGAAGGTGAATGGAAAATCAATTGGTTGCCACGTAACAAGCAGATTTGCATATTTGGCCCCCACACAGCAACTGGATTTCAGTCGACATTTGACCACCATGTGTAAACGGACGTGGCTGAAATCTCTTCAGGATACAATCCAGATGCTAGTCACATGAAACAAACAGGTGCAAACAGGGTCCTAGAAATGTCTCAGAAAACGGACTTCTTCCTATCATCTGGTGCATTTTGTCGGGGCTGTGTCTAAGATTTAGTGGCATCTAGCAATGAGGTTGCAGATTGCAAGAAACTGAATACCCTCCCTCTCCAAACATTCAGGAATATTCATATGGTATATTCAAAGAAATATAAATATCAGTTTAAAGCATCTGCCAGACCTAAACACCTGTCCAGTGCCGATACTTACGTTGGGCTGACAATGCCATCATACTGTTCTTCCTTGCATTATTCCCTGCAGCCATGTGCCGGAGGTTAGGGAACCAGCCTTGTGACGGGAGGGTCGCCGGTTCGATTATCTGAACTGACAGTAATGACTGAAGTGCCCTTGAGCAAAGCACCTAACCCCCAACTGCTCCTTTGGGTGCAGTGGATAGGGCTGCCCACCTCTCCGGGCAAGTGTGCTCATTGCCCCCGAATGTGTGTGTTCACTAGTGTGTCTGTATGAGAGTTGTTTCACTTCACGGCCAAAAAACGGCCACAAAACTCTCAACTCAGAGAATGATTGACCTAACGCAAATCCTACCCGACTCCCAGCAGTGAACATCACGCTAACATGGTGCTAGACAGCATGTATTCCCAGGAATGGCTGCAAACAGTACCCCGCCATAGTGGACCTTACTAGACCCCGATGCCCTTCATACTTCAAGTTAGACCACCTCTGTGAAGCACAGGTTAACCTTCCAAGCAATGTGCTATTAGCCCCTAGCCTGCTGCTAAGAGAGGCTAGTGGGCCCGGTAGACGGAGCGTTATGTGAGGAAAGCAGCTAGCCTTCATGTAATGTGCTATTAGCCCCGTAGCCTGCCGCTAAGAGCGGCTAGTGGGTCTGGCGGATGGAGCATTCTGTGCAGAAAGCAGCTAGCCTTCATGTAATGTGCTATTAGCCCCTAGCCTGCCGCTAAGAGAGGCTCATGGGCCTGGTAGACTGAGCGTTCTGTATGGAAAGCAGCTAGCCTTCATGCAATGTGCTATTAGCCCCATAGCCTGCCACTAAAGGAGGCTAGTGGGTCTGGTGGATGGAACGTTCTGTGAGGAAAGCAGCTAGCCTGGAGATGCAGAGCCCCCACAAGCCCTCAGGACAAAGCTCCAGATATTCACAGCTGGTACTGACAAAGCTCCACAAAGCCCAAAAAGTAGCGTTCGGGACAACTCTGTCCATGAACTTCCTCATTTTAGTGTTTTTGGTGCAATTTTTCTGACACCGATGTGATTCAGACATCATTGTGCATCCCACAATGTTATGCTGGTCTACCAGCTTGAACAACCACAGGCATCTTCAACCGGCCGAGATGTTTGAAGCACTATGTCGCTAAACAAATCAAAGCTAAACGCATTATATAAGAAGTACAGGGTTTCAGGATGTTATGGTTTCTAATGCATTGTAATGGCTCCATTACTGAGTGAGGGATTAACAAGGCCGCTGCTTTCACTGCTTGCATCTTTAATGGGAAGAAGATCCGTCCCACCCTAGACGCTACGGCATCAATAAAACACACGCACGCGAGCACACAACAAACTCTCCCGGTCACTTTCTTTCACTGTCCATTTACACATACAGGAAAGACCTCTGTGCATATATGTTTGTGTATTATGCTATAGTTTTTTGACTGAGCCGGAGAGATGGCATCGTAGACAGTGTGGGGACACAAGCAGCTGATATGCTAATCACTAAATCAGCCTCAAACCTGAAACACAGCCTTCCTCTAAGACATGGTTGCTGTTAGTGACCAGCTAGACTTCTTCAGTAAAGGGTAAAAGACGTACAGCGCCGCCTAGTTTACCATTCAAAGTTCAGGCTTTTGCTGCTAACACTAGACCGATGAACAGAGCATGAACACCTTGTTGCTACCCCCTCATATAGTCCAGCTAACCATCACCCGGAACATCAGCCATCATTTGCTTGTGTCGGTGAGTGTGGATTTACCAGGTCTGTTCGTTAGTGAACTCCAGCTCCCCTTGCGTCTGTTCGTAGTCGACCCCCTGGCGCGCCGACCCGTCCTCGGTGTGATAAGGCACTGTGACGGTGCCCCGGACACCCGAGTTCCGGTTCACAGGGATCTCCACCACGCCCGAATTCTCGGCCACCTGTAGCTCCC
Organism: Semaprochilodus insignis; assembly: GCA_034552555.1. Lineage (NCBI taxonomy): Eukaryota > Metazoa > Chordata > Actinopteri > Characiformes > Prochilodontidae > Semaprochilodus > Semaprochilodus insignis. The sequence continues at coordinate 24,799,566 of CM067496.1, forward strand.
GCTGCCCGAACGAGAAGATTCCCGCATGGTCATCGTCCAGAATGGTCACAGTGGTGAGCGAAGGCTCCACCAGCCGTGCGGCGTCTGTGCTGGCCCCATCCTCTTCTCGCACGTTCGTAAGGCGGACAAAGAAATGCTCGTCCTCTTCGAAAACTTCGTCGTCTATTATACCCACCTACAGCAAACAGAAACCGGTCATCAACACATAGACTGTATATATTACATGCGCTGTATGTCCAAACGGCGTTCAGTTGATCCTGTTCAGTCCCCATAGAGTTGTACTGACCAACACGATGGGATGCTCTGGAGCAGCTGCATTACAGGTTTGCACTTTTGGTCTGAACCCTGAGCCAAATCTGTGTTGTGAGCTTTCTAGCATGAATGCCACGCCTTAGGTTCTGCCTTAACATTGTTACAGGGTTAGGGTCTGGACTTTGACTCAGCTATTTCTTCTGCTGGTGTTTCTAGGTTGATCCACCATCTATTGAGGTTGGATGCAAGGTCTAACATTCTACTGTAGAATTTGAACTTGACACAGACCAGAACTCATAGCTCCTTCATATGGCAAGTGGTCATGGTCCAACAGCAGCAAACCAGCTCCAAACCGTGATGCTGCCGCCACCATGTTTCACAGCTGGGATGAGGTTACAATGCCAGAATACCATTTTTAGTTTAGCCAAACATGACATTTCTTATTTAGGCCACAAAGATCCATTTTTGCCATTTCTGCCCACATCCCATGACTTCAGGAGTCTTGTGTCTCGTCCAGGTGGTCTTTAGAAAGTTGGTGGTCTTTAGAAAGAGTGGTGGCTTTTTGGCTTTCTTCGTGCTATCATTCCATACATGCTTTTCTTGTTCAGTGTTTGCCTGATTGTGAACTTTGACACTGTCCAGTGTAAGAGAGGCCTGAAGATCCTTAGATGTTACCCTGGATAGCCAGGAGAGCTCAGTGCCCAGTGAGTGCTGGCAAATGATATTCTGAGACTTTGATGGTGAAGACTCAGGTTGATGTTTTTTGAAAAGGGCGGGGTCAGATACACTAACACTTGAATGTCACACCATTGACTGAATCTCCTGACCATCGTTGTCACATCTACCAAACCTGGTTATTCTGGAGGATTGCTGACTTTTGCCAGCAAAGGCATTTAATATTAAATTACTTTGTTCAATAAAGGGATGGGGGAGAAATGTTTGTTTAGTGTTATTAGATTAACTGGGTTCTGTTTGTCTACTCTTACAAGTTGAATAAAGACCTGGTCATATTTTAGGTCACATTTATGCAGAAATTTACAAAATAATAAAGGGGCCACAAACCTCCAAGCAGCACTGCACACTGCATATGTCTTATAATATTATAATCACCCATCAGAAAGTTGGCTCCATCCAATACCACTGGGACAGCCTTGGTCCCATAATTGACATTATCCAATATTGCGTCCAGAAAAAAAATTGTTATTTTGTTCTCTTTTACATGATATCTGATCATTTAATTCAATTATCTACCCTGTATTTGACCACTCCCTTTGTCCAATAATTCTACTTTATGATTTTTTAAAAAGATTCCACCTAAAAGGGTCCAAATCATAAAAAAACATGTATTTTTTGAAATATGGAAATTTGAAGTTTTATGTCAACACTGTTAAGTTTCAAAACATCATAGGTATAAGAACTCTAGATGTGTTCGATCGCAATGGCTTGCACTCTTTCCAGGACCTACAAATCTACAAATTTTATAAACCTACGTATTTTACAAATCTACAAATTTTATAAACCTACGAATTTTACAAAACTACAAATTTTACAAATCTACAAGTTTTACAAGTCTACAAATTTTATAAACCTACAAACTTTGCAAATCTACAAATTTTACAAATCTACAAATTGTACAAAGCTACAAAAATGACAAATGTACAAATTCAACAGATCCAAACTGCGGTACCAGAGTAAAAAAATTACTATATACTATAACGGCTATATAAATCTATATAAAACTTTATAAAAACAATTGTTCAGACATATTTACAATAATTATATTCTGTTTAAACCGAAATGCACTAATTATAATAATACACTGTATTAATCTAAATATAATATCATCATTTATATACTTTCTTTTGGGAGGTGTCGGTCAAAACCTAAATGTACACCTGAAATTTTTTTTCTCAAATTCTAAAACTTTTAAAAGTAGACTTTATGACCTCATTTCTTTTTAAAGTGAAGACGAAAGCTTTGGATTTCAGGAAATGTTGCCTCATGGTCACTACCTCAAAGTTTTATTCTATGGGAGGAGCTATATTTTAGCCACACCCCTGCATTTTAGAGCAGGAAGTGAGACTGCAACCCTGGGCTGTATTCAAAATGACACACTACTAGGGACAAAATGGAATGGAATGAAGTAATGGCTAATTAAAGGTGTAAGGTGACTCAAAGCTAAACGGTTTTAGTCTAAAGTCTAAGTCTGAACTAACTGGGTTGAACAATCCATATATGACAACATTAACATGTCAGTATAACACACAGTAAACACGTACGTTTGACCCATCGTCCCACCTTTATCTCTTTCCTGGTGTCTTCAGGCTGAAACACCAGCGTCCCCTCGCAGTATTCATAGTCTGTTCCGGCGCTGGCCGACCCGTTCTCTGTCCTGTACTCCACATGGAACGTTTTGGAGCCGCTGCCCCCCTGCAAGGTGACCCATAGGCTGACCTCCCCACAGCTCTCGGTGCACTGGTACTGCGGCTGCTCGAAGGCCACATGAGCGCAGGTGGCCAGGTCGTCCTGGGGGCCGCCGGTGGAGGTTCGTTTGGCCTGTTCGGACGCCGCGTGTTTCTTCAGCACGTTTCCGGCGCCGATCATCATGCGGGTAGCCTGGACTCGATAAAACGCCCGGCTCTTCTTCTGCTTCTGCAGGGTGGAGTAACTGGCCATCTCAATCAGCTGGTCCAGGTCTTTGTCTGGATGCTTGTGCCGCAGCTCCCGCAGCATCCGGATCACCTGCAACGGGACGTACAGCGTTTCACCAACGTCGCTTCAACCGGCGAAGGTTTCGGTGAAGTTTCAGAAAGTTCTTAATTAATATCTCACATTTCAACATCTGAATTATACTTCTGTGACTTCTCGTCAATATCTTAACCGTGATTCAGTGATGTTTGATTCAGATCTAACTATCAACATCATCCAAACTACATTTCAGCCATATTTCAAACTTCATTTCCATGAGATCGAATTCACGTCTAACATTTCAGAAACATTTCTACATTATCTCAGCTCATTAGCATACTAGTAATTCTCACGCCGGACGAAGTCTGATTGACGCACACTGAGCTAAAATCAAGGCTGGGTTTATTTAACAGGTTGACGGTCAACAGAATCCAAGCGAACATAGTACAGGGGACGGGCAAAGTCATATACGAAGAGGCAGGCAGAAGTCAAAACCAAATAGGCAATCAGAAAAGGGCAACCAAAATCAGAGGGTAGAAGAAGAGAAGGGGCGAACCAGAGATCAAACAGAGTCAGAAACCGGAAAGTCAGAACCAGTATCACTAAGATAGAGCACTCGGTAGGGAAACGGGAGTTGGCGATACTTCATGACGGGTACGTGTGAACCAGGAGCTTATAAGCAAAGTGACTAAATGAGATGCATGTGACTATGACATCATCAGGTAGTGGGTTCTGGGAGTTGGAGTTCAGGAGATCAGAGGCAGAGGGGAAACCCGGAAGCGTGACAGTAATATTATAGTAATGTACAGTACCGTATCACAATATCAAAATATTATACTTTGGCTGTATCACACACCTCTAATATGTGGCACAAAAACGTATATGTGTTTTTTTCACAATTAAAACGTTTTTAGTAAAAAGAATTTAGTGAATATTCATGATGAACAGACCCATAGAATTGGTTCAACAGGACACTTTTCCAATTCTCCTCAGTTCATCTTAAATGAGCTCGGGCCCAGAGAAAGCGGCAGCGCTTTTTCTGGATCTGTTCCTTTCTGGTTTCTTCTCTGCATGGTGGAGTGTTAACTTGTGCTAGTAGTGTTGGGATAGTGTCGGGAAGTGTCCCTGATCCCAAGCAGTGATTCCACTCCAAAATCATCAGGTGTACGTTTTTAATGCAGTGCCGTCTCAGGGTCCGAAGATCACGACCATCCAGTACTGGTTCTGGTCCTATGCGTGCAGAGACTCTCCTGATTCTCTGGATCTTTTAATGGTAGTATGGAGTGTAGATGATCTCCAAGCTGTTTTCTATTTCACATTGAGACACTGACTGCACCTCCGAATTTCCCAACCCCCATTATTCGGAAATTAGGTTGCACATTAGCACATATTTAAAGCTCTGTTAATATACTAATATACCTTATTAGTAATAAATGTGCACTATTCATTGCACACATACACATGTACACATAATACACATGTACACACAAATTAACATTTTATGCCCTGATGGTCTAATTGGCAGCATTCGAGTCCAAATTTCCTGGATTATGCCACGTTAGAGTTAAACAGTGTTTCATAAATTAGTAATATTGATATTCACTTCTATAGTAAGTGCAGTTTTGGTCATTAGGCACTAATTAAGTTTTCAGTAAGTCCATGTGCACACCATATTCTAAAGTAAAGACCAGTTAATGGCTTTTAGGAAGCCAAACCACACATGCCTTGGAATATTTGAACAACTAAGTGTGGATAATTGAGTGATGACTGAAAGTGCACACTCAATAATCAATACCGACGTTTAAAGGTCCCTTATTAATGAACTCAGGTCAAACAATAAATTTGACATTCCCTAGAACCGATAGGAATGAAATGCTGCCGGTGATACGCCATATACTACAAATACAACATGAGCTTAGGAGATTTGGCAGTACCAAATCTCACTTGAAGAGAAATTTCATTGAGATAGTTTCAGAAACGTCTCAACATTCGAGCAACTCAACAACTTTTGGCTAAAGGCATCCAAATACTTTGCTATGTTCGCTTTGGAGCTTCAGAACCAAGGAACCGTGTCTTTACAGTACACTGACTCTTGGATTGTTGACTGTTGGGTTGTTGTTTACTATTCGGTCCCATCTATGTGGGTGAGCTTTTAGGGGCTATCAACTCTTTAGGTTTAGGCTTCCTAGAACAGAATTTCACGTCTACCCTGAATGGCTTTGTTAACCTTAATTGAATTATGTGGAAATTTAGTAACGTTGAATTATGGAATTACGCTTTTGAGTAAACAGATGCCCATATTTCCCTTTCTTATTCCGCTTGTTATTGAAGCATAACAACAATGATGGGAGCTCAATCACAGAGCCTGCTGAGATACTGTAGGAGGACTGGACTTGGGATGGACCCTTTCTTAAAAGGTCTATTTCTAGTTCCATGAAAGCAATATTGTTTCCCTTATCCAACGAAAGATGACGCATGGAATTTGGAATAATTGAACACAATACACTGTCAAAGTGCTGTTGTAATAGAGTAAAATGAATTATGGATACATTAATGCGTGCTGGTCAGGCTTAATATGTGCAGAGTCATACAGTAATGGACCACCGGATCTTTGACGTGATGGACCTGTGTAAATGATATTTGTGTTATGCCACATCAGTGTTCAGACACTCTTGCATCAAAGAATTCCGCAGTTGGGCCAGATTTGGTGTAGGACCGTACGCTTCCATACACCTGCAGATTCAGCTACTTCCTTCACACTATGGCCAAATACAATCACTCCTTTTAGCCAATCATTAACATCTGCTAACATCCAGGAACAATAAATGATGATAAATTTAGACTGATGTGATCAATATTTATTGAGCTACGCATAAATGCCAGCATCCCAGACGTCTCGGCATGGAGCTGTAGCGGTTCGTAATGGTGTCCTGTGATAATCCATCCCATGCAGCTTGAACACTCTCACACAGTTCTTGCAGATGGTGCGGAAGGGGTGGCTCAGCGGATAATACCACTACCCGCCAGGGAGCTACCACCCCATGTGGGAGATGGGGGTTCAATTCCTGGTCTGGGTGGCTACACTGTGCTACACCAATAAGAGTCCTTGGGTAAGACTCCTAACACTACGTTGGCCTACCTGTAATATGAATAGCTTTGTAAGTCGCTCTGGATAAGAGCGTCAGCTAAATGCCATAAATGGGAAATGAGGTGGAGTGACACCAGGCCTTGTGGATGTGGGACGTGTGAAGTAAACCGTTCATCTTGGAGCTGACCACGGTGCCTCCACACACGGATCCGTTGGTTGTCTCCACCAAGACAAAAGCGGGACTCGTCACTGAAGATGACCCGCTGCCATTCTGAGTCACTCCATGACAGTCTGGGACGACACCATTGCAGTCTTTGGTGACGATGTTGTGGTCGCTGAATGTCCTTCAGTGGCAGTCGTTGTAACCATCTGCATGCATGTAGTCCTACATTGTGCAGCCGTCTGCCAATGGTTCTGGCACTAACAGGATGACTCATGGAGGACATCACTGCTTGTTGAATGTCTGCAATTGTGACTGTTGGGTCAGTCAGGTACAGTGCGTCACATGCACGGCCGAGTGTGAAACTTGAATCATTGGCATGTCTCACCATGTCAAACCTACCCACCAAGTTTCATTCCTGGCTGGTTGAACTATTTTTTGATGATGAGTGTATATGCACAAATTAATACAATATTCAGTTGATGTTTGTGGACAAATATCAAATGGGGCTCATCCAATCAGATTTCAGAACCAGGACTATTCTATTTATATTCCATATTACAGAACTTCCATATACACTTCTATCCCAGTAGAACTCCAGTGCCTACCTCCTCCCGGTCCTGCTCAGGCTCTTTGTCGGACTCGATGTTGACGATATTTGTGGTGGAGTTGCTGGTGGAGCTGTTGGGGTTCCCATGGTATTTACCCTCCATGATGATGTCAATGCCTTTTGGCGCCAGCTCGCCCTCCGTCTCCACGATGATGCCGTGGCGTTTTTTGGTACGGTAAGTGCGGTGCAGGTATTTGTAGAAGAGGAGTCGGCGGTCAGCGATCCAAGCCATCAGAACACACACGGGAAAGAACATCAGAGTGACCAGAGCCTCCCACACCTGCAACACACATACATATACACATGATACGCATGTTAATTCTGATTTAAATCCTGGGATCATAAGACAGTACACCCTGGGATACCAATACCAATACTCCAATACCAATACCTGATCCATAAATATAGGCCAATAACCATGTACCAATATCAGTACTAACTCTATCTAACGTAACGTACCCAATAAACAATCTGACGCTAACACCTCAGATATGCTAACTCATTTGTGAAGACATCACTCATGTGTCGTTTACCTGAGTGTGGAGAAACCAATGTTAATGGCTACCAATTTGCACCTCTATTCAGTTGTAGAGATCATCTCTATTCAGTTGTAGAGATCATCTCTATTCAGTTGTAGAGCCCACCTCTATTCGATTGTAGAGTCCACCTTTACTGAGTTGTAGAGTCCACCTCTATTCGATTGTAGAGTCCACCTTTATTGAGTTGTAGAGTCCACCTCTATTCGATTGTAGAGTCCACCTTTATTCGATTGTAGAGTCCACCTCTATTCAGTTGTAGAGACCACCTTTATTAGGTGGTAGAGGGCATCTTTGTTTGGTTGTAGAGTCCACCTCTATTCAGTTGTAGAGTCCACCCCTATTCAGTTGTAGAGTCCACCCCCACTCAGTTGTAGAGGCCACCTCTATTCGGTTGTAGAGTCCACCCCATTTGGTTGTAGAGTCCACCTTTATTCCGTTGTAGAGTCCACCTCTATTAGGTGGTAGAGGGCATCTTTGTTTGGTTGTAGAGTCCACCTCTATTCAGCTGTAGAATCCACCCAAATGTGGTTGTAAAGTCCACCTCTATTCGGTTGTAGAGTCCACCCGACTCAGTTATAGAGTCTATCTCTATTCAGTTGCAGAGTCCACCCAAATGTGGTTGTAGAGTCCACCTCTATTCAGCTCTAGAGTCCATCTTTATTCGGTTGTAGAGTCCACCCCTATTCAGCTGTAGAGTCCACCCCAATTTGGTTGTAGAGGCCACGTCTATTCGGTTGTAGAGTCCACCCCGACTCAGTTATAGAGTCTACCTCTATTCGGCTGTAGAGTCCATCTTTATTCGGTTGTAGAGTCCACCTCTCTTGGTTGTAGAGCCCACCTGTGTTTGGTTGCTGAGGGACCGAGTTACATAATCCTCTCTTGCAAATAATTCAGCCACACTCTATATACAAACACCAGATCGGATTGGCCCACTCACCTGTACGACGCCAGGTGAGATGACCGCCAGGATCATGTAGAGCCAGATATAGGCAAAGATGCTCCAGGAGGCAGTGATGAAGAAGACCCGGAGATGTTTAATCTTCCTCGACTGACCATCAGGAATCACCCACACGCAGATTCCAATGATGACAAACATGTTGAAGGCGGCGCTGCCCACGATGGTGCCTGGACCCAGCTCACCTGACTCAAATCCGTGACCACACACCTGCACATACGGACCCGCCTTCAGTAACATACCTAAACACCTGCCCACAAATTACTGCGTATGCATAGGGAGGCCAGTCTGGAATAGTCAGAATGGGAAGAATGAGAGAGACCAGTGTGAATGGTGCAGAGCATTCTAGAACAGTGTGAATGAATTAAGAACATTCTAAACCAGTTTAAAATGAGGACTAAATTCCAGAACCTGAATGGAGGGGAGAACATTTTAGAACAATGTGAATAGAGGGAAAACATATCAGAGCTGTGTAAATGGAGGACAAATATTCTAGAACAGTCTGGACAGGAGGAATGGGGGAGACCAGTGTGAACAGTGGAGAGCATTCTAGAACAGTGTAAGTGAGTAGAATGTCATAAGCAAGAACATTCTAGAACAGTATGGAGTGGAAAAATAACATTCTAGAGTGGTATGAATAAGGAAGAACATTCTGGAGCATTAAAAATGAAGGGAAGCACATTCTAGAACAGTGTGAAGGGTGGAGGATATTCTACAACAGTGTGATTGGAGGGAAAACATTCTAGAACAGTGCGAAGGGTGGAGGATATTCTACAACAGTGTGACTGAATGGAAAACATTCTAGAACAGTGGAGGACATTCTACAACAGTGCGACTGGAGGGAAAACATTCTAGAACAGTGTGAATAAGGACAGAGTATGCTAGGACTGTGTGGAAGGTGGAGAACATTCCACAACAGTGTGATCGGAGTGAAGACATTCTAGAACAGTGTGAAGGGTGAAGGGCATTCTACAACAGTGTGATTGGAGGTAAAGCATTCTAGAACCGTATGAATGATGACAGAGTACTCTAGAATAGTGTGAAGGGTGGAGGACATTCTACAACAGTGTGATTGGAGGGAAAACATTCTCGAACAGTGTGATGGGAGGGAAAGCATTCTAGAACCGTATGAATGATGACAGAGTACTATAGAACAGCGTGAAGGGTGGAGGACATTCTACAACAGTGCGATTGGAGGGAAAACATTTTAGAACAGTGTGAATGAGGGCAGAGTACTCTAGAACAGCGTGAAGGGTGGAGGACCTTCTACAACAGTGTGACAGGAGTGAAAACGTTCTAGAACCGTGTGAATAAGGACAGAGTATTCTAGAGCAGTGTCAGTGGTGCACTCTAGCTCAATGTGAATGGAGAGAGAGTATTCACATGTTGTCCCAACCCATTCTATAAGACCGGTATCGGAAAAATTAAGGCGTATTTTAGGCGTCATAAGAGTATCTGCACACCTTCAGGGCCACAGTAATGTACGGTAGAGGGCTGAAGAGCAGAGAAGGGGCAGAAGAGGGCATTGGCACAGCAGCAGCATGGCTTAGGAGAGGACAATGAAAGGCAGAGGAGATGAGTCCAGTAGAGAACAGCAGACAGTAGAGGGCAGCAGAGCAGTGGAGGGCAGCAGAAGTCTGGAGAAGGCAGCTGAGGGCAGTAAAATACAGTACATGACCATCGCAGTACTGGAAACGGGCTGTAGAGGGCAGTAGGGGCAGTAGAATACAGTAGATGCCAACAGAGAGAAGTATAGATAGTGGAGACCGAAAAGGCTCCTGAGGTTAACAAGTATCCACAGACGGTAGGAAAGTTTTGTTTCCGAAGGTGTAAAGAGTTAATGATTGGTTGGAAGGTGGTTGGAGATGAACTGATGTCACATTTTCCCTCAGATAGATTCAATCAACTGGTTGGGCTTTAACTGGGTGTGACATGAAAGCAAACTCCTTCATAAACGATTCCACGAAAGTGTATCATATGGAAAAAACCTCTCCAGCCCCGAAAGGCCTTATGACACCCTGACCCGACGTTACCCAGCAAACACCAGCAGTCAGATGTTGGCAGCCTGATTTATGTTCTTCCAGAAAAAGAGCCAATAGCTAACAAATGAACAAGCGTGAACGAGGAGGGATAAGGGGGCATTCAAGACCACTGTGCATGAGGAGGGAACTCTAGAACAGTCTGAATGGGTACAATCCTCGGGAAGAGCATTCTAGAACAGCGTGAATGGGTACAGTCCTCAGGGAGAGCACTCTAGAACAGCGTGAATGGGTACAATCCTCGTGGAGAGCATTCTAGAACAGCGTGAATGGGTACAGTCCTCAGGGACAGCACTCTAGAACAGCGTGAATGGGTACAGTCCTCAGGGAGACCATTCTAGAACAGTGTGAATGGATACAGTCCTCGGGGAGAGCATTCTAGAACAGCATGAATGGGTACAGTCCTCAGGGACAGCACTCTAGAACGATGTGAATGGGTATAGTTTTACGGTGAATGCATTCTAGAACAGTATGCATAGGGGGGCATGCAAGAACACTGTGCATGTGAAGACCATTCTAGAACACTGTGAATGGGTACAGTCCTTGGGGAGAGCATTCTAGAATAGCGTGAATGGGTACAGTCCTCTGGCAGAGCATTCTAGAACAGTGTGAATGGGTACAGTCTTTTGGTGAGAACAGTGTGACTAGGGGGGCATTCCAGAACGTTGTGCATGTGGAGACCATTCTAGAACAGTGTGAATAGGTGCAATTCTTGGGAGACCATTCTAGAACAGTGTGAATAGAGAATACATTCTAGAAGAGTGTAAACGAAGAGAGAATACATTCTAGAAGAGTGTAAACGAAGAGAGAATGTTCTAGAGGAGTTTGAACATAGGGAGAAAATTCTAGAAGAGTGTAAATGGAGAGAGAACATTCTAGAACAGTATAATTGGGGAGGAACATTCTAGAACAGTGTAAATGGAGGAAGAAAATTCCAGAACAGTAGACATGTAGAATAATGTAAATAGAGCAAGAGCAGTCTAAAGGTTTAGGTGAGGAGGAAGGAGAACATTCTAGAACTGTGTGAAATTGGGCATGTTTAAGGAAGAAGGCTTATCTCTGCAGAGCTGTGGCCCGTGTGGAACCCAGTTTGACACTGCTGATGCTGCTATATAGCTTGATTCAGTTTGGGCTTGTGAATTAATTCAAGTTATTGGTTACAGAGAGAGAGAGAGAGAGAGAGAGAGAGAGAGAGAAAGAGAGTGTGTCAGTTGATCATTGGCAGAGGAAAAGTACCTTCTGGATCACCTGCTTCTTTTCAACACCTCTGAGACGTCTCCAGTGTTCGACAGGACAGAGCTCGTCCTGTGTTAATGAGTAGGTGGTGCTCCAGCTTAACGAGAGTGTGGGGAAGTTCTCTGAGACCGAAGGGTGCATGATTGTGTTTAAGTCTCTTAATGGAGGCCAGAACATAACGATGTGAAGAGTGGTACCGGGCGAGGACTGAGTTTGTAATGAAGGTGCTCACAGGTTAAGGGTTCTAAAAGAACCAAGGTGAATGGAACCATGATCTGCCCATCAATATGTTTGGTGTGGCAAGGTTGGACAAGTTTTACAGAACGCTGGCAAATGTTCAGTATTCCCAATCCATACTAAAGAGACGTGTGTTATATGTAACTGTGTGTACTTGATCTCCATCAGGGAAAGACTCTATTCAAGACTAATGGAGATCTCTCGGATATTGAGGTTATGGTTTACAAAAGGGCTAAGAGGCATTGCTTACCACCATGCAGGGCAGGCAACTGTTTGGGGCCTTGGGGGCTCCCGGGGGGGTCTACACAGGTTGTTTATTTTCTGAATTTATGCCTAGGGGCCCAACAGACTCTTGAATTGCCATAGAAATCGCCAATTTGCCAAATATATTCATTATCAAAAGAAGAGCTGCACAAACAATAGCTGCACCCAGAAGGAATCAGCCGACAGGAATGGAACTTGGTGGGCAGGTTTGACGTTGTGAGACGTGGACAGGCCTTATTGCTGTACCTGACTGTCCCAACAGCCACGATTGGCTGTTTGCCGGACATTCAGTGAGCAGTGGTGCCTCCATGAGTCATCCTGTTAGCGCCAGCACCACTGGCAGACGGCTGCACGACACAGGACTACATGCACGCAGACCGTTACGACGACTGTCCTTAACACCACGTCAATGTCACCAAAGACTGCAATGGTGTCGTGCCAGACTGTCATGGAGTGACTCAGACTGGCAGCGGGTCATCTTCAGTGACGAGTCCTGCTTTAGACTCGGATGCATGTGTGTTCCGTGATTGACAGTATCTCACTAGAAGAAGCCGTAGATGACCCGGCTGGAGCAGGACAGCACGTGTGTGTGTGTGTGTGTGTGTGTGTGATTGACAGTATCTCAGGTGCAGATGACCTCAGGGGCATACAGTGCGCAAGCGTTCGTACCTCTATGACTGACAGCAGTATCTCCGGGGCCGAGGAGCCGAGGGCCATCAGCGTGAGATTGGAGACGGTTTCGTTCCAAATCCGCACCGTCATCACCGTCTTCTCCCCGTTCGCCCCCGTAACGGTCACTTGCTTTTCCTACAACACACAAACACAGGTCTGAGCGGAGACTTCCACAATCCCTGCTGCTGCTGATGATGAAGAGTTTCAGATGAATGTTACAAGCTGCTAAACTCTGCGGGGTGGTAGACCTCCAGGACCAGGACCGAGCACTCCTGTGCTGGCCCTATCATTTCGAGATTGCGAGTCCAGCCCCTGAGTCTCCCTCCATCACTCAGACAGGCAGAAGGCTCTGGAGGTGTTTATGTGTGAGTGAATATACCTGCGACGTGATGACCTCGATGGCGGCCATGAATCGGTCAGCGATGATGGAGACGCCCAGGAAGAGGTAGAGCAGAGACAGGAAGTAGATGATGGCTCTGGCCACCTGCTCGCCCAGCGAGGGGTTTTGGGGCAGCCAGACAGGAAGCAGTATCCCGGGGTTGCATTCCACCTTCTGACCGCAGCTCTTATTGCTGTTCTTGTCGCACAGGCTCACCCGCACGCAGAGCAGGAGAGAGAGGAGGATAGGTGTGAGCAGAGGAGGAGCCATGGCTACAGAGAGATGGAGGAGAGAGAGAGAGAAAGAGAAAGAGAGAGAGAGAGAGAGAGAGAGAGAGAGAGAGAGAGAGTCTCCTCCTAGAGCAAAAGAGGGAGGTAACGATAGTTAAGCATTAGAAGTCATTACTGTCATTCTGCTATGCTATTAGTTCAGTAGTTCTTGGGCTCCCCCTAAAGGCGCAGTCTTAAATACCCGTACACATGCATTCGTTGACGAGTTGAAGGTACCGAGTCCGACTCCTGGTTTCTATCGGTAATCTGTAGTGTCCATATGTCTACCTGCACTGGACAGGAAGTCGGACTTGCAAGGCTTTCATTAATACCACTGGCGGGGATGAACACTCTGCTGCTGGGCTTGAGCATGAACTGCCCAATTAAGATCTCAATGGACTCAATGGACGAGGCCACTCCTAAACCATAGTCTTGTCTCTTGGTGGACATGCTCACATGCTACGGGTCACTGTCCTGCAGCAGAACCAAGCTGATGATTGATGACCGGACATTCTGCTGTAGGAGGGACAAGAATTCATTGTTCTGCAGTCAGCAAAGCCTCTCCACATCAAAGTGTGTTCTCTGAAAACATATTTTTGCCCAGTCTCTTTCCAGTGGTGGAACCAAGAATGCTGACCCTATCTGAGGTGTGTGGAACCTCAGATAGGTTCTTTTAAGGCCGTTTTCACACTTGTGCCTAATACTTGAGTCCACACCCAAGTCCAATTCTGGGCTCACTTTGCGGGAGGGGCTCATTATCGCTGTTTTGCTTTGACACCCAAGAACTCCATCCAAACCGTGGATCAACTGTGGAATTGTAGCTTCATCCGTTTGCTGCTTTTTGTTAGTTTGCTTGGATACAAACACTCAAGCAGTGAGGAGCAGCACTTTTGGGATGCAGGGCATTTCTACAAGCTAGAGGGCATTCTTATATGGGAAGTCTAAGCAGGCATAATACAAAATGAACCAATCACGTAACCCCACATGTGGCTCGGGGGGCGGACAGCTTCCACACCCGCAGCAAACCACACCGATTTTCACTAGAAGCGAACCCCAGGCTGCCAATTTCTGAAGGACCAGAGATCGGTGCTCTGGACCACTTAAGAGCTCGATAACAGCTTTCAACCTTGACCAAACACACCGAATTCGCGGAGCAAGCCAACTTGGGTCTGGAAAAAAGCTTTAATGTGAAGACGCCCTTGCTGTGGTCTTGTAGGAATTTTGGCAGGCCCGACACTTCTGGGAAGATTCACCACTGTTCTCCACTTGGTGATAATGGTTCTTGCTGTGGTTTGATGGAGTCCCAGAACTATAGAAATGGAAACTCTTTCCAGACTGTCAACACCTCTTCTGGAACTTCTGTCGAATTCACATCATTGGAAAGCTTCTATTCATGTGGTCAACAAGGCCGGCAGCAAGGCACGAAGTACGAGAGGTCCTGGACATACTAATCGGACCCCCTGGATGCCTTACATCAAAATCCTGGGGTGGGGGTACAAATCAAGTACAAATACAAGTACCGCCTTTCCCACAATCAGTGAGCTTCTGTCTTTGGTACTCTTACCCAACCAGAGCCACAGTGCTGGTCTGCCTCAGGGTGGCGCTGTAGCAAATACGCTCACCCAGTCGGTCCCTCTGTTGGTCTAGCAACTGTAGCTGTCCCGGAGATACCTCTGAAAAGCTTCAACAGTGTGCCGTAGCATAATTGTAAATTGATCAATTGCCCAGTTTTCCAAGTGGCTGGCGGAGAAAGAGTCAACTGGTCAAACAAACAGTTTGAAGAAGCCAGCCAGCCGACATGGGACCCCCTGAACACCAGCGGGTATTTCGCGCACTGGTCGGCAGTAATCAAGCCTGGGTGTGTCTGGATCAATTGATCCCTATTATCCACTAGATGTATGTAATTGGTTGGGTGAGTAAGTCGCACAGGCCCAGCTGGTTTTGAATAAGGTCTTTTTCCTTCACTGAATGAAACGATTCATTTAAAAACCGCACGTTGTCCATCTAATATTAGCACTTCCACTTTGCACTGGAGCTTGAAGGTATTGTATCTGTGTGTGTGTGTGTGTGTGTGTGTGTGTGTGTGTGTGTGTGTGTGTGTGTGTGTGTGTGTTTGTGTGGTACAGATTGACAGAAGGATCGTGAGTCGTGAGTTGAACACTGGGGTTCATATTTCACTTTCCAAGCTCTGCTATGGTTACCTGTACTGTAACACTAAACCACCTGCAAAAATAACTCTCTCACACACACACACACACACACACACACACACACACACACACACACACAGCATTCTTCAACTCCTCTTTAAAGAAGAACAGAGAAGATAAGAATCAACTTCACATGATTCAAGAATCAATGAATCATTGAATCACTGGATCTTTGAATTGTCCAGGTCATTGAAACAAACAGTTCAATAGAATTGGTTCAGTCGAATTTCCTGTCACTACCACACACACACACACACACACACACACACACACACACACACACAGCAGTCTGTGTCTCATGTACATTAACACACTCAAGCTTTTGTTTTAATGCAGTTGTCCTCAGAGACCTCCTGATGGTTCATACTTGTGCTCCGTCCCAGGGTTGCCCGAAGTGTGGCCCACCAGAGAGTTACCCTAAACCCACCCACATATATTCAAATACCTATTAAATTCTTATTTTCCTTGTGAATTTGTAGTTTTCAAGTATTTTGGAAGTCTTGGTGGAGACGACCAACGAGTCCGTGCGTGGAGGCACCGTGGTCAGCGCCAAGAGGAGGCCTGTGGTTAATGGTGCCCTTGCCTTCGAGTCTGCTTGTTATGAGTAAAGAGCGGTTCTCATCCAAATCCAAAGCCCAGTTAGAGTCCTGCAAGGAGAAGTCTGCGCTAGACCATGGAGCTCAACTGGAGCTCTGCGAGGAGGAGCAAAGCTGTGCACGTCGGTTCATACCTGGTGCTCGACATGCAGAAGGAGCTGGAGAACTGAAGCAGTAGGTGCAGCTTGCCAAACATACTGGCCTTTGAGCAACCACAAGGTGAAGAAGCCCTGGGTGAAAACGGCATGCTGTGCAGCCCCTGAGAGAGCAGCGGCACAGCAACTGGTATAAGGGGACACCGCACCAAGCAATGTCACAAGCCTAAGCCAGCAGGGAAACGGAAACGGAACTACCGTCACAGGCTGTTGGCCCAAGTGCAGCATAAACAGCAAATGACCCACCGCACTTTGACACTGGTACTGGGTTGTCGGTTCCTTTGCTACGTCCAGGTGTGCTTCTACACCAGAAGGCTGGTTGTCTCCAACAACCCAATGCCGGCCAGTCTCCGGTGGCTGAGTTGACCTGAGGGGAAGAGAGCCTGCTATTGATGTCCCTTGTTGTCCCATGGGTCCCGCCATGCTCATAAACAGAATACCCAGGGAGCTGCAGTTCGGCGGCCTGCCAGAGTTGGAGCCCCATGCCCTCGTGTACCTCAGGGACTTTGCTCAGACTGTGTTGGGTCATCGGTCGTATGCAAAATCAACACCAACACATCGTTCGACCAGGGGTCTATCTCTGTTCTGTCCCAATGAGCTGTGTTGACCAGAGGAGGACGAGTGCCCTGGTGGTACATCTCCACCAAGCCAGTCCTCAGCACCCCCTTTGCTTTAGTGTAGGGATGCCTAGTCCTGGCCCTGGAGATCTCCTACTCAGGAGTCGTCAGCACACGTCGCTCTAATGTTCAGATGCTCCTAAAAGCCTTCATAACCTGGATCAGGGTCTTAGATTAAGGTTAGACCTCCAGGACCAGGACTGCACACCCCTTCTATAGACACATAACAATAACATACCATCCTTATCAAACATGATCACCAGCGTGTCAGCAGAGAGCAACAGATATGCATTGGGGGGTCTGTCAGTTCTAGGTGAAAGCACAGCTTTAGGTGGGTATCAGATATATATGTGTGTGTGTGTGTGTGTGTGTGTGTGTCTCAGGTTGCCGCGGTGACGGTGTCTCTGTCTGTCAGTGTTGGCGATAAGTGATTGGTCAGATTGGTTTACACAGCAGGCTCTGACAACTTAGGGGGAGTTAACACCTTTTACCGGTTAATATTACACACACACACACACACACACGAAAGAGAGTGAGTGGGGGGTTATGTGAGGAGAATGTAGGCACAAGAGAAAGAGAGAATACACGGGAGAGAAAAGAAGAGACAAGGTGAACAGTGAAAAGAAGAGAGGTATATATATATGGTCAGTATATATATACTGACCAGTCACCTCCTTATATCTACACTATATTGTATGTCCACTTAATCAGCTCCACTGACCATATAGGACACTCTGTAGTCCATCTGTTTCTCTGTATACTGTATTACCCTGTTCTTCAATGGTCAGGACCCCCACAGGACCACCACAGAGCAGGTACTATGTGGGTGGTGGATCATTCTCAGCACTGCAGTGACACTGACGTGGTGGTGGTGTGTTAGTGTGTGTTGTGTTGGTGTGAGTGGATCAGACACAGCAGTGCTGCTGGACACCTCAGTGTCACTGCTGGACTGAGAATCGTCCACCAACCAAAACTATCTAGACAACAGCGTCTTGTGGGAAGCGTCCTGTGGGTGACGTCCTGTGGACAGCGTCCTGAGGGCAGCGTCCCGAGGGCAGAATCCTGTGGGTGGCGTCCTGTGGGCAGCATCCTGAAAACAGCGTCCTGTGACCACTGATGAAGGACTAGAGGATGACCAACTCTGCACTGTGCAGCAGCAGATGAGCTATCGTCTCTGACTGTCCATCTACAAGGTGGAGCAGCAAGGTAGGAGTGTCTAATAGAGTGGACAGTGAGTGGACACAGTGTTTAAACACTCCAGCAGCACTGCTGTGTCTGATCCGCTCACACCAGCACCACACACACTAACACACCACCACCACATCAGTGTCACTGCAGTGCTGAGAATGATCCTCTACATGTCATTTATTCATCCCTCGTTCCTACCATAGACTCCCATTCATTTTCACTCCCATTCAAACTCTGTTGTTTCCTTTAACCTACAGACACCAAACTGCAGGTACTCACTCAGGGGTGGTGCCCAAACTCTAATCCACAGCCACACTGATCCGCACTTCTCTATGTGTCAGAAGTGGGAACCATTAAAGTTCACAGGGATGAGTTGATTGTGAAAAGCTTCTGAACACGTCTCTAGACTCAACACACACACAGAGACAGACAGACAGACAGACAGACATGTCTGCTGTAACTGAGCCCAAGCACTCCGTGTCCTGGCTGTCTCCGGTGAGCAGCCTTCACTCCGGTGCGCATGCGCTGGCAGAGATCCGCTATCAGTATCACTGCTCTATAATCTCACCCGTGCTCTCTCTTTGTCTCTTCCTCCATTGAAGAACCTGGATAAGGAAGACTGATGTTTGATAGTCTGGACAGCCCAAAAAGAAACCACACGAAATCCGAACGTTCCGAAATCCCACCTCCCGAAAAAAAACCCCACAATGGGTTACAATGGGATGTCCGGACGCTGAAGGTGTCCCAGTGTGTTTTATATATCGTCGCTGTCCAAAGCAAAACACGTATCTCCAAAATGGTCACTTTTCAGGAGAGGCCAAAAACCTGATTTAATTTTAATGGAAGTCAATGGAACCAGACGTCTTTCCAAGCAGTTTTGAGTGTCTGTAGGTTAAAGGAATTAATAGGGTTTGGGCATAAAAAGACAAACAGACGTGTGCGGGTCATACCAACATTGAATTTGTGCTCAGGGGTCTGTAAAACGGTGTCTGTTGGTCTACTAGAAGTACAGTAGATGGGCATGTACATTTCCACCCCATTCATTCTTAAGGGGGGAAAAAATTCCGGAAAAAAACAAGTAGATAAAAAAACTATATAGAATCACACCATTCCCGATCAGACTGAACATTCCGGAGATGGATAGGTGTGGATTTGTCAAAAACTGAAGGAGTAGTTAATGTCTCGACCAAGATGAAAAACAAGAGAAAGAAGAATATAAACCGGATAACGGTAGTGTTGCGCATTCTGCCATCACGATAAAGCTTCTGTCAAGTGCCATAGGGAATACCTATACGGACTTGTGGTAATCAGAAACCAGATACTGAATGAAAACCTGGAATATCAAATTAATATTAGAGGATACAATCAGTTTATTTTAAGGATGTAGCCGATAAACACTCAGGCATGCATGAAATAACATAGGACGGGAATACAGGTCATTCTCTGAGATGATCAAAAACAAGTTCATTGAGGAATTCTTGGGATCCGGAATGATGATACAGAAGACCGTTGACCCATGTCATGCTTCAAAGGGTGCTAGTGCACTGCAAACACAAAACCCCCGCCGTCCGGGACTGGAACCGGGCCTAACTCCCCATTCATTCCATGTAATGACGTGCTTCATTGTGTTCCTTGTTGTCGGCTAATTTGTTTAATGTGGTCGTGAAGGCAGGTCTCCACAGCTAGCTCTGGGCAGCACACACAGAAACACACACATCTGATGACCCTAAAAGCATTTGCTAGCCAAAAGTGGACACTGGTATGATTGTGTTAGCAGTGACTGTAGTAGAGTGGCCACATGCCCGTTTTTAGGCTGGACAGTCCGGTTTTCCGGGATGACCTATTTAAAATGTCCACTCGCCAACAACATTATGTGTGCCATTGGCTCACGTCCGTGTCAAAAGACATGCCTTGCATTTCATTGGTTTAACAAGGTCATGTGACATCGTGACTCACCTACTGGCTAAACGCAGGGCAGCCACCTATATGCTAGTCGATTAGTGAACTCCCGTCTGACTCACGAATGTCATCCATTCCACCCAATTAGGTGACTAAAGCATCATTTATGTGTTATATAGGTTAGATTATGATTTTAATTCTGTACTAGTATCGTGCCCAATGCATGATGTCCTCTTTTTGGGGGTTATGAAAGTGGCCTAGACCTGTAGGCTCTGAAGGTCAAGACTGTATTGATTGTCTAAAGCGAGAACTTGACCAAAAAACCTCTTTCTTTACCTCATCACTCAATCTTGCCCTCACACATTCTCCTACCCTGGAGCTGGACATATTAGCATTATGCTAACTGTTGTTGCTAACTTTACTGCTCTCTTCAGTACACCTATCGTAGGATCTTCCCTGTGGAAAGAGCTTCCCCAAACGAGTACACGCAAGGGTAAAACCTAACCACTGCTATCACCGCCGAACTGGAATCAAAGGGGATCTCTGTGAAGCAAGCTCAGTGTAGTCAGGTTTCCTCGAAAAAGCAAGATTCATTAAACTAGCATTCTCAGTTAGGCTTACCAGCACTACAAATGTGGCCGTCCTTCTAGAGAAACCCCACCACTGCACCACTTCTGCAAAAGGTTCCTCTTTCACCCATCCATCGTCAACACCAAAGAAAACAGATTTTGAATAACGACATTAGCATAACACGCTTAACACTATGGCTGCACACTTAACACTAATACTAACTAGCACAGTTAGGAATATCAAAGTTGAGTAAACTCAAAAACCCAGACTTAGAACCAGTTGAGGTCTGAGTATGGTAATGATAGACACTATCATGCCACGATGCAATGGGATACGGAAAGGAAGGAGCTGTTCAGGTCTGGAAAATTCCGAAACAATGGCGGACGGTGATGCGATGGCAGCTGTGGTGGTGGCAGGACCAGAAATGGTGCGGGAGTTCAACCCAGCCTGTAAATGTAAATGTGTCCTTGTCAACAATGCGCCAAAGCCGCCTTCAGAGTCCGGCTCGGTATGATGTAAGCTTCGTCACTTCCTGTTAGTAGGAAATGATGTAGCAGGCTAATATCGTGTGTGCTAGCCTGCCGAACCCATACTATTAAGATTAGTACATACTGTGTAGTGTTAGTGTGTAGTACATAACTGAGACACAGCCTAGTTGGGCCAGTTTCATGACCTTGGACCAAAGACTTAGGCTTAATCTGGGCCTAACATTATTAGTACACTATTATAATCAGTAAAATGATGATGCCAGTATTGGTTTGATTGTAATATAGAGCTGTATTACTATCATATGTATTGTTAGCCTAGCCCTTTATAGTGTGCTGCTGTTCATGTGATACATGTGCTCATTCCGACAGACTGCAGTGCTTTAAAGGAAGTACAGGGGGCGATATGGTGCCTACTCTTCCACCGCATCCTACTTAAGTCATTAATTATAGTTAGATTAGTCAGTTAATATTAGTTGCAGCACTGTCAGAATGGATCAGGAGCATATCGTCGCTGTCCAAAGAAAAACAAGTATCTCCAAAATAGCAACTTTACAGGAGAGGGCCAAAATCTAATTTAATTCTAACGTAAGTCAATGGAACCAGACTTTTTCCAAGCGATCTTTGGGCCATTTCTGTTGGTCCATTCATCATGAAATTCACATACAGTGTAAACAGCAGCTCATGTGATCAAATGACACATAAAAGTAAAAATCGTCAAAAATGGAGATACATGTTTTTCATTGGACAGCGATGATATGTTGCCCTCTGTTGTATGCAGGGTGTCCACACGTCCGGTTTTAGGCCGGACAGTCCGGTTTTTCAAATCCTCTGTACCTGGACGGACGCCTATTAGTCCTCTTTTCGGGATGAACTATTTGAAACGTTCACTCGCGAACAATATTATGTGTGCCATTGGCTCACGTACGTGTCAAAAGACATGACTTGCATTTCATTGGTTTAACAAGGTCATGTGACATCGCTCGCCTACCGGGTGATCGCAGGTCAGCCCTCTAAATGCTAGTCAATTAGTAAGCTCCCGTCTGACTCACGAATGTCATCCATTCCACCCAATTAGGCGAGTAAAGCATCATTTATGTGTTATATAGGTTAGTTTATGATTTTAATTCTGTTCTAGTATCATGCCCAACCACCCTCCACCCCCGCCCCCCTTATGATGTCCTCCTTTTTGGGGTTATGAAAGTGGCCACCCTAATTGTATGGAGTATGAATCTGGCAGGTTGCGTTCTCTAACACACTGCTCAATAAAAGTTAAGCTTTTTTAAATTACTCAGTATACTAAGTATTTTGATACTAGGCTAATCTGAACTGTGTGATTAGCATGATTAGCATTCTGCTCACTACCTAAAAAAAGACACTTGCTAATGGATTCTGTGCTCTATTTTGGCATCTAAGCTGGCATGAGCGCATTTCACGGTAGAATTACATGATCGAGACTCGTTTCAGCCTTGACTTGTATTCGAGAAATCAGGCTAATGTTACTTAAAGCATCTGGTTAATTGGAGCTTGCTAATGTTAGACACGCTTGGCTCCGAATCAGCGGTGTCAGACTGCAGGTCTGGAAGGCCACAGCACTCCACGCAAAGTGCTTTCTCTGCTCGAACACTGGCGGTTCTACTCATCAGCTCATTATCAAGTCTTTCATGGTGGACGTCAGGTGTTAGGGCAGGGAAACACTTCAGCAGTGCAGAGGCAGGTGTAGAGAATCAGCTACGGGAAATGGGGTTAAATACAGAGTTTTCTCATAAGTGGTTGAACAACCAGGACACAACGGGGGCTGGAATTAGTTTCTTTAGCTTAGCTATGCGGCTAATGTAGCTTTCAAGCAATGGAAGGTTATTTAGCAGCCGATTAGCATTGTCCAAACTGCATTAAAATCATCACAGGAAATCAAAAACGCTGTATGATATCCTGGGACCGGCTAAACAGTATGTTGCATGTAGTGGCAGCCATTGTAAAGCTTGGGTTCCCTGAATGTTTACGTCCATAAGTGCATAAGTAAATGTCTTTGAGATTACTCGCCACCTTGTGATTCTCATGGATGGTGTATAAGATTCTACTACTAGTTAAATACCTAACCATCAGGCAGCCATGAAAGTCCCTTCAGACCAAACTAATCAAACCAGGTCTTTATGGAGCTGGCTTTGTGCACAAGGGCACAATCATGCTTAACATCACCCTTCACTGGAACTAAGGCTCTGAGCACAAACCTGGAAAACCAGACCCAGACTATGTCCTTCCTCCACTAAACTTGGCAGAATGCACTCCAATAGGTACACGTTTCCACAGCTCCAAGTCCAGTGGTGCCGCACTCTTGTGGCGGCAGGCGTTGTCCATAGTGATCATAGGCTTGTGTGCAGCCTCTTGGTCATGGAAACATGCTTCTGTTGCACAGGTCAGTTTGCATGGTCTACCAAGATTACCGTGGCTGAGCTGTTGTAGCATATAGACTGTCACGGTTGTCACATTTAAGACTTTTGTCAGTTTTCATTAGCACTGTCTAGCCACCTTATTTATCTTATTAAAGCAAACAAGAGAAGGTAAATGTCACATCTCTGTCTGTCTGTCTGCCTGTCCCTGTTCATGTCTCACTACGCCCCCTCTGGTTACTCCGTGTCTTAGCACTGCTTTTCCTGCTCCACCCTGGCTCCACCCACTCCCACACCTGAGACCAATCTGTACTCATTAGGACTTGTATTAAGACCCCTTTGTTTGCCCTGTCTGTTTGTGAAGTCTCTGTCGTAACTCTGTTTGTTTTATGCTGTTGTTCTCTGTGGTAACTTTGTTAGTTTTAAGCTGTTGTACCTTGTTGGTTCTGATCTGTTTTCCCTGTGTAAGTCTTAGCCTCGTTTCCTTTCAGTTCTTGTCTTCTTTGTTTTGTAGCGTTTGTGTTCATCTTCAGTTCTGGACCCTTGTTTTGTTACTGGTATTGCCTCTCAATTCATGGACATGTCTTTATCGATACCCACCTGTGTTTTGACCCCTGTTACCCGGACAAACTCAAATAAAACCACTATGCGTTTGCATCCCACCTCAACCACCCTGTTGACAGCCTGCACAGCTTTCAGCAAAGTTGCGCTGCGCACAGGCAATGCTGGGTGTGTGTAAAGCAGTGGAAATACAGTTAGAGGTTTAATGTGGGCTTTTCTGGATCATATAACTTTTTATGTCCCACTCGGGTCCTGAAAACAAGTCCCACAAGTCCCACTCCAGCCCTGCAAGTCCCTCTCAGGCCTTGAAAACACGTCCCACTCTAGCCCTGAAAACAAGTCCCACTCTGGCCCTCCAGGTCCCTCTCAGGCCTTGAAAACAAGTCCCACAAGTCCCACTCCAGCCCTGCAAGTCCCTCTCAGGCCTTGAAAACAAGTCCCTCTCAGGCCTTGAAAACAAGTCCCTCTCAGGCCCTGAAAACAAGTCCCACTCCGGCCCTGAAAACAAGTCCCACTCCGGCCCTGAAAACAAGTCCCACTCCGGCCCTGAAAACA
>CM067496.1:24824679-24892128 GCA_034552555.1 Semaprochilodus insignis
CCGTTATTCCAGCGGCAGGTTCCGCGAGATGCGCGTGAGATTAAAAGGTCTTTGGGTCTTTGTGCACGTGCAGTACATCAAAGTAAACACAGGCCTATAGCACACATATGAGCGGTATTAAACCCAGACCACAGTAACTCACACCGCTGAAACCAGGTCGGTATGCAGTGGCACCCCGGCACAAGCTGCGGTGTATCCAGTGGGAACTGGCTTAATGGTTCCCATCAGAGACCACTAGGTCTTCTGGAACACCTTTAGATCCCCATTAGGATACTTCACACTGTGGTATCCTGCAGAACCTGCAGGGAAGGTGCTGCTACACCACTCCTCATCCTCCAAAGAACAGCTGCACCCAGAAGGAGGTGTGGGATTGCAGGTCTGTTGGGAAGGAAGATAAAGGTCACCAGGATCAATAAATGATGATCAATTTAGACTGATATGATCAATATTTATTGAGCTACACATACAGAAGTCTGTCTCTCAGTATGGCGCCGGGCCGCCGTGTTTGCTAACCCAACATGCCAGACGTCTCGGCATGGAGTTGTAGAGGTTCCTAATGGTGTCCTGTGATAATCCATCCCATGCAGCTTGAATATCCTCACACAGTTC
This sequence comes from Semaprochilodus insignis, assembly GCA_034552555.1. NCBI lineage: Eukaryota > Metazoa > Chordata > Actinopteri > Characiformes > Prochilodontidae > Semaprochilodus > Semaprochilodus insignis. The sequence continues at coordinate 24,825,289 of CM067496.1, forward strand.
CTGCAGATGGTGCGGTAGGGGTGGAGGTGGAGTGACACCAGGCCTTCTGGACATGTGACGGGTGACAACAAACCGTTCATCTTGGTGCTGACCACGGTGCCTCCACACACGGACTTGTTGGTCGTCTCCACCAAGACAAAAGTGGGACTCGTCACTGAAGATGACCCGCTGCCGTTCTGAGTCACTCCATGACAGTCTGGTACGACACCATTGCAGTCTTTGGTGACAGTGACGTGGTGTTAAGGACGGTCTGTGTGCATGTAGTCCTGCGTGGTGCAGCCGTCTGCCAATGGTGCTGCACTAACAGGATGACTCATGGAGACAGCATTGCTTGCTGAATGTCCACAATCGTGGCTGCTGGGTCAGTCAGGTACAGAGATAAGACCGTTTCTAACAATGTCAAACCTGCCCACCCAAGTTTCATTCCTTCCTTCTCACACAGTATTCCGAGGCAGCAAGTCACCCAGTCATGTCCGAATCTGATGTTGATGGTTCCTCCATTTGGTCGATGCAGAGGAGCAAGACAAAAACACCAGCAGGTTGCCTTCTAAGACACTGACTTGTGAGACAGCGACGGCAGCAAGGCATCAAGACACAGCCCCTGTTGTTCCTCCTTCAAACACACATCCCGCATTTCTGAAAGGTGACGGAAGCCGATTCCAAAATTTCTAAACCGTTACATAACACCCCCAACATTCACATACCCCAGCCTCTGTTCCAGCAAAGCAACGACAACGGAGCAACAGCAGGGACACCAATGAAAAAGCCTCACCCCAGGCTGTGAAGGGGATGACTGCTAGAGGTCTGCTCAAGATGGCTTCTCCCACATGACCTGCTAAATCATTTGCGGGTCATTGCAGGTACATGTGCAACAGGTATCCAGACGTCCTGTAGAGTAATTAGCTGATACTAAGATGGTAGTACCTTCAGGCTCCTGCACGAGGATGATGGAGCTATAAATCCCTGCGGCGTGTGAGTGACGGGATTCATAGATTGGGAAGAGGTGCTACAGTGCAGGGAATGTCTCGTTCCATGTGTGGAAAATGGCTCCAAAGCAGATGTTAATGATTGGCTAAAAGGAGTGACTGCATTTGGGCGTGCCAAAGACCATAGTGTGAAGGAAGTAGCTGAATCTGCAGGTGTATGGAAGCGTACGGTCATATGGGTCTACCAGCAGTGGCTAAAATCCCAGTCTACAGGGAATTCTCCTCGGAATTGTGCCAGGGAAGGCATCCACCCAATCTGGCCCAACTGACCAATTCTGTGACGTAAGAGTGTCTGAACACTGATGAGGCCTACATCCAGGAACTTGCCCGGTACATGCCAAGTCCAGTCACGGATGTTAGTGGTGCTGGTGGAGGTGTTACCCACTACGCTTGCTCTATGATGACACTGTACACGGTGTTGACTTCTATTATGCACAGTAATGAGGTCTATTCGTGTGGCTGGGTGCATCCTGGAAGAGTCGGGAGATGCAAGCGAAGAGCAAACATGGGCGAGAGTGGATGAGGGCCACATGCTTAGCCCACAGCATGAGGGTGTGGGTGGGCATGGCGTATGGTCAAAGCGGGCATGGCTTCTCTGGCGGGAGTGGGCAAGAATCACTCTAGATCACTCTAGGCAGACATGATCAGTGGTTGCACCGGGTGCCTGCAGGCACTAATAATCAGGCCCATTCGGAGTTCTATGCACTTTTCCTAGCCTTCCGTGAGCGGGCATGATTGATGATGATCTTTAAACGAGGCTGAAGTTCCACCTTAAATGCTGCAGCAGCGCCAGAATGTAACTGCAGCCCCATTTAAGGTGGAGCGGAAGTATCTTAAAACAAGCTGAGCTCCCACATCTTTAACAGGATCCTGGACACCTGCACCTTAATCCTGCAGTCTGCACATTCCACTCCGTACAGTTTCCCAAACTCTTGGACGATGTGGAGGAGCTCCACTCAGCGTTTGACCCTGAAGAGACTAAAGAGAGGAGCAGCTCCACCTTTATTAGCATCACAACTCCAACAGCAGCCTGTAAGTCCAGCCATGCTGTGTGATTGTATCCGTGTTTGCCGGTTGAAGCAGATCATCTTAAACTGAGAGTTCCATAGTGAGGAACAGCTTTAATCTACTGTGTGTTGATGTCCAGATGGAAAGCCACTAGCTAGTATAGGTAATGTTAGCTACTAGCATTAGCTCCAAGCTAACTAGCATGGCTACCTAAATAGGATGAGGGCAGAGCTTATTTACACGGAGGCTGATGTTCTTTAGTCTGTTTCCACAAGTTGCATCTGTGTGATCATCACGGGTGGCGTCTCGCTGTAAACCAGCCAATCACAGCAGAGCTCATCATAAATATTCATGGGCTAAAAAGGCAAAACAGCTCGTTTCATTCTATAGCCAAATCATAGGGTGTAAGTAGACATGCGCAGCCAAAATGCGCAGCCAATTGCACCCAGCTGAACGTGGGTTTGATCGTGCCTTAGCTTGAACATAAACTGCCACTAAGTTTGCAAGCTCTCCAGAAGGAGGTGTGGGATTGCAGTGCTGTTGGGAAGAAAGATAAAGGTTGCTAACCCAACATGCCAGACGTCTCGGCATGGAGTTGTAGAGGGTCCTAATGGTGTCCTGTGATAATCCATCCCATGCAGTTTGAATATTCTCACACAGTTCCTGCAGATGGTGCAGTAGGGGTGGAGGTGGAGTGACACCAGGTCTTCTGGACGTGTGATGCGTGACAACAAACCGTTAATCTTGGTGCCGACCACGGTGCCTCCACACACGGATTCGTTGGTCATCTCCTCTCCACCAAGACTAAAGCAGGACTCATCACTGAAGACGACCCGCTGCCATTCAGAGTCACTGCATGACAGTCTGGCACCACTGCAGTCTCTGGTGACGGTGACGTGGTGTTAAGAACAGTCGTTGTCTGTGCGCATGTAGTCCTGCGTGGTGCAGTCATCTGCCAATGGTGCTGCACTAACAGGATGACTCATGGAGGACATCACTACTCGCCGAATGTCCGCAATCGTGGCTGTTGGGTCAGTCAGGTACAGAGATAAGGGCCGTCCTTGCTTCCGTCACACGTGCAGCCGAGCGTGAAACTTGAATCATTCGTATGTCTCACCATGTCAAACCCACCCACCAAGTTTCACCCCTGTGGGTTGCTTCCTTCTGGGTGCAGCTACTCTTTTTGACAATGAAGTGTGTGGAAATATTAAATTTGTGTCCCTACTGCTCAGCATGTAAGCACATTTGGCCACCAGATGGCGCCACAAACACATGTGACTTTTTCAAAGCAAGTTGATTTTGCCTTATAAGTGTGGTAGAATGGAGTGACTGAGCTCAAACAGTCTGATTATACATACTGACCAGCTCAAAATGGTCTTGAGGTCTGATTCTTGATCGCTGGTTATTGAAAGTTTGAACAGAGATGTTTGAACTGTGCACACTGGATCTATAAGGCAACATGCTAGCTGACCTCATCAACAATGCTAACATTACTTCTAGTATGTGCGACTACGACAATGTGCAGTCAGAAGGCTATTTACCGGTTTGGTTTGGCTTGTGGTGAATGCTGAAATGGGCAATCACGTCTCCAGCCACTAGATGGCAACAGTGACTCAGAGTATCTTCACCCTGAACTGCCCAGACCAGCGACTCTTAGAGGCTGGAAGAGGTGAAACAGCACTGAGAGACAACACCATGTTATCAGCTCCACTGACCACATAGAACACTCTGTAGTTCTACAGGTCCAGACTGTAGTCCATCTGTTTCTCTGTATACTGTATTACCCTGTTCTTCAATGGTCCGGACCCCCACAGGACCACCACAGAGCAGGTATTATGTGGGTGGTGGATCATTCTCAGCATTGCAGTTACACTGACATGGTGGTGGTGTGTTAGTGTGTGTTGTGCTGGTACAAGTGCATATATATTGGCTACTTACAGGCCCCAACTCAACAGTGGCTGTATTCGAAATACCACACTACTATACTGCACACTGCACACTACAGTAGTATGTGCTGCACACTGTATACGTCCCCTGTGTGTAGTATACAGTACAGTAACAAGTTCTGACCTACAGTGTGGTATACTAATACAGTCACATGACCAGTTACCTCACATTTACCTCAGAGCTGTTATTACTGTATCCACTGTTTAGAGCTAGCTGCTGCTAACGCTGCTCAGTTCACCTGAAATACGGTTAGCCTAGCTGTTAGCTCCCCTCGGCTATTTCACTCTAAAACTGATCCTCTAAAGCGAGTTCATCTTTTATTAATCTTCAGACCTGTATATTTTAACTTTCTGAGGCTCATTCTGATGAACACATGCCCCACTACAGTCACTACACGCACAGCCTGAAGTAGGCTGAGAGCTGGTGAGGCCGCAGTGCACGATGGGATGCAGTACACCACGAAGGACGTGGATATATGCAGTTTTAGTATGCTTCCCAGAAGCTGCACCCAGAAGGAATCAACCCACAGGACTGAAACTTGGTGGGTGGGTTTGACATCATGAGACATGCCAATGATTCAAGTTCCGTGTTCGGCCACACATGTGACATAAGCAAGGACGGGCCTTATCGCTGTACCTGACTGACCCAACAGCCCCGACTGCGGACGTTCAGTGAGCAGTCATGTCCTCCATGAGTCATCCTGTTAGTGCCAGCGCCATGGCCTTGACCTTGGCCATGCACGTCACTCCTGGCTTCGCTGTTAAGCTTCTGTCATCCAGCCTGGCTTCAGAGATGAGAGGGATGTGTTGATGGTTGAGCTGAGCCACCTCAATCACTGTCCTCACTGCCTTTCCTCGCTGCACTGTTTCTGTCTCGCAGTCCTCGGCTGGGCTCAGTTCTGTCCATCAGTTCGTCATTTCCCTGAGGTGCTGCTTGAGATGCTCCGCTCTAGCCGCTTCGCATGGCTACGCCTTCTGCCATGCATGCAGTCCATTATTTACACTTTCCTGCCTGTTCAGCCTACAGAAATCTACTGAGCACTGAAGTTATGAGAAGTGTTTCCCTTTAGGCTGATAGAAGACGCAAGACATAGAACAGCCAATTAAAACAGAGCTCATTTACATATACCCATCTGGCAGGCACAGTAACAAAAACGGCTTGTCATGTAAAAATGAATTATGACTTAAATGAGCCACTTTAATACATGACTAAATGGCAGGTTACATGATTTAGCACTGATGTGGGCTGTTGGCAGCGTGTGCGTCGCCGTTCTCCATGCATATGTAGGGTGCCAGTATATATGTGTTAACTGGGTTTTGTTGTGCCAGACTGTGGGGCTGCATAGAGGGTGTGTGTGATCATGGCTTGAAGCGCTATGTTTCCCACGTCTCCTTCTTTGCCAAGGTGTCACATTTGGTGTCAGAAGTGGGATTGCCTCGCCCCCGTCCCTGACCAAGAGGGCTTGAAGGGAATGGTGCTACCACGATCTTACGATGAGTGGCAAAGAAGAACAAGGCAGCAAAGAGGAGATACCCTCAAGTGCACTGTTGCCAGAGGAGCTGGGTCGATGTGCGCAGCTTGCCGCTCTGGCCAGCTTTCAAACTGTCCCAGTCGAGGCAAGGAGTAACGCCATGTGAGGGTGCTACCTCAAGGAATGGTCTATAGCTTATAACAGGCCTGTGGCATATTCAGCACTTAGATGGAGGACGGTGTAGTGTTCCACCATGGATGCCTGAGAGGTACGACCATGCAGGGCAGCAACACACAGAACACCACGGGGCGCCAGGCTCCCAGAAAGAGGCCCTTTCCTTGTAGGTGGTTGGTGAATGTAGCATAAAGCTGTATATATGTGGTCACTAGGGTTTGTTGTGTCAGACTGGGGGGCTGCATGCTGGATCTGTGTGATCTGTTTCCCGCGTCTCCTTCTTTGGCTAGATGACACTTCAGGACTTGAGGATAATGGTGCTCCCATGAACTCAAAGAAGAGGGCCAGAAAGGCTAGCCCTGCCAAAGACTGTGGCAGAAAAGGCTGCACGGCAAAGACAGGAAACCAAGATGGCAGAAGCGGCAGCGATGGACACCAAAGGTTTTGGCAGTCAGGTGGCGGCCACCGAGGAGCAGTGTGGCGGCTTGGCTTCAGCAAAGCTTTGAGCTGGCACCAGAGCTGAGTGTGATTGTTCAAGAAGGCACTGGAGAGGAGATATGGTGCGGCGGTGCTCTCAAGTGCGCTGTTCACTGGGTCGGCACATGCACCTCATCGCTCCGGCCAGCTGAGGGAAGGAGTGCCGCCATGTGAGGCCCCGAGGATTGGTGGCATGTGTGGGTGAGTGTACGTCAGCCTTGAACCGAGGAGTATGGAAGGTATGGCCATGCAGGGCAGCAACACGCAGAGTACCACGGAAGCGCCGGACTTGCAGCAAGAGGGGCTTTTCTTTGTAACTAGTTGGACGTGCGACCTAGCCACTTCAGTTGCTCTGCCGCTGGCTTTCCTCTGCTGGCATGTTCAATAAAAGAGCATTCACTTAAAGTGCTATGTGTCCTGCGTTGCCAAGACATGTTCCCCGGCAACACCTTTCCACCATTTCTTAGTCTAATCGTTCCGTACTGCCACCTCTGTTCTGACTGCAGGTTTGTTTGGAGGAGCTCTGCTGAAGGTTTCCCTTCACTTGACAGAGGAAGGGATGTTTAGAGACGACTGTGAGGGGCGTGTCAGTCATCATTTTGCCAACGGTCAATAGCGTGAGTCACACAGTTGGCAGTGCCCGCCGCTGCATTTTGGGGTGAGGAAAAGACTGTGTAAATTAGAAGTGTATTTTGGCCAGACTATCGCTTGAATCTGTTTAATCCGGGTGTGGAAAACCAGTGTTTGCTGTGGCATCGACTCGTGCCAAACTCACAAAGCACGAAGAGCGACATACGGCACCCCTGGGAGGGAGGCCTTACGAGTGGAGGTGCACTGTGGGTAGAAGGGGATCGGAATCTTGTTGCAACTCAGTGCCTGTTTGTGTTTAGATGGTGTCCGTGTGTGTGTGTGTGAGAGAGTGTGTGTATATAGGTGGGTCTGTTGTCTTGAGTTTGCCCCGTGTCAGACCTTTGCCGCCCCTTGCCTTTTCCTGCGACGCCTCTTCCTGATTGGCTGGCCGGCGGAGCGGGGCTCCGTTTGCGTAAACAGGCGGCGCAGGGCGCTGCGGAGGGTCAGAGGTTACACCTCCCGCTGCCGTGCGTCAGCCCCCTGCTCTATTGTTTCCTTCTGTCTCTCTCTCGCTTTCTCTCCCTCTCTCTTTCTCTGAATCCTCCCCTCAGCGTTGGGGCTAAAGCGTTTCCCGCCCCAAGCTGCCCAGGAGACATAAATTATCTGATCTTCAGCCCTGCAGATGTGTTCTTGGCCCAGGTCGAATGGACAACGGGTACAGTACGCGGCGTGCGAGCGTGTGCGCGTCGTCCAGCAAACAAACTAGCGCGCACACACAGCGCACGAAGCCAAACCCAAATATGCTGTGGGCCAAAGTCAGAGGCTTCACTTGCTAATGAGTCACTGTACACAAGTTGCATGACCCAGGGAGGGGAATGTTTCTGAGGGGATTGGATCGGAGTTCATGAGCTCAAATGTGAGGATGAAAGAAATGACAACCACCTGGAAGACCTAGTAGATCCACCAACACTGCCTCCATCAGGAGGAGAACATCAAGCTCCAATCTGGCCTCAGATCTGAGACACCTCAACGCTATGGGCAGTGTGCGAAATAGCACTGGCTGGCTGCTAATTGGCTAAAGTGGTGCTTCAGGGGCACCGCTAGAAATGCTCTTTCCTAGTTTGGTAGTAGACCAAATTCCTTTTTCTTGGGAAAATTGGGCAAGTTTACGGATTTATGTGATATGTTGGCATGTTGTGATGGTTTCCAGAGGTATCCCCGGCATATGAAAAACTACCTGGGAGAACCAGCACCATCCTGAGACCAGACCAGTGCTGCATCTCTCGTTAGTCTAGAATAGGACCTCTCAACCTGTGGGCCCCGGACCACCAGCAGAAGTAGCAGTAGGAGGCTAATTCAACATCTTTAGTTTGAGACAGCGTAGCCGCTGGCTAGCCACCGATGAAAAGGTTTCTTGGGCCACTTTCACAGCTCCCTTGTTTGAATTTGGACACATCCGAATTTTTCTGCTACCAGATTTTTTGGAGCCATTATATCTATGAAAGTTGATTTTGGTTTTCTGGTGGGCCGCTATGGTTAGTAGTTATTGTCAGGTGGGCGTTGGGGGCGAAAATGGTTGAGGCCTGCATGACTTACATGATTTCCGCGATTATCTGAAAATTCAAGTGGTCGTGGAAACTTAGATCGGATAAAGGCCTTGGAATTATGAAATCTGATAGAGAGCTGGATATTAGCTCAGTAATTGGGCTTCTCGGAGCATGTATACCCCGTACTCTGATTTCTTTCAGATTTCTCAGTCTGCATGTGTGGGAAAAAAACAGCAACCGCCAAAACCAACTACATGCTTCACATAATTAAGGATTTAAATATGATTCGTCTTCTTGATGATGTCATTTCATATGTCCAGTTAAAAGTGACTCATGAAGTCTGAGGATTTGTTATGTTTACATCCTGTCTTATTGTCTGAGTTCCATGGCTAGCAGCAAAGCGGAAATCCAGTTACCCCCGGACTCCAAATATGGAGTTTCCCATCTCTTTATTACTCGAGTGTAAACACAACAAACAGATTACTTACAAAATCTGAATTCATGCGGTTATAGGATTATTAAGTGCATGTAAACACAATCGTTGATAACATACCTTATAATAAGTTTACTTTCACAGAACCCCCTTTTTTTAATTTGCAGACATTCCAGGGGTCTAAGAGGTTAATTAGGGCATTCTGGACCCCTCGAGGACCCCCAGTTTTTTGTGTTTACCTTGGCTGTGGGTCTGTGTAGTTGGCAACTACGACCTGTTCTTCTACACATGCAATTACATATTTTCACCAGAGAGGTCGCCAAATCCCCAAATCCTATAAAGCGTTGCCTTCATTGTTCTTGGACTGGGGCCCACAAGATCCTACCCAAGACAGCATGCGGAGGTGGGCCACATCTGGCGAAGCTATGGCACTGCTGGCCCACCGACAGCACTGGCAATCTGCAGAGAACCAAAAGTGGCCCACACATGCTTTTGGCCCAAAACAGATCTGGTCTACTTCTGGCACAGATACGGCAGAGTTGCCTACTTTTGGCTGAGGCGTAGTCCTAATCTGGCGTGTTGGTGGCCCACATCTTGCAACGGGGCAGACTGGGGAAGGTGGGCCAGATTTGGGCCAGAAGACTTTGGCTATCTGGGTAGTTATGCTGCAAAGCGTGAATGGTCGAGTCCTCTGAATAAATGAAAGTATTAAAGGTGATAATATCATATGATAATAATGGTTGGAAGCCTCTGGGCCGAACAGCCAATCAGAGAACTCGTATGTGTGTCAGGGTCCTTACACATTGGCCTGGAAACTCCAATTACAGTGAAAAAAGCCAGCAGACCGTGGACCGGAGTGGACGGACGAGAGGCCACAGTCGCCCAGCTGAGCGCAGGATGAATGGAGCTGGAGAGTCATTCTGTCAGTGTAGAAGGAAACTTAGCCATATCCTCACTGACGTGATGTGACCTTCTGAATGCACAGCGCTGTGTCATGGGGATCGTAAACACACATCAAACAAGCTGGAAAGAAGTCGGAAAAGCCGGACTAAATGGCACGAGACCATCGCAGGCCATAAACATCACAGGCCAGCGCATCTGCGGATGTTCTGACCTATGTGGAATGACCAAAACAAAAAGCAGGGTAGCAGCACGGAATACGCAGAATTCATATTTCTCCATTCTTGTGCTTCCACTAACTGGCCACTTTATCAGAAACACCTACCTTGTGCTTCCACTAACTGGCCACTTTATCAGAAACACCTACCTTGTGCTCACTGGCCACTTTATCAGAAACACCTAATTTTTTTCTTCCACCTAGCTTGTGTTTCCACTAACTGGCCATAGGTACATAGGTGTTTCTAATAAAGTGTCCAGTTAGTGAAAACACAAGGTAGGTGTTTCCAATAAAGTGGCCAGTGAGTGGAAGCACAAGGTAGGTGTTTCTAATAAAGTGGCCAGTTAGTGGAAGTACAAGGGAGAGTGTTTCTGATAAAGTGGCCAGTGAGTTGAAGCACAAGGGAGGTGTTTCTGATAAAGTGGCCAGTTAGTGGAATTAAAAGCTAGGTGTTTCTGATAAAGTGGCCAGTTAGTGGAAGCAAAAGGTAGGTGTTTCTGATAAAGTGGCCAGTTAGTGGAAGCAAAAGGTAGGTGTTTCTGATAAAGTGGCCAGTTAGTGGAAGTAAAAGCTAGGTATTTCTGATAAAGTGGCCAGTTAGTGGAAGTAAAAGGTTGGTGTTTCTGATAAAGTGGCCAGTTAGTGGAAGTAAAAGGTTGGTGTTTCTGATAAAGTGGCCGGCGAGTGGAACAGACTGTTCCCTGTGTAAACGGACTGTGTTGAGGGCACGGGGGAACTGTGTACGCGGTCCCTTTAAGCGTGTCTTCCTTATGTACTGTGTGTAGCACCTGCTGGGTCACGGTCTCTCCTGTGTGAAGACTGCACTGGATAATGATGGTGGGATATTTTCCAGGACATTTGAGAAGAGCTGATGACGCGTGCCTCGCTTCCGCCTATAGAAGGACAGTTCTGGGGCCAAACGCTTCGCACAGACGTTCCATACAGAGCCGCGAGTGGAAGAGAGGAAACACAGATTTGCAGAAAACAGAAGAGCGGAGAGGGTTGGAGGAACGGAGCCGCTGTCCTCAGTGCTCTGACATTTCAAATTAATGTGATTGTACACTGACATTAAAACAATGGAGCTGAATAGAGCACACTTAGCAGACTGTGTGTGTGTGTGTGTGTGTGTGTGTGTGTTACGGGTCAGAGTGAAAGGCCATGTGTGTGTGGGTGTGTGTACTTTGTAAGAGGCTTATGAACCTGAAAAACATGGAGGTTAAAAGCTATTAAATTGGGACAGTGCGGGTTTATTTTCCCTGGAAAGCGCTAAAATTAGAACAGTATAAACAAGAAGTAAGAAGAAGAAGTGATTTTATGTTTCAGTGTGTTTCACTGTGCACTGCATTTCTATCCCATCAAGGAAGCCCACCATCAACTGTAATTATCAGCTAATACCCGTTTAATCAAGTCAGTTTAAGTATAATATAAATATATTATCGTATAATATATGTAACTTAAGTTACGACTGGAGACATCAGGGAGAACTGTGGAACCAGACGTTGTTCTTCAAACTAGTCCACGAGATATCCGCTCCTTCTGTGAGTGTAGAAAGTCATTCTGGTCTCTTTTCTACTGTATTTATGTTTATTTGGATTTTTTCTGGAATCCAGGATAAATGGGACCTCGGCCTACGTGACCTCCGCCCCGTACTGTGTGTGTTTGTGTAAATGTGTATATAAAACAGGAACCTTTAGGTCTTCAGAGGAGCCTATTCCTGGGAATCAAAGACTAAAGCTTAGGGATAAGTGTTAGGTGTAGGGTTAGGTGTTAGGGGTTTTGATTAGGGTTTTGATTAGGGGTTAGGGCTAGGGGTTTTGATTAGGGGTTAGGGTTAGGGGTTTTGATTAGGGTTTTGATTAGGGGTTAGGGTTAGAGGTTTTGATTAGGGTTTTGATTAGGGGTTAGGGTTAGGGGTTTTGATTAGGCTTTTGATTAGGGGTTAGGGGTTTTGATCAGGCTTTTGATTAGGGGTTAGGGGTTTTGATTAGGGTTTTGATTAGGGGTTAGGGTTAGGGGTTTTGATTAGGGGTTAGGTATAGGGTGTAGTGTGTAGGGTTTAGGATTGCGGTTAGGGTTTAGAGGTTAGGGTTTGGGGTTTTGATTCGGGGTTTTGGTTAGGGGTTTTGATTCGGGGTTTTGGTTAGGGGTTTTGATTCGGGGTTTTGGTTAGGGTTAGGGGTTTTGGTTAGGGGTTTTGATTCTGGGTTTTGGTTAGGGTTAGGGGTTTTGGTTAGGGGTTTTGGTTAGGGGTTTTGGTTAGGGGCTAGGGTTAGGGGTCTTGGTTAGGGGCTAGGGTTAGGGGTTTTGGTTAAGGTTTAGGGTAAGGGTAAGGTTAGGGTTTAGGTATAGGGTGTAGTGTGTAGGGTTTAGGATTGCGGTTAGGGTTTAGAGGTTAGGGTTTGGGGTTTTGATTCGGGGTTTTGGTTAGGGGTTTTGATTCGGGGTTTTGGTTAGGGGTTTTGATTCGGGGTTTTGGTTAGGGTTAGGGGTTTTGGTTAGGGGTTTTGATTCTGGGTTTTGGTTAGGGTTAGGGGTTTTGGTTAGGGGTTTTGGTTAGGGGTTTTGGTTAGGGGCTAGGGTTAGGGGTCTTGGTTAGGGGCTAGGGTTAGGGGTTTTGGTTAAGGTTTAGGGTAAGGGTAAGGTTAGGGTTTAGGTATAGGGTGTAGTGTGTAGGGTTTAGGATTGGGGTTAAGGTTTAGAGTTAGGGTAAGGGTTAGGGTTTATGGTATAGGTTTAGGGTAAGGGTAAGGTTAGGGTTCGGGTATATGGTGCAGTGTGTAGGGTTCAGGATTGGGGTTAGGGTTTAGAGGTTAGGGTAATCTTCCGATCTGGACATCTTCTGTCCAGTTGTAGAACTGATGCCACGTCGAGTTGCTGCGCTTCATCGGGTCCTACACAGTACTAGCTCCTAGTCCAGGACATTTGGCATGCCCGTGTAACCAAGCTCTGAGACTTTACAGCCGGAAGGGTGTCCAGATTTTTGCAAGGCCAGTTTTATATTTTTCTTATCTTCAAAGCTAATCAGATATAAGTAACTGCGCGTTAATATTCGGGGAGAACTTGTTGTTTTGCGTTTTGAAGACAATCAACAAAATATGTGATCTGGCCGGCAGTGCCCAAACTGCCCGTGCACTCACAAGCTGCATGTGTATGTGTGTGCCTCTGTAACGAGGGCCCTCTTATTGAGGATGTCCGCTTGTCCACCCTGCACACATCAGCGGTACCACACACACACACACACACTCTCGCCGAGGCACACAAACGGTCTCTCTGTGGTTGTTATTAATAGGGCGTAGCGTATTTTCGAGTATTTTTTCCTGAGTTGTTGAGTATGTAAGTATGTGCAGGTTATTTATACACCTGACTGCTATTATGAAAAACAAAACAAAACCTGAAAAAAAAAAAAAAAACAGGAGAAGAACTGCTGTACCTCACCCAAGGCATGGGAAACTTATCTGCGCTCTCTGTTTGGGTGTGTGGTAAAGTGTGTGAGAGGGAACTCTCCTCAGGATCGAGGGACTTTCCTTTTTTCCTGGATCGGCAGAAGGCTGGTGTGAGCATGTTGTTGTTTTTCAAGAGAGTGACCGATAAGAACTATGGCATGTCCACCGTGTGTGGAGACGGGTTTGTTTTCGTAGCACCAGCATGTGCTGGCGTACAGGGGCCTATGTTGGGTATGAATGTATGAACTTGTAAGCTGACTATGAAGGGCTGTTACCTCCAGGGGACGGCTTGGGGACGCCCACACCTGTATAAGCGGTGAGGTGTTCTCTTGGGAGTAGGGTTGAACGCTGGCCGGCGCGCTCATGGCAAGGCGACGTGAATTATCGGGAGTTTGAACGAGGCCTCGAATGGGCTGCACCATTTGTCAGAACTCTCCAGAATACTTGGGCCTGATGGCACGGTGCATTATCCTGCTGGAATATCCCATCGTTGTGGGGGTACAAGGAGTCCATGAGGGGCGCCGGTCAATGACGTGTTTAAGCGGACCAGTGGAACCAACACATGCCATGAGAACACACCCCACACCAGTATGGAACCACCACCAGCCTGCACACCTGCCTTGTTGACAAATTGGGATCTGCGCCTCACATCAACCCTACTATCAACCCGAAACAACTGGTACCGTGACACATCCAACCATGCCACATGCCGCCAGCCCTCTAGGGTCTAGTTAGCAGTCATGAGTCCAGGTGAGGCACTCTGGTGGGTCCTCTGTTCCCATATCCCATGGCAGCTAAAGAACGCTGCACTGACCTGTGGGATTTGCGTGTGGGACCTCCAGCACTGAATGTGGAGGTGATTTCTGCCAGAGTCGCTTGTCTGTCGCCAGCCACGATCATTAAGCACCCGTGGGTGGCCACAGCGCTGTCCAGTGTGGGAAGCGATGCTTTGTATGATGTATCCCCAGTACACACATGACACTGTTGATCAAGGAATGTTAACTTCGGAAACGGAAAGTATCGTCCGTCTGGCACCCACTCTCGCCTCGACGCCTTGCCATGAGCACACTGACCAGTGTTTGACTTCACTCACAAGATAACACCTCACAACGTACACAGGTGTGAGTGTTCCCAAGCCGTCCCCTGAGGTAACACCACTTCATAATCAAAGACTCCATGGCAGGGGTGGGAGGAGTCGTCCACGGTGCTTTGGGCTTGTGGTAGGAGGTGTCGATTGTGGCTGTTGGTTCTCAGTTGTCCTCACAATCCACTGCTCTACGGCTCCTCTAGGCTCTTGGTGCGTTTCCCACACCAGACAACGAGACAGCTCGTCAGGACGCTCCTTACTGTATCCCTGTAGAATGTAGTGAGGATGAAGGAAGCGGGAGGTTTGCTCTCTTCATCTTATGCTGTAAGTGAAGTGGCTACGGGACTTTCTTGTCTAGGCAGGAGGAGTTGAGGGCCCAGGTGAGATTGTCGGTGACTTCAAGGAACTAGAAGCCTATTGACTCTCTTCACAGTTGAACCGTTGGTATATGGTGGAGAGTGATCTCCACAAGTCCTCCTGAGGTCAAGAACCATCTCTTTGGTCTCGTCAACACCGATGTACGTGTTTACGTATATGGAACATGCAAGGGACATTATTAATACAACATTTAGGCACTTGCATATACATGGTACATATAGGACATCGGGTTTGCGTCGCGTGTGCCCCTGCCGAGGTACAAAAACAAGTCTGTGCGTGTGTGTGTACGTGTGGGAAGGTTGGAAAACCCTGTAGTCTGCATCAGCTCTCTGTAGGAGGTTGATGCTGTTTCTCCACTCAGCAGGACATTTCTGTATATATAACAGAGGAACTCAATCACAGCCAAGAGATAAAATCTCTATTACTTGACAATATGGTGAGGAAAACACTTTCACTTCGACTTTCCGTTGAAAGGAAAATGTAAAAAAAACTGATTTGAAATTCGTAGTTTGAACAGCAGTACCACTCAGCAGAGTTTTCCATATGTCCACATAATCACGAAAACGTTCAAACTGTATCTGTGGATATCATGAGGTCTAATCCGGCGTGAAATTCGTCTCGCTGTTTAGAATCAATCATTCCAAACAAGCAAGTCCAATTTAAATCCATAGTTTCATTGTGAAACAGCTCTTTAGCCTAGAACTCACACTCCCTCATGATTAGCAGTCTAAAGATTGTCCACAAGGGGGAGCCGTTAGCACTCCACCGGCCTTTGTGTGCACTAGCGAAAGACAGGAAAAGGCTTTAACCCTCTCCAGAGTAGGCTACAGGATATATTGCTGGATTGAAAACAAGGCTACATACATAGTAAAGAATACTGTAGCAACCCGCTACTGGCTAGTTCGGCCATGGACAGCCCGAGCCCCCAAGAGAGACAACTCGCAGTACGAGAGGCTTTATGTATGTAGGTAGGTGTTAGCTTGAGAGATGTGCATATGTGTTTCCTGTGTTATTCCGTACTGGGTTTTTGGGGTAGTAGTGTTTGGGGTAGTTACTGACCTGCACTGTTCCACTGTGTTCAGTAAAGGAGTCCCGTTGTTGAAGTGTTGTGTTATTCGCGTGTCTGTCTTAGCCCAATTGTTACATTGCTGTCAGGAATTGGAGTGCCCCCCTCCAGTGGGCTGGAGGAGAATGGTGCTACCTTGACCTTAAAGATCAGCAAAGGTAGAAGAGGACTGAACCTGGCCGATGACTACAAACAAGAAAGCAGCAGCGTGTGATGGGTGGTGAGGACAGCGGTTGAAGCAGCACGCAGCGCGACTTGGCTGTGTAAAACAGTGTAAAGGCTGTGGCATGGTCGGTCATGGTCAAGTGTCTGGGCTACAGTGGACACCGGGGTGGAGCGGTGTGCCCAGGGACTGTGCTCAGGCTTTGCCTGGTCTATTTACAGGTCGCCAAGATGGCTACCCTTTGAACCTGCAAGTTACCTACTACTGGCAAGCTGGCCATGGATGGGCCAGAGGCCCGGCCTTCCCTACTGCTATGTCCAATAAAGAGCCCTCGTATGAATGTTTTCCTGGTCCAGCTCTTTGAGAAAAAACAGTCATTAGCGTGTGCCTACAGTGCTCTTGACCTTGCTGTGACTGGGGGGGAGGGTTGGGCGGCGTGCCCGCACATGCCCCAGGGACTGTGCTCGAACTTTACCTGGTCTCTTTACAGGTCGCCAAGATGACTAATCCTTAAACAGGGGGCAGGGTACCGGTCAATTTCCTGCTACTGACAAGTTCGGCAGTGGACGTCCGGGAACCACAGCCTTCCCTGCTACTATGTTCAGTAAAGATTGTATATTAAGGTCAGTGGAATGATGTGGAGAACTAATAGATCATGGAAAACCAGAATTTGAACTTGATGGTCAATAGAAAACAACAGTTAATTAAAACAAACCGTCTTCTGTTTTAGGAGACAAGTAGTCTCGGATAAGGCGCTAGCAACAGGCCTGAGGAGCATCTGCTGGCCTTAAACTACTTTCAGCTTTCCAAATGTTTCCGAACTCGCAGAAAAAAGGATCTAGAAAAACAAGATGCAATTTCCAACGGAATAGGGCCAACTTAAAAAATTCATAAGTAAAAAATGAATTGAATGCAGCCTTAAAAAATTTAATTGACCACACTGACTGATTTTTCTTTTCTTTTCTTTTTTTTGTGGAAATCACTTTAAATTTCCATGCAGCATTCCAAAGAAAACTTTTGGTTTGGGAAATGAATGAATCCATAGTTCCTTTTACCATATGAGTCTATAGAACTGCCTTGGTAGCACATTTCAGGAATTTGAGCCTTAGCTTTCAGATGGAAAAGATACCGGGGATATCATGAACGTGCGTCATTGAAAATGATATTGTTGCAGTTGACTCTGATGCGGTGGCGGGGGGTGGAGGGGGGCGGGGGTCATTGTCTGGCAGGTTGGCTAAGGAGTGGGATGTACCGTCATAAATAAAACACTTTGTTTATTCACACTCAGAGACCTAAACTGTATGTGTGCGTCGTTCTCACGACCATTGAAACGTCAAAATTGTTTACCGACAGGAAAGTCCCTGTCAGTCGCCCCGATGGCTGTTTACAAAGCCTGTGACATCATCAGACGTATTTATAACCGCTGCCAGTGTCTTGAAGAAGCCAGAGGAAGACAGGTACTATTCCTCTCCCTCCCGCACACAATGGAAAATAAACGGATATGATTATTACTTAACTGCGCTCAAAGAGAAATATTTACACAGTCGCACAAATATCTCGCCCTGGCTGGGATGCACGAAGTGATTAATATCCACTAGGAAAGCGAGGGGCTGAATCAGTGGCTGCCCGCTTTCCTGCACATCCCACCTCCAGGAAACACATTTCAAAAAGATCAGGAGGAAAAAGGCTCGTTGTCCAAGTTCGGCAAAGCTCCGGCCACTCAGGAGAGTTATTATAGCTTGTCAGTGATAACTCATGTAATAATTATATAACTGTTTAATAGCGTGTACACGGTAACAGACAACACGATAAGCCAAAGTACAGGCTGTTTTTCACCTGCACTCTGGAAACATCTCAACAGCACTTACAAATTCACTTGAGATCCTAAAATGACCTTCTGAGCACTTGGGCTGCTATCTTTGTGATACCTCGATGGGATTTGGGAATCAGCCTATCTTTATAACAAGCACAGCGGACAAAAAGCTAGTCACCAGTACCTAATAGCATGTGACTCCTGCATCAAAGAATTGGTCGGTTGGTCCAGATTTGCTGGATGCCTACCCTGGCGGTTTACTGGTTGTTCCAGGTAGTTCCCACAGATTTCCAAGAGGCAAGGCAAGGCAAGTTTATTTGTATAGCACCTTTCATACACAAGGGCAATTCGAAGTGCTTTACATAAAAGGGAGAAAATGCAACGACATAAAAACAAAATAAAAGCAAAATAAATCATTTAAAACTCATTAAAATATTAATATCATTAATATTACAGGAGAATAAAAGAAATAAAGATGTTTAAAAGAGGATTCAAATCTGGGGATTCTGTGGGTCAGTCCAGGCATGTGAATGCTCCTGAATGTTCGTCATGCCCGTCAGTCACATTTGCAGCCCTAGTGAACCCAAGAATTGTCACCTTGGAATACAGGGATAGGAATGTTGTCGGTAAGATGATGGGCAAAAGGCAAAACCTGGTTGTCCAGTAGCTTAGTGTAGGCACTGTGTCAGCTCAAGCAAAGAACCCAATTCCACGTAATTACAACACCCCCAGAGCATCGCAGAGGGGACTTGTTTTCATGGATTTTGAAGACATGCCTAATATCACTATATCTCAAAGGAGTATGAAGGTAGGTTTGATGTTCTTAGGATATACTCAAGGCATCTTGAGGTTGGCTTGCTGTGTTCCTAGTCAACAGCACCTTGCGAAAGTGTACTGTATACCCCCCTCATTGGTGCTTTTCCTTTGTAGTTGCATTACAAAAGAATTTCGGGTAACGGAGCTGACAAAATAGCACAAATTGAGGAATTTTGAGAGGATGCCAGTATAAATACACCGGTTCTGAAAGGCCCCTGTGTCTCCAAACAGGTTAGAGGCAAAGCTGTGGAGACACATTATAGATCAGGGTTATAAAAACACATCCCAAACTCTGAACATCCCACAGAGCACCAAAAAACCCGTCATAACAAATACAGCACAACCAACATACAAGGGAAGACTTACAGACCGGGCAAGGAGGCCATGAATCAGAGATTCAACAGAAACATCAACGGTAACACTGAAGGAGCTCCAAAGATCCACAGTGGAGATGGGAGCGTCTGTCCGTAGAACCACTTTAAGCCAAAGGCTCCAAAGAGTAGGGCTTTATGGACGAGTGGCCAAAAAAAAAAAAAAGCCTAAAACCAAATAAAAGAAAACCAAAATTTGTTCCCCAAAAACATGAAAGAAGGTTCTTGAAAGACATGAAAGAAGGTTGAAATTAAAACTGGTGAAATGAAAACTGAACTTTTTGGCCATCATGGGAAACACAATGCGTGACGCAAACCCAACACTTCCCATTGTCCTACAGTGAAGCATGGTGGTGGCAGCATCATGCAGCGGGGATGCTTTACATTAGCCAGGACTGGAAAACTGGTTGAAGGAAATATGGATGGCAGTAAATTCTTGAGGAAAATCTGTTTCAGTTTCCAGCAACAACACAACCCTTCTAACTTGAGCAGTTTTGCTTTGCAGAATGGGCCCCAAAATCCCAGGGGTTAGATGTGCTAAGCTATTAAACAACCCCAAGAAACCTGCAGCTGTAATTGCAGCAGACGGTGACTCTAGAAAGTATTCGACTTATTATTGTTTGTGTCACAGTAACATATATTTACCGCTTTCAAGGTGAAAGGGACGTAGTGCAAATCAAATGGTACGAAGCCCAAACTCCAAAAAGTCCAAACACCAAGTAGGGTGAGAAATTTTGCTAATTTTGTCGTGTGGCCTACTGATGAAATTTCAAGATTGATATCTTGATGAAATCATGATTAGATTTAGAGATTGGAATGACATATTTTAAAAGATATTGTCATGGAATTTGAAGACAGGCCTGAAATATTGTTGATATCTTTATGGAATTTGGGGATCAGTCTGACATCTTATGGAATGCAATTTAGGAAATGGAATAGACTTAGATTTTCGTAGTTCATGATACAGACCTGAAATCTTCGTAATATCTGCAAGGAATTTGGGGATTGGCCTAATATATTAATACTTTTATGGAATTTCGAGATTGGCTTGGTAAGTTTGACATCTTGATGAAATTTAGAGATTGGAATGAAATTTGGAAATAGATATGATATCTTAATGGAATTTGAAGATAGGCCTAAAATTTAAATGATATCTTGATGGAATTTGGGGATTAGTCTGATATCTTATGGAATGGAATTTAGGAATTTAATAATTCTGAATTCAATTTAGATTTTTGTAGTTCATGATACAGGCCTGATATCTTCATAATATTTTCATGGAATTTGGTGACTGGCCTCATATTTTAATTGCCTTTTGGAATTTGAGATAATTTCGAGGTCTGATAAGTTTGACATCCTGATGGAATTTAGAAATTGGAATGAAATATGGAAATAGACTGGATATCTTAATGGAATTTGATTACACACCTGAAATCTTAAAGATAGCTTTATGCATATCTTATGAAATGGAATTTGGGAAATGGAATAAGTCCTGAAACTGGTATACCTAAATTAAATTTGGATTCGTGTAGCTCATGATATAATATCTTTGTAATATTTTCATGGAATTTGGTGATTTGCCTAATATTTGAATAACTATTTGGAATTTCAGATTGGACTGTTATGTTGTTAGACTGAATGGGAGGGAACGCCAGGTTTGCTAAGAATGGGAGCTAAGAATTGCTAATTTGCTAGGAATTCTGGAGAGGAAGGAAACCGCAGGAATTGTGTTTGTCTTATAAAGCATATACGATAATGTGGGGTTATAATAATTATATTCATGGGCTTATAATAATTAAATTCATGGGGTTATAATAATTATATTCATGGGGTTATAATAATGGGGGAAAAATATATCAAGTGCAATTTCCTGCATTAACAAAAAAATCATCCTGGAAGCAGGAGATCCTGGTTGCTCAGTTTTGGCAATGCTTGTGATTTCTGTGTCTGGGAAACAAATCACTGTCTAAAGCAAACAAAAGATCAGCACATTAAACGAGACAGAAACAGAAAGAAGAGAGAGTGAGTGAGTGAGCGAGTGGGTGAGCGAGTGAGAGAGAGTGCTAATGAAGAAAGCCAGATGCTTAAAAGTTCTCCCTAGACGTTCCCTGCATGAAGGTGCTGATGGTTCCCCCCGCAGCGCTCAGTAATGAGAGGAAGCCTGGAATTTGCTTCTGGGAATTCCATTGTGGCCTTCCGAGATTTCCCAATTTCCCCCATTCCGCCGGGCTCCGCTGATTGGAATGTCTGATGAATCAATTATCTACAGCGCTCCTAGTCGCTAACACAGGCCAATGGGAAGACCATACAAGATGGAAGGGGCTTGATGTTTAAGAATGAGGGGCCACAGCCAACTTAAAGAAAACGCCCAGGCATGTACATCCAGCGCCGGCCCGGGCGAACTGGGTTTAGTGTTTACTTAAGGATTCTGTAGTGCATTCCAGTGACTGGATATACATATGCCGTGCACAATTTACTGAGTTTAACAAACTGGGAAAATATCAAATATCGAATCTTAGCTTTTGCATGGGCCTTGTTTTAAGCCACCTCGTCTTTGAGCAAGAACTGCATTGTTAAAAAGACATTTGCTGTGTGCAACTTTTGATTCATGTAAATTTAAAGTGATTTCCACAAAAAAAGAAAAAAGAAAAAAATCAAGTAAAAAAATTAAGTCAGTGTAGTCATTCAGTTTTTTAAGGCGGCATTCAATTAATTTTTTACTTATGAATTTTTTAAGTTCGCCAAATTCCGTTGGAAATTGCATCTTGTTTTTCCCCACTAGATCCTTTTTCCGGATCCAAGAATGCGTCTCCTGCAATTTCAGAACATTTGGTCAAGTGTGAAAGCTGTTTTCAAGCCCAGAAGTGGACTAGAGCATGGTTTCTCCACCTGTGGGCTGTGGACCACCAGTGGGCCATGAAGCACCCCCTAGTGGTCCGTGGGTCTGTACTCAGGTGGAGGCAGTAGTTTGTAGTCGGTGGTCTGGAGTTTGTTTCCAGTTCTCAGTGCATTCATTGGTTCATTTTGCAACTTGATTCAATCAAATGTTTGCCTTACTTCCTCCCATTTCTTTGGGATGGTGGTGAAAGGATTGTTATGGACCAAAAAATATTTTTTTTGCTGCTTGAGTGTTTGTATCAACAGAAAACAACAAAATCCAGCAACCATTTAACAAGCCTTCACGCAGGAAAGTGACGTACAGAATTGCACAATTGATCCACAGTTCAAATGGAATTCATATGTGTGAAAGCAAACCAGCGATAATGAGGCCCTCCCCCAAAGCAAGCCCAGGATCAGTGTGGGATGGGTGTGGACTCAAGTATTCAGGACAAGTGTGAAAACACCATGAAATACTAGCGTTTGGTATAATTACAAGGAAAAAAAAAATATTTCACTAGAATTAGTTTTGTGTTATTCCATTACTTTAACAGGTATAACCGACTATGCACCATATTTAATCTGCAAAAGTTAAAATTTCCATCTGTTTCCAAACTCCTTATTTTGCTCACCTAAGGTGTTATGTAGTATTCCTACATTAACTAAAGTAAAACTAAAGTTATTTATTATTTTTGATGAAATATTGGAATATTATCCAAAACTAGTCCTTTTCGAGAACTACATCATCCTATGAACCTCTTGAAGGAAATTCTTAACAGAAAAAAATTAATTTAAGCAATTCTTCGTTTTGTAGTTATATCCTGTTAACATTTCAGCTCAGTTTATCATTCAGTAAACAGTTAATTTTTTATATTAGAGATGCTGTTTAACACTTATAGAATTCTTTTATAGAAAAAATCCAAAAAAAATGAAAAATAGTTTTTGAAATTTTACAGTTCATTTAATGTAAGTGATTCTTAGTTTTGTAGTTACATGTATATCCTGTTAGCATTTCAGCACAGTTAAATTGAATATTAAAGAACTTATTCAAAACTTAAAGAAGAAAAACATTTGGAAATGGATTTGGAAACTCTTGTTTGTAATTCTGTTCAGTTATTCTGTCAGCAGTTGTAATATTTATGATGTAATATCATGTAATATTTAAAATGCTATTTAAAAGCCAAAAAAGGAAATTTATAAAATTTTCCCAAAAATTGGTAAACAACTTCTAAAATTTTGCAGTTAAGTGATTCTTAGTTAGTTAGCTGAGTTTCAGCTCAGTTCAGATATTCTGTAAGCAGTAAAATTGAGTATTTAAGATGTTATTTTAAACCTAACGTTTTTGCACGATTGCTAGAATCAACTACATATATAATATGTGAAGGTTAAGATTTTCATCTGCTTCCAAACTCTTGTTTTTGCACAACTAAGGTTTTATGTCGTTTTCCTACGGTAACTAAACTAGAACTAAAATTATTTTTTGATGAAATATTGAAACATTACCAAACATCAAAGTCCTCCTATGAACATTTAAAGGAAATTCTTTAGAGAAAAACAACAAATTTCCTTTTAGTAATGTTTAATTTTGTAGTTATATCCTCTTTTTGAAAACATTTTTGCATTTTTGCAATTAATATAAGTCCTTCTTAGTTTTGTAGTTATGTTCTGTTAACCTTTCAGCTCAGTTCTGTCATTTAATATATCAGGTACAATTAAATACCTGAAAAAAACAGATTGTAAATTTCGTATAGTTGCTTGAATCAACTTTAAGCTTTCGCTGACATTTTTTCATCAAGATCTATGACATGACTAGAACAGTGCCAAGGTGAGTTGGTGTGGAATAAGCTTAAAATTACAAATATTTTTAAGATTTTTGTTTAAAACTAGCTCCTAGTGCAACTTTAGCACTTAATCATCTACGAGCTGTTGTTGAATTTTCGATTTCTACTCGCAGTATTTTAGAATAGAGAATTGTGAGAGTTTTTGGATTTTAGAACAGAATAATATGATGTATATATTTTAATGTCATGCTTGTGTAAGTCAGTAAGTATGTGTGTACGCTTGTGTGTGTGCGTGCTATTCTCGGACAGTGTGCTTTGTTAGAGATGAAAGCGGGTGGCTTTGTGAGGGAGGAAATGGCCGCCTGCGCTGGTTTGTAAACTTGGCTCTAATCGGAGGATCCGTTTGGCACCTCACAACACAACAGGAAACTGACTCCCCATTTACTCCCCGAAAACCCTTTCACCCCAAAAAAACCCTTTCACCCCGAAAGGATCCCGTCCCATCAAAACACCCCACTCGCCCAAAACAGACCCTTTCACCTAAAAACGTCTTGTTAATCTGAAAAAAAAAAAAACACAAAACATCCCACTCATTCAAAACATCCCGTTTACTCAAAACATAGAGAGTCATTACCTCACATGATAAATAATACGCACTGGAGACGTGGTTCCTGGTAATAAGATGATAAACAAACACACAGTTTTTTTTTTTTTTTGCTTTACTGCCCAGTCAATGGGTTGTTTATTTTATTAATGTTTTCATCAGAATTCTTAAAGATTAACATGTCAAATAAATTCAGTCCATCTTTCATTTATAGTCTTCTGTAAGGAACTGTACATAGATACTAGCGAGACACAATAGATTGAAAAGAAATTACAGTTCAAGACCAGCTAGAATGATACACATGCTCATATGATGACTAACGTTTCTGAATATATATATATATATATATATATGTATATGTATTTCTTTTACTCATTTCCAGATTTCTGGAACTCCCAATTCCTACCCATTCCTACATCATGTGATGCTAACAAACATGGAGGGTGAAGGCTAGCACGAGCTTCCACCAAAGCTCCACCCCACTGCGCCATCACTGGACAGCTCAACACGTTTGGAGGAGAGCGCTAACTGCTAAATCTGCTATGTCAGCTAACAGACGCCCCCATTGGCTAGCCTGGTCCTGAGTGATGGGAGGAGAGGGAGGAGCATCCTGCCCACCCAGACAGAGAGAGAGGGGCCAGTTAAGCTCTCTTGGACTCTTGGTGACATATGTAGGCTGGGGCATCCCTGACTAGCATCAGTCCCCTGAAAATACATAAACTAGTACTCAGCTTCATCTTCATACTTCAGCGTATTTGTGCCTTCACGTCAGCTGGTTTGTTCTAGTTTATGTCAAGTTCTCCTATGACTAAAGTTTGGAAGACCTCACCCCTTGTTGTGCTAGCATGCTAGCTAGCCTCCCTCCCCTTTAGCTGTCACACTGCCGTTCAAAGGTTTGGAATCACCGTTAATAACAAATTCAAACCAGTTTCATGGCGGATACACGCGTAAAAAACGATTTTAAGCCATTAGTAAGAAGCGAGAAATGTTAGGTAGTGTCCAGAGAGTCCACCGTAACTGAGCAAACATCAGGCCTGAAATCCCAATAAATTAATATCCAGAATGCCTAGCTGGACAAGACGTTACTATCAATAAATAATGGCATCATTTATCATACGGTAATAACCTCCAGGTCTTTATGACAAGCTTGGAATATTGGACAAAGCATCAAAAAATAAAAAATACCATACAAGTTATTATGGAATAATGAATCCGAAAAATAAGGAGGTGATTCCAAACCTTGGAACATTGGTGTTGGTGTTTAACACACTTACGGCTATCTTTCCTAGGAACTCCTACCTTGTATTCCTTCTGTTTATTCCTGAAACCCACCTCCTTCCCAACACCAGGAGAAGGATGTGTTGACATCGCCTTGCAGCAAGATGCCGCCCTGCTTCTGTTCTCCCACCACCGCCCTCTACTGCTCTCCTAGACTTCACTACAGTCTTCCGAACACCACAGTGGTAACCTGTCGATAGGTGATTTCGGTGACACATGCTGGTGGAATAGGGAATGAGCAGTACCTTGTGCTGGGCTCCTCACATACATGCTCATACACTGTTGTCCAATCTACAGTTAGCATTTCATATTGACATGAACACAAGGCTAACGCTAATAACCCTTGTGACAACAGCTCCGGGCTAATGCAAGGATAGAGCGACCCAGGCTGTTTCTTTTTATAGCATGAGCTACAGTGTTTTTAAAGTAAGCATTCGTTTTTTTTATATACTATTTTCCAGCAGTTTTAACAATACCGCACAGGTGGGTGCGGATAAGGCTAACTGGGACGAAGCCCCCCGTCTCTTTTTACAAGCGCACTCCATTGTGTGGATGGACTCGGGATGGTGCTCTGTCTCCATTCGCTGTAACAGACACAGGGACTGATGACTTGGCAGTCAGTAAGTCTACTTCCTGTTAGCTGTGTTAATAATGGAGAGTGCTTCCTGTTTGAGTCCTGCGAGTCACAAAAAAAAAAAAATGCGAGGGACGCATCTGCGCCTGGTTTCTTCTCTTTTTGCCCCAGCACAGTTCCAGTCTTCTGACACATTCCTTGACTCGGCGTTTATACAGGGCTGCTGTGATATTGGACGATATTGGTAGCAGTACGATTTTGTGTGCTGTTGGTCGGATTTCCTAGAAGCTACTAGAAGCTAGTTATTTGACGGTATTTTATGTTAGCATTTGTATGTGGCTTGTTTGATGAACTTGTTGACTAGTTGCATGGTTGACTTGGTTAATACTGCTAGATTACCGCTAGACTACTTCTAAATTACTTCTAGATTACTTCTAAATTACTGCTAGATTACTGCTAGATTACTGCTAGATTACCACTAGATTACTGCTAGATTACTGCTAGATTACCACTAGATTACTGCTAGATTACTGCTAGATTACCACTAGATTACTGCTAGATTACCACTAGATTACTGCTAGATTACCACTAGATTACTGCTAGATTACGTCTAGATTACCAGTAGATTACTTCTAGATTACTGCTAGATCACTGCTAGATCACTACTACATCACTGCTTGATCCTTGTAATGTTAATTAGTTGACTTTTTGCTGGCCGTCTTTTTCCGATGTGTTGACTTGTGTAATATGTTAAGTGGTCTCTGTGTAGCGTCTTAACTGGATCCTGGATGACTTGTATGACGTGTTGGGTGGTCACTGGTTGACTTGCTTAGGATATTGTGTAGTTACTGGTTGAAGTGTTGACTGGATCCTGGCTGTCTTAAATAACGTTGATTTGTATAACTTGTTGACTTGAGCTGAACAGTTACTGGCTGACATATGTACCATGTTGAATGGGTATTAGTTGATCTGTTGATTAATGATAGATTTGCATAAGGTTTTGGCTGGTTACCGACTGACTTGAGTCACATGTTTACTTGTTGATCAAGTTGACATATTTATCATGTGGATTGGTTCACTTTTATAATGTCTTGTCAGGTAAATGGATGACTAGTTAGTTACCTGTTGACTTGTGCAAGATGTTGACTAGTAACTGGCTGACTTGTTGGTTGGTGGTTGACTTAGGATTTTGACTGGTAACCGGCTGACTTGTTGGTTGGTGGTTGACTTAGGATTTTGACTGGTTACTGGCTGACATGTGAAACATATTGACCAGTTATTGGCTGGTTTATTGATTGACTTGCATAAGACATACCGGCTGACTTGTGTCACATTGGCCTGTAGGTTAATAGCTGACTTGTGTAATGCATTCACTGGTTACTGGCAGACTCATGTGACACATTGACAGGCTACTGGCTAACTTGTATGACGTGTTGACTGGCATCGTCTTCTTTGTGGTTTCCACTCCTTTTGGTGTGTGTCCTGTGGGGTCGTGCTCCGGACACCCACGATGACACCGTCAGTGCAAAACGGATCAGGACAAGTCCCAGACAGGGCATGTCTGTCGCTACAGCAATCTCAGAGAACAGGGCATGGTCTCTGGGCATATCGCTGTTGTTCTCAAAGTCCCGGACGACAGCGAGAATCTCCTGGCGCTCCGCTTGCTGCACCATGCCCCTCACGTTCAAGACAGCCGAAACGTGCTTCCTCCTGAAAGAGAGAGAGAGACCAAGGAAGTCAGAGATAGAGATAAAGACCGGGAAGGGGAAAGAGACATACGAGGGAGAATCTGAGACTAAACCAATGAAGAAGCAGAAGACTAAACAAATGTCTTCAAATGAACAGATTGAGGGCTACCAAGACTCTTTGTCTCCGAGTGTGGTCCACCATGTGCCACCCAATCTTGCATCTCAGAGAAGCAGTGCCTTCCTCTTTTTGTGCTTATCTAAACCGAAAGAAGATCTCGATCTCCATATTTGTTGTCCTAAACCTGATGACAAAAGCCGGTGATGTTATGCTACATTCCAGGAGGCCTAGAGCAGCACCATTCTCTCTTTATCCAAAATGTAGCTGATCACCTGAGACAAAGGTTTTTGCGTCTGAAGGCTCGCTCCCTTAGTTCTGTACTGGAGCTACAAGGCGAATCTTTTAGCCCCCTATTGAACTGCACGTCTCAATCATCAGACACTCATCTGAAACCTTGTTGGCCCATTGAGCAATCTCAGTAGACACGTTCCTCGACTCTGCATTCTCGTAAAAGCTTCTACAGTGTTGTTGTTGGTAAAGGATGTTGCATGCTGTCAGATATCTAGTGGTCACTGATGCTGAGTGCTGATCTGGAATCAACTTTCACTGTTTACATTTTTACACATCAACTGGCCATTTCTTTGGGTACACCTCCTTGTATCTGCACTCCTTGTCCAGTTTTATAAGCTCCTCTTACCATATAGGAGCACTTTGTAGTTCTACAGCAGCTCTACTCCTACCAGCACAACACACATCAACAGACCGCCACCTGAGAGCTTTAGAGCTTTATCTTTGTGATTTTGGGCCAGTTTACTGTTATTTCTTTGTATTTTAGTCTGATTTAAGGCTTTATCTTTGTGTTTTTGAGGCAGTTTACTGCTTTTTCATTGGGTTTTAGTCTGATTTAAGGCTTTATATTTGTGTTTTTGGACCAATCTGCTGCCTTTTCTTCATGTTTTAGTCTAATTTAGAGCTTTATATTTGTGTTTTTGGGGCAGTTTACTGCTTTTTCATTGGGCTTTAGTCTGATTTAGAGCTTTATCTTTATGTTTTTGGGCCAATTCACTGCTATTTCTTTGTATTTTAGTCTGATTTAAAGCTTTATCTTTGTGTTTTTTGGGCCAATTTACCACTTTTTATTTGTGTTTTAGTCTGATCTAAAGCTTTATATTTGTGTTTTTGGGCCAGTTAACTGTTATTTCTTTGTATTTTAGTCTGCTTTAAAGCTTTAGCTTTGTGTTCTTGGGCCAGTTTACTGCTTTTCATTGGGGTTTAGTCAGATTTAGAGCTTTATCTTAGGAACCACTACCTACATAATACCTGCTCTGTGGTGGTCTTGTGGGGGTCCTGACCATTGAAGAACAGTGTAATTAAGTATACAGAGAAACAGGCGAACTACAGTCTGTAACGGTAGAACTACAGAATGCTCCTGCATGGTCAGTGGAGCTGACAGAACGGACAATGAGCGTAGATAGACGGAGGTGGTTTCAAGCCAGTGGACGGTCGGTGTATTTGGGGGTCTGGACAGCGGGGTATTGTCTCTGAACCGTTTGCTGACACTGTCCGTCAACAACAGGAAACCACAGAGATGTAGAGGTCCAGAGATGAGTTTGATCTCTCTAAACCGCCCTGACAGGAGAGAGAGACAGGGACAGAAAGAGGGAAAGAGAGAGCGAGAGACAGACAGAGACAGGAAGAGAGAGAGGGAAACAGAGAATGAGAGAGAGGGACAGACAGACAGACAGACTGACTGACTGACAGAGAGCTTCACCACAGCATTTCAGAGTGTGTGTGTGTGTGTGTGTGTTAAGAGTGTGGCACCAGTTAGCTTCCTGCGACCATGCAAGAACAGGAAGTAGTCCACAGCTACTTCCTGTCTGCTGAGTTGGGTTGTGCGTCAGCAGCCCGGAGGCCTGCCAGCCCGCAAACAGACACACACTCACGACCGCTCACACACATGCGTATTTTTGCACTGCCAGAGGAGCCTGTTTGACACATCTGTGACCCCTGTCAATCAAACCCTCATCATGAAGAGGATCAACACCATCAAAGAACATCCTTCATCAGTCTCCCTCTCTGTCTTTCTCTCTAGGGGAGGTTTCTTTCACTCTGTTCTTTAGGGATGGGCGTTTTAGCCGTTCTAACTAAATCCATGTTTTTACACTAACAGTAATTGAGTCACTCAGTGACAAGGTCTTTTATTGCCAAGAAAAACAAAAGTGTGAAAGTCATTTATGAACAGAAGAGCTGATCTGATCTGATGGTTTTATTGGATTAGTGATATCTGATTTAGTGATTGGTCCAATTTAATGCTTTTTGATTTAGAGCTTTTTATTTGTGCTTTAGTCTGATTTAAAACTTTATCTTTGTGTTTTAGTCTGATTCAGAACTTTGTGTTTTTGTCTGATTCAGAACTTTAACTTTGTGTTTTTGTCCAATTTAGAACTTTATCTTTGTGTTTTTGTCTGATTTAGAACTTCATCTTTGTGTTTTAGTCTGATTCAGAACTTTATCTTTGTGTTTTAGTCTGATTCAGAACTTTATCTTTGTGTTTTTGTCCAATTTAGAACTTTATCTTTGTATTTTTGTCCAATTTAGAACTTTATCTTTGTGTTTTTGTCTGATTTAGAACTTCATCTTTGTGTTTTAGTCTGATTCAGAACTTTATCTTTGTGTTTTAGTCTGATTCAGAACTTTATCTTTGTGTTTTAGTCCAATTTAGAACTTTACCTTTGTGTTTTTGTCTGATTTAGAACTTTATCTTTGTGTTTTAGTACAATTTAGAACTTTATCTTTGTGTTTTTGTCTGCTTCAGAACTTTGTGTTTTTGTCTGATTTAGAACATTATCTGTGTGTTTTAGTCTGATTTAGAACATTATCTGTGTGTTTTAGTCTGATTTAGAACATTATCTTTGTGTTTTTGTCTGATTTAGAACTTTATCTGTGTGTTTTACTCTGATTTAGAACATTATCTTTGTGTTTTTGTCTGATTTAGAACTTTATCTTTGTGTTTTAGTCTGATTTAGAACATTATCTTTGTGTTTTTGTCTGATTTAGAACTTTATCTTTGTGTTTTAGTCTGATTTAGAACATTATCTTTGTGTTTTTGTCTGATTTAGAACTTTATCTTTGTGTTTTAGTCTGATTTAGAACATTATCTTTGTGTTTTTGTCTGATTTAGAACTTTATCTTTGTGTTTTTGTCTGATTTAGAACTTTATCTTTGTGTTTTTGTCTGATTTAGAACTTTGTGTTTTTGTCTGATTTAGAACTTTGTGTTTTTGTCTGATTTAGAACTTTATATTTGTGTTTTAGTCTGATTCAGAACTTCATCTTTGTGTTTTTATCTGATTCAGAACTTTACCTTTGTGTTTTAGTCTGATTTAGAACGTTTTAGGCCAACTGTTTTTTTGGCCAATTTCATTGTGTTTTGATCAGATTTGGTAATTCATCTTGTGTTGAAATCTGATTTAAGGATTAATTTAATTGAATTAACCTTAATGTAAAATGTTTTAATAATTTATCTTTGCCACCTCTTTGGGGCCACTTTGGTGCTTTGTGTTCTGATCTGCTTTAGTAATTCATGTTTGACTAATCTTTGTGTTTTTATCTTATTTTTGCATTTTGGGATGATTTAGTGATTTAATACACCACCAGCTAGAGAACAATACTTTCACACTGGACAAATACAAATACTGAGCTGAGCTCAGAGGTGGCTGTTTGGATTATCATGGGACACATTATCAGCTGCTTGAGCTTCTACTGTTCTACATACACACAGAGAGAGAGAGAGAGACAGTTATCTAAACAGTAGAAGACAATACAAGATTTATTTCAGTTTTTCATTCCAATTTACAAAACGTTAGTAAACCAAGGCTAAAATGAGTTCGGATATCCGTATGTTCAGATAACCATAACTATCCCCACTCTCATTGTCTCTCTGTGATTTATTTGCTTTAGCTTTTAATGAACTTTCCTCTTATGTTTGCTTCTTCACTCTTATCTTATTATTATGTAATTTTATGAACTTTCATATTTTTTTAGTTTCTATTTGAGTTATTTTTAAGGTTAATTTTGAGTTATTTTTATTAATACATTCCTAATTTTTTTTTATATTGCATTTTATCTTCCTACATTCTCTTTATGTCTGACACCATCACATTCACACAAACAGGACTAACTCAGCGTCCGGGTAGGCCGGTTGGAGACTGGACCACCCTTGGCGTTCCACCCAAAGCCCTGTAGCACATGCACACTCAGGGGAAGCTGGCATGGAGACATTCCTCACAGGTCTGAGTGCAGGAGGACTATTTTCAGCGAGACGTTCTCACATTCTTAAGAGTTCAGGAAGGTGAAGTGTTGTGAAAAATAGTTTATGTGTGTGTGCGCTCGGGCAGGAAAGGGCAGGGTTAGGAGGTTTACTTATTCATGAATGAAGAGCGTCTGTGACGGACAGAGTTCTGACCCGCGCTCTTCCGTCCAGCGGCTCCGCGATTCAGATGGTCGTTGTGTGAAATGATGAAATGCTGGGTGTTAAAGAGGTGAGTTGGAGATAACACCTGAAAAATGAGCGCTCCTTTTCCTGACTTGCTCCGTGTCAAGCATCCTGTCTCCGCATGTTTGAGTGTCCTTTTGTGGAAAGTGCAAGTGTGTGCACATGTCTGAAGGGAAGGTTTATGAACCCTTTGGAATTGTGTTGAATAATTGACTGACCTGATTTCCATCTAAGTCATACAGACCAATAAAGTCTTATTTGACGTGGAACAGTGCCATATCTTCATTGAATAAACAGTTCAAACAATGAGTTACAATAGGCGAACGCATAAATTCAGCTTTTTACTGCTCCCCGAACGACAAAATGGTTTGAAGAGATGGGGGAAAAAAGTTGCTCTGGACCAACTTAGAGATATGCTTATCAAGCTTGAGTTCTGAAGATTTTAGACCTCTTTTATCATAAGACACCAGGCATCCCAATCTTCCTACCAGGCATTGGACAAATCAGGAGAGCCAAAATCTTTGAGATCCAAGAGTCTAAAGAATCATCAGCATAACAATGCTCTTTTTTCTATTTGGCTTAAGGTTACATGTATATAGAAAACAACATTGGGCTTAATATGGACCCCTGAGGAACACCATAAGGGGTGGAGGTAGAACAGGTTCTCAATATTCACTAAGAGCAACTAGTTTATTTTACCTGAGGTTTAACTTAAGACACCAGGGGACCCAATTTCTCAAGGTAGCCACTGATCAAATCAGGAGAGCCATACAGAATCAGCTTTGACTCTGACTGGATGGTGGTAAGGGTGGGTGCCCCCTTTCTATGCAAGTCTATCCCAGCCCTCACTGCGTGAAAGGCAGGAAACACCCTGGACAGGCTGCCAGTCAGTGTATAGGGAAAATATCATTGGGCTTAATATGGACCCTTGAGGAACCCCATAAGTGACTAAGTAACTAGAGAGGTGGGAGGAGAACATGTTCTCAACATTCACTGAAAACAACTAGGTTTTATCCTTTGGACTTATGATAGGACACCAGCTGACCCAAATTTCCAAGGTAGCTATTGGTCAAATCGGGAAACCCTGTCACGGCCTGTCTAGTCTGTCCCCTGTTTATCTATGTTTTCCCTGGTTTTCCGTTTCTGTCTTGTCACTTCCATGTTTCTTTTGTTGTCCCATGCCATATGCTTCTGTTTGTTTTGGTTATTGCTCCTCCTGACTCCGCCCCCTTGTCAGGCCCCTCACCTGTCCCTAGTTTGTAGCTCCGCCCCTTCCCAGGTGTTCCACGTTAGTCCTTGCTGTTTTATACTCCCTGTGGTTCCCTTTGTTCTTGCTTGGTGTGTTGTCTGTTAGTGGTTTCTGTGACCCTCTTCCTCTGTAGTGTTTTGTTCCTTAGTTTTTCTAGTGTCTTTGTTTTTTGTTTTTTTTTGTTCTCCGGTTAGTTTGTCATTAAACACTTGCACTTGCATCCTGTCTCCTCGTCGTGTCCCAGTGTTACAAAGCTGAACAAAAGAACTTTCTGACTTTCAATAACTGCATAAAATGCTAATGCCAGTCAAGTCTTTCATATCCAAGAGTCTCTTCCAACAAGTACTATGACACATATTTTTTCTCTTTTACATGTATATGTAAAATAATATACAGAGCCTCGAGGGACACCATCAGCGTTCACAGAGAATATCACCAAATAAATGTATTAATGCCTTACAAAGGGCAGTGCAATAAGACGAAGACATTTTATATTAGTCACGTCATAATCCTGACCTCTACTCTTCTCTTAAATACCTATGGAGGGATCTACAGTGAGCAGTTCAAGAAAGGCATTCTAAAAATAGAAAGAAATAGAAATCATTTTGTATAGACAAAATGGGCCGAAACGCCTCGTTTGACTGAGTATAGCTGAGGTTCCCAATCCAAGGCATCTTCAATAATGCTCATTAAGCGCACCAGATTTGTTATGAGGACATAAACGGAGATCAAATCACAGTTTATTAGCTAGCCATGGAGAAACGGAGATAATTCCAAAGTGTCTAGAATTTGGTCCAAGTACGTATATATGTTCATTTACATGTGAACACGTCTACACATTTCTGTCGGTCCGCTCGTCACGAAATGTTGATACAGTGAAAATAGCAGGTGGTATTTGCAAAAGATGCCAAAACATGACAAATGTGAAAAATGGGGAGAGTTTTGTTCGCACAGTATGTCCTGGGATCGGTGGGACTTACCGGATATCCGGAAACTCTTTGACCAGCACTCCCACCTCCATCTGAATGGAGGGCGTGTCCTCCAGGAGGATGATGTCGGCCAGGTGACCGATCACGTTATCCAGCCATGAACAGGTGGACTCCTGGAGAGATGGAGAGATGGAGAAATCCATCAAACTCAAGACGAGCACGAATGAGAGATGCCTTCTCTTCTATTTGCTCCGCTGTTTGTCCTGATTGCAGAGCTGAACTGAGCTATAGGCTTTAGGCTATAGGCTAAATACCTAGTTAGCGAAGGTGCTAGGTGGCTGGGGTAGGTTGATGGGAGCTGTTGCCCACTTGCCACCAGACATTCACACCTGCCGTAAAAGCTGGACCTGATGTGCTGTACAGCCCAGTTTCCAACCCAGTTGTTCACCCACACTGATGGTCAGTGTCTGATATTGACCTCCGGCACAGAAGGCCTTGAGCTGGCCAGAGGAGTTTCACATCAGACTTAACTATAAATATCCTCCCCCGCACACACACACACTCACACACACACACACACACACACACACACACACCAAATATCCTCAATATCCTCGTAGGAATTAAAAGCTCGTTTTCTTCATTTCTACGGAAACGGTCAGCGCGAGGGAAAGCCTTCAAAGACAGCAGGCAGGAAGTGGCCGAGCAGCCGACTTCCTGTTTTCAGTTAAGGTGATGGATGGGTGATTTAAGTGGAACAGAGGAGCGATAACAACAACAACACCGCCACCAGCACCGCCACCGCCACACATGCAGCCATAAAAACAGCTGACTTTCTTTCTAAGGATCTTCCCACATTGTCTCTCGGATCAGCGTCTCGGCTGCTAAACTCCGAGCTTCTCGAGGTGAAACGTCCTCTGTTGCTCATCTCGTATGTGCACGAGCATTTTGGTGCCTACAGCATCACACATTTGAGGAAGCTGGTCGAAACAGAGAGAGGCAACAGAGAGTGGGCCACAGCCTAACACGGGTTAAACTGGATAACTGACTTTAAGTGGTTCAAGCGGAACGTGACTCTCAACAACAATGGAAATCCGTAACCCACCCGCCCGTATGCATTCCAAACTATTATGTGAGGCTTTTTAACACTAAATATGTCATCGAATTTCTCATATCTGATATCGGCTGTTCTAATTTATGGTCCAAATCGAAATCTGCCAGTGTTTAAAAGCGTATTTTCACTGATTATAGCTAATTCATGCTAATTTTTGTATGTACTCAGGTTGAAAATCTCAACGTAGAACTGTAAAAACATATGACTGTATCGAATTAAGCCTGTTTGACTTAATGAACCAGACTTCTCTAGTAGCGGCTCCATCCGGCAACGTAGGCAAAGTTGTAACACAGTGGCTGAATGGTTCACAATTGGTTAGCAATTGTTAGCAAACTTAGCATTTTTGTATTCATCGTTGAGATGTGTAGGTTGCACACAGCCAAGACAATTTTTTTAGTTATTTAGCAGGACCTAAAATGGGTCAGGTCGTGCCCTGCTGGGCCAAAAGAAAAAAAATCAGACCGCATCTGGTGTTCCAGGGTTAATGAACTTTTCATATGTCGCATGTTGCATGTTTATGTGCACGTACCAGGTCTTTGAAGAGCGCCTTGAGCTGTTTGGCCTCGTCCTGTAGGCGGAATGCCAGCCTCTTCCTCATTTTGAGTGATGTGCAGATGACCCGCCCCCTCATGACGGCACGGACGTACTCCACCATCACCCGCCTGTGCACTTCGTTCACCAGCGTCTGCCAAACACATTTGCAGTCATAGGGTCTTGTTCTGAGAGAGGTACAATCCCAAGCCTAGGGACTCGGAGAATTGGCATAACATGACTTGCAGCGTTGTTAGCCACTATGCTACACCAACCGGTCTGTCAATCAATCACTCAATCAATCAATCTATCCGTCTGTTTATACATTCCTCAATCAGTTAATCAGTCAGTGCCTCAATTATTCTTGAAGGGAAAGGGATTTTGAGGTCAACAGCGTTTTCGAGGTCCGCCAGGTCACTGTTAACGATCAATATGTACAGGGGATATATGAAGTGCATTTGACCTTTGAACCTCCTTTGACCCCCGACATCGCTTGACCTTACAGGCAGTGTGAATGTTTGTGCGCACTCCTACACTAACAGTGTTTGTGTGTGTGTGTGTGTGTGTGTGGTGGTACCTGATACGGAGGGCAGTCCATCCTGCGGAACTTCTTAAAGTGCTGTTTGATGGAGGCCTCGATGCTCTCGTAGGCCTCGGTGTTGTTCAGCCATTTCTTCCTCAGCAGCTTATCAAAGAAGGGCTGCGGGACAGAGGAAACATGGCCGTGTGAGGTCTGAGCAGCGGAAGCTTCGCCTGTGAGCTTCATCTTGTTACCTAATTACGTAATGAGACGCTGCGGCTCTGCTGTAGTAATAACGTAGCTAACGCCGTAGCAGGTCTACCGCATCTCCATTGGCTTGTTTGCGTTGATGAACTCTGAGCACAGCGGTCACTGAGTGTTTGACCATATGAAGGTGAAACAGGCAACTGGCGAGGGTCTTCCGAGTGTTGGGGGCCGAGAATGAATGAGTGATAGTGTTATAGCACTACTGTTACTGTGGT
Organism: Semaprochilodus insignis; assembly: GCA_034552555.1. Lineage (NCBI taxonomy): Eukaryota > Metazoa > Chordata > Actinopteri > Characiformes > Prochilodontidae > Semaprochilodus > Semaprochilodus insignis. Next base: position 24,862,335 of record CM067496.1, read on the forward strand.
TACGTCGGTTGTCAGTGGTCCTAAAACCAGTCAAGTCAATGAACTTGGGCCCCACCCTCTTTATTTCAAGTCACCTGCCAAATTCTGGCCGCTGGCAAAACAAACATTTGGTGTGTCTTGACTCTGGCAGGCTGGGTAACCTACTAAACCAGTACCAGACCAGCACTATACCAGCCTAAACCAGCACCAGACTTAGGCTTTTTCAGCAGGGGTATCTCCAAAATGCTAACTTTACGGGAGAAGGCAAAAATTCCTTCACAGGTTTAAAGCACGATAATTTCAAGTGATTTTGGTGTGTTTCTTTTGGTGCATTCATCTTGAAATGTTTAAATGATTACAAATGCTAGCGAGCTAACAAGAGCTGAAGAGTAGCCCCTGAAAAAGCTAGCAAGCTAACAATAGCTGAAGAGTAGCCTGTTAAAAAAAGGTTAACAAACTACTAAAGCTGTAGAGTAGCCATAAAAAGTTGCAAACTGGCAAAAACTAAAGACTATCCCATAAAAGAGCTAGCAAACTAAGAAGAGCTAAAGACTAGCCCATTGATGAGCTAGCACAGTAATAAGGGCTGAGGAGTAGCTGAATGATGTGTGTGTCTGTACACGTGCCGTATCTTACCCTGATGTTCTCAAACAGTCTGTCGGTCAGAACCCGGACGGACTGGTTGATGATGCGTTCGAGTGACGAGTGTGCTCTCTGGGACGAGTCTTCACTACCCAGAGGATCGCACTGCCTACAGCGCTCCACAAAACTCCTGCACACAAACACACTTTAAACAGTCAGCTTACAACGACAGCGACCGTGACACTGATGTTCTGGATTATCCAACGTGGTCACATGAACATGAGTTTTATTGAAGTTGGATCACGCACAGCTGGAATTATCACATGGTGGATGATCAAATCAAAAAATCAGAAATGATCAAAGTTATGAAACGTCCTTAGTTATGTCTATTTGAACAAACAGGCCTGTGTATCTGTGTGTACCTGAATGGAGGAACGCAGTTAGCCAGTGCGATGGTCCGGGACACATAACCATCACCTCTGTCTCCAAACTCCGCCTGAGTCTCATGGAACATCTCCACCTTTCTCTGGAAACTGAACACATGCACATAGACAAGTTAGCACACGACTTTGTGAACACCACATAAACAACTCCTACCGTATACGAGAGTGAACAAAAAGCGAACAAGAGTGTGAAAAGTCAGGAAGCTAACAAAAGCTGACGAGTAGCTCCTAAAAAAGCTAGCAAGCTGGCAAACGCTAAAGAGTAGCCTGTAAAATAGCTAGCAAGCAAACAAAAGCTGAGGAGTAGCCTGTAAAAAAGCTAGCAAGCAAACAAAAGCTGAGGAGTAGCCTGTAAAAAACATTACATACAGTTTAGAGCAAAAAAATAAATGAAAAAAGACTAGGGCGAATCTAAAATTCATTTTGTCGAAAATGTCACTGGATTAATTGCCTAAAATTCAGTATTAAACTAATTTACAGAGGAAAACGAAAGATAGAAATACGAAAATATATTTTTTACACATAAAATATAAATATAAATGTATTTTTTACATCTAAAATGGCACAGTGAGTGGAAAATGAGCAATGAAAATCAGCATGTTGTGTAATACTTTGCTTAGCCACCAGTGGGCCACCTGAGGACGTCGTAGCACACTAACAAGCCAATAAGCTAGTCAGTACATAGAACTGAAGAGCCGCACGCCCATCAAAGCAGTTGATGGCTGTTTCCTGACCCAGGGATGGTCAGCGTCCGACCGAGTCCAAAATTACCCTCACCTGTGCAGGAAGTCGGCCAGTCCATTGAGAGTGCATCTGGCCACTCGGGCACCCAGCAGCTGGCTAACAGCTGTGGATCTGTCCAGGTCAACCTTCAGCCTCTGCAAACACACACAGGCAGAAACACACACTGAGAGACCCGGACGTACGGGGTGTAGGTAAGGTTTAGTCCCCTTTAACTGTGTGCGTCTCACCTGTATGATGGAGCGCGCCAGGCCCGACTGGTATTCTTCAATTTGTAGGGTCTGAGCCCATTTCTTCTCCTCGTCCTCCAGAACCTGAGACAGCTCTGTAGTTACCTTATCCTGCGCACAGTAATACACAGGGCCACATCACGAGCTGGTATTCACGGTAATTAATTACAGCCTCAGATTAATTGCTATGAAGCTCCTGGCCATCAACACCATCCCATTAAGACAATGACTGTAATTACAGCACTTAGCGCTGCTTAAAGCTCATTACAGCACCTCCATATGGTTTACAGCTGGGTTATACAGGCACTGTCCATGGTGCTGAACTCATACGCTGCTCTCGATGGAAGCCGAAGTGCATTGTGAAATCATGTCTATAGACACTCATCATCAAAAGAACAGCTGCACCCCGAAGGAATCAACCCACAGGACTGAAACTTGGTGGGTGGGTTTGACATGATTCAAGTTTCACGCTCGGCCGCACATGTGACGTAAGCAAGGAGGGGTCTTATCGCTGTACCTGACTGACCCAACAGCCACGATTGCAGATATTCAGTGAGCAGCGATTCCCTCCATGAGTCATCCTGTTAGTGCCAGCTCTATTGGCAGACGCTGCACCACGCAGACCGTTACAACGACTGTCCTTAACACCACATCACCGTCACCAAAGACTGCAATGGTGTCGTACCAGACTGTCATGGAGTGACTCAGAATGGCAGCGGGTCATCTTCAGTGACGAGTCCCGCTTTTGTCTTGGTGGAGACGACCAACGAATCCGTGTGTGGAGGCACCGTGGTCAGCTCCAAGATGAACGGTTTGTTGTCACATGTCACACGTCCAGAAGGCCTGGTGTCACTCCACCTCCACCCCTACCACACCGGCTGCAGGAACTGTGTGAGGATATTCAAGCTGCATGGGAACTAGGATTCAAGCCAAATGGGAATTAGGAACCCAATGCCGAGATGTCTGGCATGTTGGGTTAGCCAACACGGCGGCCCGACGCCATACTGAGAGACACTACTTCTGTATGTGTAGCTCAATAAATATTGATCATATCAGTCTAAACGTTCCTGGTGACCTTTATCTTCCCTCCCAACACCACTGCAACCCCACACCTCCTTCTGGGTGCAGCTGTTCTTTTGAAGATGAGTGTATATATACAGTACATATGATACATGTTACGGTTACATATATACTGTGTGTGCGTTTGTTTACCCAGACAGTGTTGAGACACTCCTGCTCCAGTCTGTCAATGACTTCGGCAGGTAACAGCGGCTCGAGAGAAGCGCAGTCTATAGAGCCCATTGTCCTCACGGTGGCCAACACGTCCCTGCAACACACAACCCTACAGTCAGCCTGAACAGAACAAGCAGTCCAACAGCGAAGCGTTTGAGGTTGTATGTTCTTTTACACCGTAGAGTAGGCAGGAGGGCACACTGTGACTTATGGGATGTACCACTCTGCCATTTGACCTCTGGTGCTCCTTTTCCACAACAGTACAGCTACTCAGGCAGATCTGAGAATTTCCCATCTCAGTAAGGAACTGATGTCGTGCTGGGTCTCATGTAACTTGCAGGTATGCTTAATACAGTTCGGGACTTCAAAAATGAGTGCATTCATGAGATCCTGCTGGTGTGGGTTTCCTCAATCATGAAGGAACACTGAACACGAAGAAACTGACGTTTGAGGTTGCACCTAGACCTACACCTAGAATCACTTTTGGGAATGTATAAGCAAAAAGGAATATGGCACCTAGCCATGTGTTAGAATTCCCTTATTGTGACTTTCCCCCGGTAGGGAATTTATGCCGGTGGAGTGCGTACATACGTGCACATACCTGTTGTAGATGTTGTAGATCCAGTCCAGAAGCGAGTAGATATCCGTGATCTGCACAGGCCCGGAGGTGATGCTCTTTAGGCGTTTGGCCACGGCCCTGTGGTAACTCTGCATGTAAACCTGAAGCACAGTGAAATCCGTCGGATACACGGCCACCACGTTCCTCCTAGCCGCATCCATGTCCTCCACCATCCGGCCCCTCAGCCTCTCCAGAAACACCCCCATCTGCCCGGCGGCTATGCCACCTGGCTGCGGCAGTGACCAATCGGCAGCTTCGCCCACTGCCTCCGCCCACTTCTGCCTCAGCTTCCTGGGTCGCTTGCAGGTACGGGCGCCCTCCTGCAGGTCAGAGTGGGCCCCTTCATGCAGATCCGACTGATCCCCTTCGTGAAGGTCTTGTTCTCCCTCGCGCAGGTTGGCCTGAGCCTCCTGGCGCAGCATCCACAAGTGGTCAGCATGTTCCTCCTGCTGGATGACGAGGACCACAAGTCCCAGCTGTGGGCCGGCACAGGGTTGCCTTAGTGACTCACGCACCACGTCCCACATTTCCCTCTGCAGCGCTTCGTACAGCAGCTCCACGTCTTTGACCTTGCGGAGACTTGCATCCCACGCGTTGGGGGGCTCCTCCTCACACAGCCCCGCCACCAGGGGGAGCCGCAGAGGAGAGGAGAGCAGAGGAGGAGGGGTTACTGCAGTGGGTGTGCTTGCAGTGGGTGGGGTTTGCGCAAAGAGAGCGGGGTCCAAAGCACACTCTCTCTCCAGCTCCTGGATGTGGGTGTCGGCCAGGAGGAGGTCCCTCTGATTGACCAGCTGCAGAATTTCCAGGACTGCAAGAAAAAGAAATATTAATAAACATGACTTGGGGTCCATGTCTCGGGCAGGAGTCCACCCCCTACTGGTAAGTGCTACCTTGTTACCTCATGTCTTGAAAAGACGTTTGTGGTGATGTGGGGGACTCACTGGACACTTGCTAGCTTCTATGGGCGTTTTACCCATCTGTATAAGAAGTGGTCAGTAGACCGTGGTCAGTAGATAGCAGCGGCGCCCTCTGTTGGCCAAAACAAGCGCAATGCTGGACGTTTGCCCGTGTGCCCTGCTGTAGAACTTGTATTCCTAATTCACAGTTAAAAACTGGGACATTTCCAGGGACAGCTCCAGCCGATGATGGGCCACCAAAAACAGGTACTGTCCCTGGAAAATGAGGGACGTCTGTTCACCCCACTTTACCTCCTGTAAGGAAACAGCAGGATGGACGTGCAAGGTGGTTGTACTATCGCAGTCCATACCCATAGCCTAAGAATCCATAGGTGCTTTGGGGCTACCTGCCCCCGGAGTCATCTATATAAGTCATAGTGTGTTTTAAACCACATCAGCAAGTCTTAGCTACATCAGTGAACAGCCAAAGGCGATTGAGAAGTACTGGGAAGGTAAACTGTTTGGGCTATTTGGGTGACTAGTGAGTTCTAGTGTAGCTCAAATTCTAAAAAAGCAAAATGTGAACCTGTGGCTGATCGACTGCATTTGGGGTACATGGGTTTCTTCATGTGGGTATGAATATGTATGGAAAATGGACATTGGCCCCAACACCCTCAGGCAACACTCGGGCCAGGGTCATCCGCGGATTCTTCATTACTGCATCAATGGTGCAATGTCCCCTGTAATGCTCAGAGGTTGAACTGTGGGCCTTATGCAAGTGGCTGTTTTCTCATTAAGCGTGTTATTTTGTTCAGAACGTGTTGTGCTGACACAGCTTTGGCCTTATCTAAAGGAATATGCAGAGCGGCGAACGTATGTCATTTCCTGTCTGTGCACTGGCGTCTGATTGGCCAGTGACTCAACAGGGCTCCTGGAACCCAAGCTGGTCGTTAAGAGCGAGGTATCGCGGTTAAGTCTCTGACTGCGGACGGACACACTTCCACCTCATTATCGTTACGCGCACACACATGTTGACGGTGTGCCAATGAAGGGTTCAGGATCACAGCGATAGCACAGGCAAATTAGCACTTGCGTAGGTCAGCTGCACTCGGATGAACAGTTCAGAACAACACTGAGGAAAAAAGGAAGACATGGTGCTGGTGTTTCTGACTACAGAATGTTCTTTAGGAGCTGGACAAACAGGCTAAGGAAAGACTTGGGTCAGGTCAAATACATGGATCAGTCCCAATGCACATTTGAGTCATTACAGAGAACACTCCCCTTATTAGCTATGACCTCACTCTGACTGACTCACTCTTCTTCTTTCTCTTTCTTTCACATTTACAGCAAGTTTTGCTTTCCGGAAAATCGGATTCACACAGTTTTCCCCACGTAGATCAAAATGGAATCAGTCAGCCAAGAGAGTACTTCAGGTCTAAGGTTTGTATCCTTAGGTTTCCTACAGGTGGAACGAGAGGGTGAACAGACGTGCCCTGTTCTTTCAGGGACAGTCCCCGTTGTTGGTGGCCTGTCCTCGGCTGGCCCACTGCTATCTACTGACCACTTCCACCACTTGCTGGCCTAGTTTTAGGGAGCACTGCGGCGCAAAACTCCACCAGAAGCTAGCAACCCTCCAGTCAGAACACAACATCACCACAAACATCTTTTCAAGACACGGGGTAACCCAGGCCCTAAAAGTAGGGTCGGTGTTTCGGGACTTCAATCGTACTACCAGGTACCTGATTTGTAGAGACATACTGTCTGCATGAATGTAGCTCCATGCCATCTACAAACAGTGCATCACTTCATTAGCCATCCATATATGACATATGGCATATGCTAAGACCGTCTCTGTCTCCCCAGAACTGGAGCTAGACCAGGGGTGTGTTTAGGGGCTGGCTATTGGCCTAACACCACGGGTCTCATTCTACTGCCAAAATGTTTTATATGAATATGAATTATAGGCTCATACAATCACTGAATCTTCTAGGCTGAATGGATTCTTGCCTCATCCCTGTCTAACTTTCGGCACCCCTTTTACTTAGCGACTTACCAGTGAGCACCAAATCTCACAAATGTCGCTGGTTTTCATGTCAGAAATCTGGTCACCTCAAGGGACGAGGCTAGTGTAGCTAGGACTAAGCTCCTGTAACTTGTTAACTACATTAGCCCCTTGGCTCCAAGTCCCAACACAGGAAGGCACGTTCAGACACCAAATATGTCCTGACGAAATGACTGTGTACCTATAATTACACCAAATGACACTACGCTTTCTCTCTGTCCCACCTGAGAGTGGTTCCCTGCGTTTGACGGGCGGCTCCTCCTCTGGGCTCTCCCTCTCGGCCTCCTGAGAGTTCGTTAACGAGTCTCCTCGGAGCTTGCTGAGGCTGCGCAGGAAAGAGGGACGCCGGTGGGCGTCCTCGTCATCCTCACCAGTCAGATCTCCTGCCGGAAGGCTCTCCCTCCGCTCACTCTTCTTCTTCCGGCCTGCCAGTCTGAAAGGAAAGAGGAAAGTGAGTATTAACAGCCGATTAAAACCGGAAGCTTCCAGGACATGCCAGACTTACAGGCTTTTAAAGGAATCCTTAATTAGAGCCTTTCAGTTTTGGACTGGAATAACAAGGTGCATGGAGCTTACAAGTAGTCTAAAGTTCATGTCTGACAATTAGCATTAGCATTAGGCTAATTGTTAAGTCATCTCAAATGGACTTGCTCATGTGGTTTTTGAATCTGTATGACAGACTGTTACCTATAAACATGAGCCGAAGAACATTAGCATAGCCGCAGCAGCCACACTGAAGCCTAAATTCCGACTTTTGTCCGTGTTTATAGATAGCAGAATGTCACCCTTCCACACAGAGTACATAAGCTAGAATATTTGAGGTGCAGGTTGTACCATGCTAATTGGGATGCTAATTGTAAGCTATATTAAACTCACAGCTCTGAAGAATCTTGGTTGATCAGCTACATTTGGAATAGCCTGGAGAAAACTTTTGCCAAGGAGTTTCAGCAAAAAGCAAATGGTGCTGCATTAGAACTAGGCATCAGTATCCCAAATCCTATTACCCCCCTCCCCCCTCCACTGACTGTAGGTACATTTCATTCTTTATGGTTCTTCTTGGCTCGGGAGCAGCTCCAGAGGTGTGTCTTCTTTAGCCATGTCCTGAATGACTCCATAAGAATTAATTAAACTCCCGCAGGGGTTGCCGGACATGGCCTGAGCATTTTCATTGTGTGCATCCCGTGAAACGATTTTCTGTGTATTATAAATAAACAAACGGATGTGTGTTTGTGTGTTTATGATGTGAGGGAGACAGTGACTCGGCCCACCAGCTATTCACCCCTTAATGCTGCAGACTGCGAGGAACAATGAGGCTGGTATTAATAGCCCCCCAGTCTTTCCACTGTGTGATGCGACGCACAAACCCACTTTCGGCTTAAAAACACATACGCACATACTCGCATACTGCTAATATTTCGGAGCTTAAACAGTTACGGTGCATACGTGATATGGTTCACAGCATCTGTTATTTGTGCAGCTGAAGCTAAATAAATTCACAGCTGGGAGGCAAATGAGGTTGTCAAATAAGCAACATCAGGATAACGTAAGCAGACGTACCCTGCGTTTTGAAATGTGAATTTTCTCATGTTTACTTTTCAGTTAGATAGTGTCTGCAAAAGTTTTGTTAGTATAACATAGCTATGTTTTAATTATCGCTACGCTCAGATTCATGTTCATTAATCCATGCGACGTCACTGAAGACATTCCAATAGACAGATTTTCCTAATTTTCTCAAGAAACAATCTCACTACAATAAACAGAAAGTTTGGAAAAATTTAGGCTTGTATCTTCATTCGTTTCTGAGATGCAGAGGTTTAAAAAGTTAGCATAGCCTTATGTTTTCTCCTCAGAATAGGTGCTACAGAAGATGAAAGCCAAGGTGGTCAGAAACTTGAAATCTGGTGGTTTGATTCTGGTGATATTGCTTTCTTCAAAATAGACCTGCTTAGGCTTTAACATCTGCTGACCCCACCCCCCAGTGGCCACTGGTGAAATCACCTCTGATGGTTTTTATTGATGTATACATAAATAAAACAGTTTCATTGTAACTTTCTTATCAGATGCAAGTAGGACACTGTTGGGTATCTGGGTGTGAAATGCTGTACCTCAATGTTCATCTGCTAGCAAGCTTGAATTTTGGAAGGCAGGTAGGGGGCATACCAGACAGTGCATATCAAAAACTAACGTACAAATTCCATAATAAAAAAGTAGCATTTAAACTCAATAAAAAGTGTGGTAAATGTCGGCTTGTTTGCTCACAAATGAAGACAAAACTTCGAAATCATATTCGCCATCCAAATATAATCCATCAGCGTTACTGGAGAAATGCGTTGTTCGACTCCTCCAAAACAGAATTTGCATTTTATGGCCACTGCTAAATTTGGTAGGGTACTGTAAACCGACAAACCTCAATAGGGTCATGATTTCCTCGGACGCTCTTCGGTGATTCTTCTTCTTTTTCTTCTCCTTCCCTGAGGCGGGTGTGGCTGGAAGGGTGGAGCTGCGCAGGTTTCGCCCGGTGATGCGCAGGCCCTTGCTGAGCTTGCCAAGTGTCTTCACCGTGGACGAGCTGCAGATGCGTTCCAAGGTCCCTTTCAGAGGCAAGCTTCCCTTTGACCTCTCGGTGACCTTAGACCCTCCGTGCAGTTCGGCATTCACCTCGTTCTCCAACGCCTCGCCTTCTCGCGACAACATTGCCTCGTTGAAACCAAGCTCCGGATCCATGTCATCAAAGGGGTTGAGGCTGGACGGAGGCAGGATGAGCTCGCCGTTGCAGAGGTTACTATGCAGGTTGATTTCGTCATTGCCGTGGTTACTCTTCAGCACCACCTCGCTGTTCTCATGGATGCTCTTGGACCTGCCAGGTAGCTTCTTCAGGATAGGCATTTTTACTCTGTAAGGGTTAATACTGAAAAACAAGAAGACACCAGTGAAAATCTGACACCCTTCCAGAATCATTCTTTATTGACCTTTTACTGTTGCTCATATTTCCAATGTCCTCGTTGAGTTTTACAGATTTATAGACTGTCCAAAACTTGGATTTAGGGAGTTTTACACCAGCTCCAATAATTTACTTGCGGTTCTTACATTAATGAATTATATCAATATGCAGAGCTGGATGCAGTTCATGGACCTGACTTGTAACTCACTCCATCACATTTAGCAGTTGAAAGATTCCCCACAAGGCTGATATATTAGTACTCAAGTAGCTTTTTTCTGTCTCGCTGAAAGGGGAAAATGGCATCAACCCACGCCAGGCCAGGTTAAAGAATTAAGCAAAGGATTCATAAAAAGTATACCACAAAAAGTAAAGAATAAGACATTTGTATATTTGAAATGTCATTGACTAGGGTAAAAACCACTTTGGGGTTAAGACAGAACGGTACCACAATTACCCTTGCACTTTCTGACCCTACGGTAGAAATGAGCATTTTAGGCGGTCAAAATGAAGAAATCCAATGTCAAGAATTAATAAACTTTATTAATAAAAATAAAGAATTTGATGATCCCAGTTGTATCCAATTGAAACAATTCAATTAGAGAAGTTTCAGTAAGATTTTGGAAAAAGGGCTCTCTAGCTAATTACACATTAGTGGAACCCTTCTATATAGAAAAGGGTAGGGTGCATGCTCGGCAAACAGGGGTTCTTTAGTGCTATTTAGAACCACAAACTGTTTTTTTTTCATGGAAGAGAAGAACTTTTTGGCCATACAAAGAACTATTTTTGCATTTAAATGGTTCTTTGAGTATTCATGGTTCTATATAGATCTATTGTGTTTACTAAAAACGATCTGATTTGAAGATCTAGACTGGAGAGGATTTGAACAATTGTAGGATAGAAAAAAATTGCATGTAGTAGCGCAAAAGGGTTCTTTTGACTCATAACAACAGTGGAACCCTTTACGGTGCTATACAAGCTGTTTTAATATGGCTTTTTTAAAAGCATACACAGCTGGTTTTCCATCATAGAGATAAACCATTAACACCATGCAAAGAACCATTTAGGCATTCCAGTAACATTTTGAGTGTTCATGGTTCTGTACAGACCCATTGCCTTTATTAAAGAACCCCAACACCCTCAGGTTTCTAATGTTACCACTGTGCATAACCTCAGGCTAAAGCAGTGGGGCTGTTCATTAAGTGTTCATCGAAAGGTGAGGGGGAAGCACATTCCACAAAGCCCCTGGCTCTCTAATTGGGCCACCACACAGCGGCTGCACATTCCCACGTGTATTTATAGCCCATTCCGAGCCTCGCAGCATTTCCGCATTTTTCTACCGCCTAGACTGCTTGTGGAGGCGCGCGATAGGCTTAAGCTAACTTCGATTATACTCACTTTATTAGTGAGTTCGTGCTATTTTATCAGACTTTTAACAGTGTTTGATTCCACTGAAACTTCCATCTGGCTAGCATGTTTAAGCTACGTGCAGCATAGGTCCTAGTTAGGTTTATCAGGTGTGTCTAGACTATCTATTCTGGACTTTACACTTGATGTTGGAAGATTGCAGCAAAGATTTGATTGCATTCAGCATTCACAGGAGCATTAGTAAGGCCAGGATGATCAGTCCTCGATCACTCCAACTCATCCCAAAGGCACCATTTGAAAGCCCGGTGGAGGTTTTATATGCCTGTACCTCACAGTTGGCATCGGGCATGATAACCTTAGTCTCTTGTGCAGCTGCACCAGAGTGTCTCCCTGTACTGGTCAGTTCTTTTCTATGGTGCATCTTGAAGTAGTTGAATACACTAAGTAATAGGGAGTCTGGATACTTTTGGACTTGTAAGTCTACAAGACTCGTTATGATTAATATTAGCATTGAATGGATGGATTGCAAACTCTTCCCTCATGCATGGGAATGGCTCAAAATATTCTTCTTCTTCTTATTATTATTATTATTATTATTATCATTAATGTATTCTTAAAAATGAAAACCTGTCCTAACCGCCTCGATCTGGTCCATGTTAAGTGTCCTGTATCCTGCCACAGTGTCTCATTGTTTGCAGCATTCCGGTGTGTGGGCTCACACTAAACGCATTAGCATTGTTAGCGTGTGTTGGCCTGGACAGCGGCACGAGGCCAGCAGAGCGAGAACAGCTTCCTTTAGCCGTCTTTTTTCATGGAGAGCTCTGTTGACCTGCGGAGAGTGGTCAGGCTCCTGATACTTATAAAGGAATGCCAGGTCATTCGTTGGGGCAGGTAATTAATAATGGCCAAAGGCACCACAGCTTCATCTTCATAACCAGGGAAGAATTTGGGTTGATTATTTGGACATGTCCAGCATGATGGCACATGCTTATGGGTGTAGTCCCCAAGAAAGTCCCCACTTTCTTTCTCCCATTTATACCAGGTCTTTAAAATGACTTCTTGGTGCTCTGAATGGACAGCTGTACCTGTACCATGGGTGGGACACATCTAGCAAAGCTGTGGCATTGCTGGTCCTGCACTGCTGCACTGAGCCAAAGGTGGCCCAAACATTTAAAGCATGCACATGGCCCACATGTTCAAAAAAAAGGCCAACAGCCCATATCTTGCAAGCGGGTACGGCCCGCCTAAGTGCCAACAGTGGACCAGCAATGCCATAGCTTTGCTGGCCCACTGTTGGCCCTGGCAGTCTTCAGTGAGCCAAAGGTGGCCCACACATTTAAAGCATGCATATGGCCCACATGTTCCAAAACAGCCCACAGCCAACATCTCGCCCAAGGGCCACCAATCCATGTGGCAAGTGGGCCAGATTGAAATGGGAAATGTGGGCCAGACTAGTTTTGCTATCCAGGGAAGGTACACAATTCAACTCCTCTGTATATGGACAGAACACTTGGATTCGGTTATTTACACATAGAAACAACCAAAGTTGCGATTCCCACAATTCTGGAGGTCAAAGTCTGGCCAGAATTTTAGGGTAAAGGCAAAGTAGGAAGAATGGCACAACTCCAGGGATTACACGACTAAGGTTACAGCCGACATCTCAGTCTTTGATAAACAACATTGGCAGGGATGTAAACTGCGCTCTTGGATTCCCCTTGCTTTTCCGTTAGATGGACACTCTCTTGCATCCTTGTATCTCTTTTAACCTTCGCCAAACGAGTGAAAGCCAGTCTGAGATTGACCCTAGTCCAGTATCTTGCTTGGCCACCCTCTCTTTTTCCCTTCCTTGCTTCCTTCCAACACTGTCTTCTTCCATCTCTTCCCAGTCCCGGCTAGGAAAACCGAGCTAGCTTCTTCTTATAGCAAGCTGAAGACCCGGAAAGTGCCATAAAGCATTATGCAGTTCTTGCGAGAGGTCTCGTTCTTGACCACCAGTTACTTAGCCCTACAGCAGACATTCCGGGACCAACCATAGACGCCACTCTCCCTACTATAAGTCAGACTACCATCAAAATGATGGAAGCTGAAGTTGGTTTTACGTTAAGGTAAGGTGGCTACACTGTGTTGGCACTGTAATGGTTCTTTTGATAGCGAGTTAAGGTAATGAACAGGGGTCTCTGACTTTTGCACAGTGTGGTAATTCAATACAGCTATTTTAATTCTGATTTCTTCCAAATTTCAATTTCTTCCAAAATAGTGCCTAACTAGAGTCGGGGTATATATCTCAATGGGAGTGTGAGGGAGTAAGTGAATCAATGGGGGGGTACTTTGCATACAGGACCATGCAGCTGTTCCTGATGTTGCTTGATCTTGATCTAACAGTATAGTTATGGTATAGTAACACACTGTAAGCATATTTAATACCATAATATTATATAACGCTAATATGCATTGCAAGCTTTGGAGACAGAGAGAGGAAGACTGATTAGATCTATGAGTGCGTGAGTGTGTTTGCCCCAGACCAACTTGGTCCCCCCCCCACCCCGATTTGCGTCGCTTGTTTAGGTTTTGGCCTGTGTTTGTCGAAGGCTAAAGCTGCGTCCTCTTCCAATATTTGTATCTGTTGTTAGCGCGGCACTGCCGCAGGAAACCCGCCTCATAAATATTACAGTCTTGGGAGGAAACGGCTGTTTGTTTCTGTAGTAATATGTATGTGTTAAGGACAGTTCCAACTAAACACTGGTGATTTGTGGAGAAACCCTGGGCTGGGCTTGGCTTGGCACACGGCTGTGCAAGTGGTGCAGTTCAGCTGATAAATTACAAACAGCCACTTCTGCAGTCCGATTTCTGAAGAGACTTTTGGTCGGCTCCAAACAGTGTGGCAGCCCATTCGATATGGGTTATCAGTTATGAAGTGTGCGGATGTGATAAAGTGGCCAACGAATGGAGTAAGCAAATACGGTCCTTGTGGGGACCTAATCTCTGGTGTCAAGAAGGTTCTTTGGGTTCTTTGGGCACCGCCTTGGATTCTCGGATTGGCAGAGGCCTGAAGGAGGTCTTGAATAAGTATATATGACTAAATAAGGGACGAAATGCTGTTTGTTTTCGGGCCTGTTTCCTATTAATATTTGCTGGTTATTTGGGATATTGTTGTTGCCATTCGAACGGGATGTTATCGTTCACCCTTCCATTTGCGGGAATACTTCTGTTTGGCATTACGACTCAGTTTGGCTTGAAATCTTGATTCAAATCGTGACTGCGTAGACACAATAGGACACTGCACGTTAATGAGGCTATGTTTGTTTCTTTGCACTACAACATACAATAAACACGTTTCCAGTGTAGAGATAAAAACACAAACGAGAAATATTATCTAATCTAGTTATAGTTGTTTGGCAGGACCTCTAAAATCCCCAAGGACAGGGGTCGTGGACGACCATGATTGTCATTGCTGTGTGGAAACATGTCTTGCTACCTAACACACTACATTTTTATAAAGGATAAAGCTGTGTAGGTTTGATGTTTGGCAGTCATGTTTCTGTAAAAAGCCCATTTATCTGTAAATGTGTGTATTTATATTATCTATATGAGGACCTCAGGTCTATAGGTGTCCCCCAAGGTATACTGACAGCTTCCCAATGATATTTAGGTCCCATTTGAGTAATTTCCAATTGTGATTTTGTCCCATATTAATCATTTTTTCCTGGTCATGTAAAACACAATATCAGCTGCCTGTGTTTCAAGATTTTTGTGGTTCACTGCTGGACAATCGGTCAAAGACCTACATTACAATGCCATGCCTTATTTGAATACTCAATTAAGTTAAAGGAATACCGAAGTGAGTGTAGATATCTGGAGGGACCTCATCCCGATGAACTAAATTTAATTCTGTGTTATTCCATTTCCTAAATTCCATTCCATATCAGAGTTATCCAAAAATCCCAAATTCCATTAAGATATCATGAAGATATGAGGCCTATCTTCAAATTCCATGAAGATATCATGTCTGTTTCCAAACTTCATCCCAACCGCTAAATTCCATCAGGATGTCAAACTTATCAGACTAGTCCCAAAATTCCAAAAAAAGTATTAACAGATTAGTCCATTCACCAAATTCCATATTAAGAAGATATCAGGCCTATATCATGATTTTTAATGATTTGAATCATTCATCTCCCTAAATTCCATTCCATAAGATATAAGATCCCAAAATTCCACCAGGATATCCTTAAGATTTCAGGCATACCTTCAAATTCCATGAAGATATCATGTCTATTTCCCAATTTCATTCCAACTTATCAGACCAGTTTTGAAATTCCAAAAAGGTATTATTCCATTTCCTTAATTTCATTCTATAAGGTATCAGACTGATCCCAAAATTCCACCAATATATCATTAAGATATCAGGCCTATCTTCAAATTCCATGTCCAAATTTAATATTTTTTTCTATGTCCAAATAACATCAAGATGTCAAACTTAGAAGAGTCTCGAAATTCCAAAAAGGTATTAACATATTAGGCCAGTCACCAAATTCCGTGAAGATATAATGAAAATACCAGGAATATATCATTTAATTCGGAATTATTCCATTTCCAAGTCCATTCCATAAGATATCTGACTGATCCCCAAACTCAGAGGTTTATTCCAGACCTGTGGGAAAAACCGCATGTGGCGTGACGTGTGCTGAACGGATGCTATTTTAGGTGTTAACACCTACACACACAGTCGTGTCTGCACACCTGCTGACCGTGCAGGAAGATCCCTCCGGACCAGACAAAAGTGTGTGTCCTGTAGCCAGCGTGTGTTCAGTCATTCATATTTCAACACACACTCCCCACACCCCCCAACACACATACATATACATACATATATACAGGCACACAGGAAAGGGGTCAGGGCACTCAGTGGAGCATGTGTCCAGCACACTGAGGGCTTAGGTGAGGTGTGTGTTAGTAAATACAGGGATTTCAGGAACCCGAGAGGTCAGGACAACTGGGGGGGGGGGGTCCCCGCTAACGTGCAGGTGCTACATAAAGTGAGAGTGAGGGGTGATAGGTCAACGACTGTGTTGAGTTAGCAAACTAACAGGCAGGGCAGCCATGGGGACTCGACTCAGACACGTCAGCTGCCCTCATAGTCATTAACAGTCTGGGCGTGACTTAATATTCTGATGAGCACCTGTGAATGCGTACCAGTGAAGGCCAGGGCCCGGATCGTCAAGTTAACAGTCCCTGGCCGCAAATGTTTGGTGGGCTTTTCATGTAGTTACTACAGGCTACACAAAGCCTATGCAGCACCACAGTGGCGGCTTACTAAGACTTGAGTTGGACAAGTCGCCACTATAAGCCCGTATTTTTCCAGGCATACGCCCAACCGCAACGTTTATCCGAGTGAAGACGACAAATTAAAACCAGACAGCCAAGATGGGAAAAAAGCACCAAGCATCCTAGCTAAAGCATATTGCCACAGCAGGCATAGAAAACTATGCTGCTACTGCCGCTAGCAAAGTTCCCAGCCACAAATTGAACCAGCATGCCCCCATAAAACCCCTTTGGATGATTCAGGCTTGGTGTGAATGAAGAGAAACATAAGTAATGTAATGTAGCTTCCGCTTGGTTGTTAGCCTCATGCGTGTCACTTGGCCTGTCAGTTGTGCTATGGTATTGCAAGCGTCAAGCCTGATACGGCTTCGAGTTATGAGCCCTTCCTTATAGAGGAACATTCAGTCTGAAGGGCAGGACTAAAAGAGCTACATGCGGTAAATGTGGTGTTTCAAAGAAAGAGGCAAACCTGCTTGAAATGGATGGCTGGCATGTAGTTTGAATAGCAAGTGTGCTAGCTAGTACACTAGCTGAAATTGTCAGCGGACATGTACTCTAGCTAGCTGGCTAGCATACTTGCCTTAGAACCTACAGACTGACCAATTGTAATGTAGATGGTGGTTTAAAAACTAGCATGTTGAATTACCTAGCTAGCTAGCAATTGGTTAGCTACTTAGCAAAGCTAAACAGCTCTTAAACTAGTGATGGGGAGTCGATTCCTGAAATGTCGATTCTCATCTCCAGCACGTCCAGGAGTTGGGATTGACTCTTGGGCAATGCTGGGAGTTGACTCCTAGACTCTATTGACTGGAGAGTGTAACGCAGTAGAGAGTCACTGTTGGTCACTCTTTCACGAACTCTCACCAAACGGTCGTGTACCGCAACTCTTCGTTTTCCTCATGATTTAGGATGCAATAAACAAAGCGAGAACGTCATGGAAAAGTGGATCACGGTAAGATTTCCCCCCTTTTTGGCAGCTTCTCATTCAGATTTCCGTTCCACCTTAAATAGCGCTGCAGTTACTTTCCAGTGCTGGAACACCCTTAACGTAACAGCTGCTTCACTTAAGGTGGACCGGAAAAGTCTAATAAGAAGCTGACGGAAACGAAGTCAAGTTCAGCCACTTAAAATGAAGAACAAGACTCCATTCCGGAATTTTTTTTCCCTTTTTTTAAGGAATTCTGACTACTGTGATGATGAATTCTTTTCTCCTCACCTCTCAGCGTGTAAAATAAGCTGGATTCTCATTATATCACTTCGATTTGTAGGTACTCAAAAGTTTAGGGTGGTTTAATCTCTGCTGTATCCTGGTGGGCTCTGAGGCTAAGTCGAGGAGTCGATTCCAGCATCAGGAATTGTGAGTAGGAGTCAATTCCAGAAAACCTGGAGTTGTGCATCACTATCTTAGCGCATTAATCAGCGGTTTAATCAGCGCATAAAGCATCTATCTTTAAACATCACATTTCTTGTTTTTCCAGGTTTTTCCGTATTGGAATTCCTGTACCTAATAAACAGGCTGCCCTAAAATTCCCAACTCAAAGGCTTCAGTGCACACACGGAGGTCACTTTACTTTGGTCTTGGTAGCTTATTAGTGAGCTTTGCAGATTTACAGATAAAATAGTTTGGCTGTCCAACAAACAATCATGTAGCTAATGTTACGTTTTTCTGCTGGATAGCCACATTCCCGGCGTGGCTTCTAGTTAGCAAGGCTAGCACCTACATAGCACCTTCTGTACTTTAACATGTCTGCACACTGACTCTAAAATCTGTCACTATATGGGAAATTTGATGCAGTACAGTGCGCTTATTCATTATTAGTTAATTAATTCATTCATGTATTTATTTATTTATTTATTTTGCACCTGTCCAATGAAAAACATGAATCTCTGAATCATGAATCTTGTTGATTTTCACTTTTATGCTCCTTTGAACACAGCAGCTGCCATTTACACTGTGTGAAAATTTCATGATGAATGGACTTACAGAATTGCCCCAAAACTGCTTGGGAAAAGTCTGGTTCCATTGACTTCCATTAGAATTAAGTTAGGTTTTTGGCCTCTCCTGTAAAGTTGCCATTTTGGAGATACTTGCTTTTCCTTGGACATTTGCTTGGATTTGCTCCATCTTGCTGAAGTGAGTATCAGTTTTGGTTACAGATCTCCGTCTCTCCATCTCTCAGCAGTTTTCACCTCCCTCTGTATGCTTTGTACCAATAGCATGGCCGACAGATGGAGCATCCCTCTATCTGCACTGCCTGGTAGCACTGATGATGGCGGATCCCATTTCTGGGACTTCATGGGCTCCGCCTACCTTATAGATCCACTATATAAGGGTACAATTACAGACTGCAGCTGTTTGCCATCAGCTTCTGACCACAGGACCACAGTTGAGCAGATGTTATTTAGATGGAGATACAATGTTGAGGTTCCTAACAACGTGGGCAGTAAGCTGAGCACTGAAATTAATATACTATATTACTATACTATAATATCTATAACAGCAAAAGTGACCTCTGAACAGCAACTTCCACCACTGGACCTATTATGTGGGAGATGACCTAAGACAGATTCACCTCCCCATTATGCATCTCGTCACTGGCCAAAGAAAAACAAGTATCTCCAAAATGGCAACCTTTTACAGGAGAGGGCAAAAAGCTAATTTAGTTTTAATGGAAGTCAATGGAGCCAGACTTTATTTATAAGCAGTGTTGGGCCATTTCTGTTGGTCCAATCTTCATGAAATTTTCACACAGTGTAAACGGCAGCTGCTGTGTTCAAAGAACACATAAAAGTAAAAATTGACAAAAAAAATAGAGATACATGTTTTTCATTAGGCAGCTTACTGCATTGCACTATGCCTCTACACCGTACATTGCTCTACATTCTGTATTGCTACCACAGAGAACTGTAGGCTAACTTCTGCATACTTTTTTAAGATAAGATAATAAAAGATAAGTCAGCCTTTTATTATCCCACATGAGGAAATTTGCATCGTTACAGCGAAATAGCAGCAAAACAGATACAGAACAAGAGGTAGGCTAAAGTGCAAGTTACAAAATAAGAAATTACAGAAAATAGAAATCTCTATTGTTAGGTAAAAAATACAATAAGAATTCTGTTACTGCCATTCTGTTACTATATATTAATTTCTACTGCACTATAAAAAAAACAACAAAAAAGAAAAACACAGAAAATTGTTTTTAAAAGTGTGTTTGGGTAGTTAGTGTTTGGGCTACCTTAAAAATCTGAGATACTTGAATTTCAAATAGTAAGTTAACTGTGAATCTGTGTTGTATCAGTGTTTTATGCCCAGAAACGTCTTATTTCAAGCTCAAATAACTCAAATATATAAAGTTCTTTAAGTTAAAACTTTTAGTTCGAAACAGATTTTTTGACTGTTTTTACGGTGTGTGGTTCTGCATAGAATATGTGAACATGATTATGAAAACAGAATGCATTTCATTACGCTGTGCACCCGTTTGTGACCCGCAATTTAACATGCATGATTCAAACAATCAGCTACATAAATGTGAAAATCAATACTTTCTGGAGAATTAGGAATGACCCAGAAAAAGAATACACAATGCATCATATCATATTTTTATTAATGTTAATATATCTTATTTTTTAATGTAATCAACATTTCCAACATTTACTGACTTAGTAACTTTTTCGATCCACTTTTAAAGGTAGATCCAACATTTGTTGGTTCTTTCCATTGTTTATATGTTTACACCTAAAAACTATATTGACTATAAACTTCGTTGACATTAAATTCCATTTTCTCAATATAGAATATGCGAACTTCTATTTTCAAATAGAAGAACTGAAAACAGTTCAAAAGCATTCAAACCAGAATGTAAAATATAATGTCTTTTGTTTTGTTGATTAAAGTTCTTTTTTTATATATGACACATTTTCAGTAGAATTGAAAACTGAGTACATCCAGCTTTACACTGTGGGGACCAAACCATGACCAGTTCAGCACAGGTCCTACAGGTGCCAGTCAACCTTTACATTTCTAGACTGATCTGTCCATCCTGTATTGCATATACAAAGTAACTGTGACACTGTATTCCAGCACAGCAGTGAGCCAGTCATTAGGTTCACCAACTATTAACGGTCCCTTACACACCTGATCCACCGTTAACTCAGACACACACGCAGGTCTTACCTTAAGCTGTGATGGACGGGCGCCTCAGTGCAGTGCCATTCCAGAGAGAGTGTGTGGTCATGCGTGTGTGAGGGATGTTAAAAGCGTTCTGCTGGAATGTTAGACACCGTCGCTCAGTTTGCTACCAGATGATGATGCGTTATCCTGAGGAAACAGAGACACCCTCCTTAAACAAACACTTGTGTGTGCGTGTGTGTGTGTAGGGGTGAGAGTAAGTGTGTGTGTGTGTGTGTGTGTGTGTACTTACACCGTGATGGACACACTTATACTCACCATTATACAGACACACACACCCTCTGTTAAATAGACAACACAGATACTCAACCCGTAATGTAGACACAGAAACATACACACCATTATATAGACACACACATATGCTCACACACATACACACTCTGCTGTATAGACAACACACATACTCAAGCCGTTATGTAGATACAAGCACACGTACACAAGCTGTTATGTAGACACGCAAACATACATACAACTATATGGACACAAACACACTCGGTAATGTAGACACAAACATACACACACTGTTATACAGACACACACACACACACACACACACATATATATATATATATATATATACACACACACGCACGCACCATTATATAGACACACACACATATACACACACGCACCATTATATAGACACACACATATACACACTATTATATAGAGACACTCATACAGGAGCTAATATATAGACATATATAAATACAATACATATGCATGTACAAATATACACACTATATAGACACGCAAACATACACACACACATATACACACACTGTTATATATAGACACACATACAGAAGCTAATATATAGACATATATAAACACAAATACATATACAAATATACACACCATCATATAGACACAAATAAGTACACACACACATACACACACTGTTATATAGAAACACACATACACACACGCATACACACACTATTATACAGGCACACACACACACACCGTTATATGCACACACATAGAAACACACACATACACACACCATTATACAGGCACACACACACACACACACTGTTATATGGACACACATAGAAACACACACACACACCATTATACAGGCACACAAACACCGTTATATGGACACACATAGAAACACACACACACACACCATTATACAGGCACACACACACACACACACACACACCGTTATACAGGCACACAAACACCGTTATATGGACACACATAGAAACACACACACACACCATTATACAGGCACACATACACACACACCGTTATACAGACACACAAACACATACACACACCGTTATATGGACACACACACCATTATATACCCACACATTATACACAAACCCTTGTATACACACATCATTACACACATGTGGGGGTTTTTTATGGCATCTCTCAAAGATGCCTTTGTTTATTTCTGTTCTAATTATTATTCCTTTAATACTCAACTCCATTCATCATTCTATTGCATTTAACATCCGAGCCCATGTGATATCATATCCTGTATTAATATTCTACTCCATTAATATTTAATTCCATTCAGTATTGTCTTGTTTCTCCCGGGAGGCCAAAGTGCAGTGTTTGTGCTTGGCCCAACAAAAGCAGGGTTCGTCCTCACAGGCCAACTTTGACCCTGCCAGCCATGTAATAAGAAATACTTACATACACTGCATTAGAGATATCGTGCACCCGACAGGCGGTTATGTCTGTCATTTCAGTTGTGCCAGTGTAACAGTGGAGTAGTGTAGTAAGACACTCTCACATTTAGTCGGAACCTCCAGCCCATTTCCAGTCTAGGGTGGCCAAAAACTGTGAGCGCCTACAGAAAAGTTTGTTTGGCCTAGTCTGCCCTCTGGTGGTCACCAGACGACACTGCCTGTGGAAAAGGAGGGCAAACCGTATACACTGCTGATGGTGCAAACGCACACCAGTTCTAACAGGGGCGGTCCTGACCACCACCAGGCCCTCCAGTAACTAACTGCAGTAGTATATGAGAAGACTGTGTAAAGATAGACTAGTGTGGACTAGTATGTGTCCACTCACTGTCCACTCTATTAGACGCTCCTACCTTGCTGCTCCACCTTGTAGATGTACAGTCAGAGACGATAGCTCATCTGCTGCTGCACAGTGCAGTGTTGGTCATCCTCTAGTCCTTCATCAGTGAGACCTGCTCTGTGGTGGTCCTGTGGGGGTCCTGACCATTGAAGAACAGGGTAATACAGTACACAGAGAAACAGATGGACTACAGTCTGTACCTGTAGAACTACAGAGTGCTCCTATATGGTCATGTGATAATCATATGTAAGCTGTTGTACTGACTTTATTACATACCAGTTACCATATATGTAGCATGTCTAGTCTATGTATGTATGCCTAATTTGTTGTTAGCTCCCAAAGCTAACTTTGTCTTTCCAGTCAAAACAGAACGCTGCACAGGTTCAGCGGGCCGTACATCATGTTAGTGTAGATCAAGATAATGTAGACCTCTACCGTACTGCAAAATTCATATTTAAAGATATTGTTGTTTCCAGTGTAGACGGTTGTACCAGGTAGGAGCCTCAACTATACTCATCATCACAAGAACAGCTGCACCCATAAGGAAGTGTAGGACTGCAGTGCTGTTGGGAAGGAAGATAAAGCTCACCAGGATCAATAACTGATAATAAATTTGGACTGATATGATCAATATTTATTGAGCTACACATACAGAAGTCTGTCTCTCAGTATGGCATCGGGCATGGAGCTGTAGAGGTTCCTAATAGTGTCCTGTGATAATCCATCCCATGCAGCTTGAATATCCTCACACAGTTCCTGCAGATAGTGCGGTAGGGGTGGAGGTGGAGTGACACCAGGCCTTCTGGACGTGTGACAACAAACCGTTCATCTTGGTGCTGACCACGGTGCCTCCACACACGGATTTGTTGGTCGTCTCCACCAAGACAAAAGCGGGACTCGTCACTGAAGATGACCCGCTGCCGTTTTGAGTCACTCCATGTCAGTCTGGCACGACACCATTGCAGTCTTTGGTGACGGTGACGTGGTGTTAAGGACAGTCGTCGTAACGGTCTGCGTGCATGTAGTCCTGCATGGTGCAGCCGTTTGCCAGTGGTGCTGCACTAACAGGATGACTCATGGAGGACATCACTGCTCGCTGAATGACTGCAGTAGTGGCTGTTACAGGTAGTCAGGTACAGCGATAAGGCCCGTCCATGCTTAAGCCTGATACTTGAATCATTGGCATGTCTCACAATGTCAAACCTACCCACCAAGTTTCATTCCTGTGGGTTGATTCCTTCTGGGTGCAGCGATTTGTGCAGCTCTTCTTTTGACGATGAGTGTAATTTAGAAATGTGCCACCAGGGGGTGCTGCTCCTATTGCCCAGCGCTCCAGAATGACTAAACCCACGGCCTAGTTCCACAAATAAACACAAACACACACACACAAACAGCTCCACATGTATTTTACATTCACTGATAGATACATTCCAATTATGCTGAGGCATCTGACCCAACCAGTATAACTTGCCCCAAAGCAAATTACTTGAGATTAAGGAACTGAACATGGGCATGAAATTTCACTCTTTCACCCCACCCATCCTCCACCCACGCCCTCCCCTTTCACTGAGTATACAGCTAACAACACAGGGTTTATATGTGGGCAGCCTGATGACTCACTACTGAGGATTGTAAACTAAGCTAGAATTGAGATTAGCCTTTACAGCAGAGGCCTGCTAACATGACCCAACCCAGCTGCCACTGAGACTTCAGCACAACTGGAAGATCTGGATTACTCTGCGTTCATACTAGCAGGTGACAAGTCGCTGATGTTGCCCCAAGTTTGTCTCTTGTGTGTGTGCTCAAGGCCGCTTGCGTGTGGACGTGTACAAGGTCCGGGAAAGCTAGCTAATTTCAAAAGCACATATTATCATTGTATGTGAGTTTTATTGGACCATTAGCATGCTGGCTAACCTAGCTAGCTGTCGAATGACTTAACTCCCCAAAGACACCAACAATATACGGTACCTTCTTCCACACTTCGCTGCACCCAGAAGGAATCAACTTGGTGTGTAGGTTTGACATCGTGAGACATGCCAATGATTCAAGTTTCACACTCAGCCACACATGTGACATAAGCAAGGACGGGTCTTATGTCTGTACCTGACTGACCCAACAGTCACGACTGCAGACATCCAGCGAGCAGTGATGTCCTCCATGAGTCATCCTGTTAGTGCAGCACCACTGGCAGACGGCTGCACCACGCAGGACTACATGCACACAGACCGTTAAGACGACTGTCCTTAACACCACGTCACCGTCACCAGAGACTACAATGGTGTCGTGCCAGACTGTCATGGAGTGACTCAGAATGGCAGCGGGTCATCTTCAGTGACGAGTCCTGCTTTTGTCTTGGTGGAGACAACCAATGAATCCGTGTGGAGGCACCGTGGTCAGCACCAAGATGAACGATTTGTTGTCACCCGTCACACGTCCAGAAGGTCTGGTGCCACTCCACCTCCACTCATACCATCTGCACCATCTGCAGGAACTGTGTGAGGATATTCAAGCTGCATGGGATGGATTATCACAGGACACCATTAGGAACCTCTACAACTCCATCCCGAGACATCTGGCGTGTTGGGTTAGCAAACACGGTGGCCCGACGCCA
Source organism: Semaprochilodus insignis (assembly GCA_034552555.1). Lineage (NCBI taxonomy): Eukaryota > Metazoa > Chordata > Actinopteri > Characiformes > Prochilodontidae > Semaprochilodus > Semaprochilodus insignis. The sequence goes on from CM067496.1 coordinate 24,887,594, forward strand.
TACTGAGAGACAGACTTCTGTATGTGTAGCTCAATAAATATTGATCATATCAGTCTAAATTTATCATCATTTATTGATCCTGGTGACCTTTATCTTCCTTCCCAACACTTCTGGGTGCAGCTGTTCTTTGGAGGATGTTGTTATGTTTTCATACTGGGATCAATTAGACTGGTATACCAGCTAGCATCACATATTAGCCTAGCTAAGTCACGATCAGTATAGTTAGCCTCTTTTAGCTTTATTTGAACTCCTAGTTGTTGTCTAGTCTGTGATACTTCACCCTGTACTGTAATATAAAGACAGTGCAGACCAGCACACCAGCATTCCATGTCGTTCTAATGGTTTGGTTCTAGTTTAGCTGGTCATCCAACGTATGCTGGTGACCCTGCTGGTTTTTGTAGCCGGGAAACTAGCATCAAACTCAAGCAACACACGGACTCAAAGTCACTTCATTCACATCTTTATTATCATTTTAACATACATAAACACAACATTAGTACTTAGACAGACCTACTCTGGTGGTGGTGTTGGTGTGGGTTGGTGGATTAGTGATGTGAACATGCTCGTACCTGGTGAGCTTAACACAGTACAAGTCATTTAGAACGGTCAGTTTCATGGAAAAGTCGTCAATAGAAAGGTCACATGACATCTGCTAATGAGTGGACAGGTTTTACCTCCATTTCCGGTCTGACCACAGGACTGCTGCTGACCAGGTATTGTTCGGAGGTGCACTGACCTTAGCACAGCAGTGACACTGAAATATCATACACGTATACATACAATCATATGGATACTAAAACGATAGCTTGGCAAAAATCTACACGCCAAATGCAGAGCATCAGTGCACTTAGCTTTGTACTGGAGCTGCGAGGCTAACGCAGGCCTAGCTAACAGGTACCAGGAGCTGACTGCTGTTTTCCAGTGGACAGCGCTTCAGAATTCAGTACCAGTGCATTGTAGCCTTTGTTTGTGTTTTATGTTGACGCTGGAGTCGCTTAAGAAATCATGTGACCACACCGGGTTGCCATATCATGCTGTATCGTACTGCTCCACATTATACTATTAGCATGGTGCTAACTTGAGTCCTACACTTGCCTCAAGCCATGGTTTAAGCTAAGTCATGGTGGTTTACGCTAGTCTAGGGTTGGTTTAGCCAGGTCGTAACCATGGTCATGCTGGTTTACCAGCATTGCAGCATCCAAAACACAACATATGCTGGTTTTACTGGTGACCAGGACATTAATGTGCAGTACTGGTAACCAGCATCCAAAACTCAACATATGCTGGTTTTACTGGTGACCAGTACCGCCACTGTTATCCAGCATTTGTGTGGCTGCTTGCTGATGCTGGTTGGGTTCCACTGTTGTTTATAGCAATTCTGCTGTAGACTTTCTGCAGACGTTCCTACGTGGTTCCTGACACCGTACGTCATTCTGTATCTATAAAGACGGACAACACGTTACATTAGCCTCGCCGTCCCAGTCCCAAACTAAAGAAGGACACTTCAGACACCAAAACGTGTCTGGGCTGATGGACTGCATTCAGGGTTAGCAGGTGGTGGTGGTGGTGGTGGTGGTGGAGGTAGAGGTAGTGGTGGGGTTTATGTACAAAATGAGACTGAATGCTTTAAACCTAAGGCTGCAGACCGGATGGGCCATGTATCGGGTCACGTAGTGTCACATAACGGCGTGCCGCTATAAAATCTATGCAGTGAGTTCACGTGTTTGACATAGAACCATATATACAGAACCATACACCACCTATACAGAACCATATACAACACACTCTTCATCAGTCTGAAGAACCATTTCACCATGCCGAGTACCATCCCAGCATGAAGTGGTTCTAGATAGAACTGAGTTCTAAACAGAACCTTGAAGAGCCAAGTTGGTACCTCTTCACAAACTCACTGTTTTCATGTTAATGAGGTGGGAAAAAAAGACACGGGTAGTAACATCAGGTGACCATTAGCATCGATCTGTCCACCTAAAAGACTGACCGCCTTTCTCTTTATAAGTTTCAATCCCGTCTACAATCTACTGTGGCTTTCTGTGCTTGGGACGCAGCTCTGACTTAATGTAGTGATGACCAAATTCTGTGACTTGGAATGTCGGTGAAGGAAACATGGAAAAAAGAACTAATACATGACAAATGGAGGAGTGTGGGTCAGTATGCCTGTGGATTAGATTTTGGAGATCTGCCCTGAGTGAGTACATGCACTTTGGTGGCTGTAGGTTCAAAGAAACAACAGGGTTTGGGTGGGACCCGAAAATGAATGGGAGTCTATGAGAGAAATGAGGGATGGAAAAAAAGAAGACAAATAGACGAGCCGGGGTTAAACCAACATTGAATTCGTGCTTGGGGGTCTGCCCTGAGATGGTGTATCAGAAATGGTGTCTCTCGGTTGAGCAGAAGTACAGTAGATGGGCATGTTGTTTTGCATCCCATATAGTTTCAAAGGGACAAAATTCCGGAAAAATCCGGTGCTACGAGAGAACCATGCATCGGATCAAAAAGCTGTATACCAACACACAATTCCTGATAAGACCGAGCACTTTGGTGTTGGAACAGTGTGGATATCTCGAAAACTGCAGTACTAAGAATGTGTGTACCAAGAAGAAAAGGAGGAAGAAGAAGAGGAAGAGGAAGAGGAAGAGGAAGAGGAAGAGGAAGTAGAGGAATATATCCTCGGATAACGATAGTGTTTCACATTGCAAAGCAATGCTGAACCATAATAAGAGGTGTAAGTGAATTATAGTAATTTAGCCATTGGTTACTGAGTCCATGTATCCATGGGTGCTCGCCCCGCCACAGTGCATGATGGGATATGGCTAGAGCGTCTGGTGCGTTTGCTGCTGATGTTGATGCTGATGGGAATTGCCGTGGTGATGGACGTTCCCGTGATGATGGCCATGGAGGCAGGGATGGCCGATGCCCACCTTCTGAAGCTCCTCCTGTTTGTGGAGGCCTTGCAGCTTCTGGAGCAGCTCAGTAATGAACGCCTACAAACACACACACACACACACACACACACACACACACACACACACACACAAACACACACAAACACACACAGACACACAGACACAAATACATGCAAATAACCAAACACACACAAACACACACACACACACACACACACACAAACACACACAAACAAACACACAGTTCAGGTGTTGACATGGACATGCCACTTCACATTCTTCTCATACCTGTAACATGACTGAGCAACTAGCAGTACCACCAGTAGAACCTCATTTAGAACTGGTTCCAGACAAATGAATGGAGCCACACCTACAGCGTTCCAGTCAGCAGCTACACCACATTCAACTACAGGTAAACTGACAGGTGAGTTCATGACCTCTTATACACCAATAGGAATGTACTGCGTACTGGGCGAGAGTCAGAGACCCTTCATTCGTTTGTCAAGACATTCAGGAAATTACCCAGAATCCTCTTCACCTTCATTCCAGCTTCCATTCTTTTCAATAGACTCACTTTCCGTTTCCAGCTCCAAAGTTCAGTCTTAGAAGTTGGTTTAGCTGATTTTCTGCTTCTTTTCACCATCAAACCCAAACACATTGAGGTTCTGGACTCTGGGGTGGTCAGTCCATTGTTCTGAGAACACCAGCAGCTTCTTTGTTGGATGTGTGTGTCTCCTTCTCTCAGTGAGGAGCTTCTTGAACAGCTACACCTCCTTTAGGTCCACCAGAGTGTTGAGGTGTCTTCTCACAGTGGAAGAAGGATGGACAGGAACACCTGTGGATGTTCTCAGAGCTGAAGCAGAAGTGGAGCTTGATGTTCTCCTCTCTCTCTTAGAGATGGAAGTGCTGTTTATCTGATGGTGGACAGTGTTGGTAGGACTACCTGGTATTCCAGGTGGTTGTTAGGAGTCTCATTCTCTCTGGAGCGTTTCTGGTTTTGGAAACTCCTGTTTTTAATGGTCTCTTTTCTCTTTCCTTACCCGTGTTGATTATCTCAGATCTAAGACATATGTTTTGATTGGACAAACAATAAATAAATAAATAAATAAATAAATAAATAAAGGTGGCCTCTGGTTTTCGCACAGTACTTAACACTGCATGACAAAAGTTTGGGGACCAGCTCACACTCAGATCGCAGTCAATCAGAGCATACTGCTCACTGAGTCTCCTCCCAGCTGCTCCTGGACTATGAGTCATCACTCCAGCACTGACCACAGGAGCTGACCGAGCAGCACAGTCACTGACCACAGTGAGCCTGAACCCTGTTACAGAGCTCTAATGGAGAACCTCTATGTGCTGATAGAGCAGAGAGAGAGAGAGAGAGAGAGAGAGAGAGAGAGAGAGAGAGAGAGAGAGAACAGAGACAGACAGAGAGCAGCGAGAGAGAGAGAGAGAGGTTGAGAAAGAAAGGCAGGATGAGAGAGTTCTCTCCCATAGATATAAGGGGTGAGAGGGTAAGGAGAGGGTGGAGAGAAAGAAGATGGGCGGAGACCTCCCTTCTCAATGGGGCAAGAAAGAAAATAATTGAGAGAGAGAGAGAGAGAGAGAGAG
>CM067496.1:24906924-24920921 GCA_034552555.1 Semaprochilodus insignis
TCAGCAGAAATAATATAACATTTACATATTAATTATTTAATATTTAAAATTAAACATAATACTTAATATTAAATATAACATTTTATAAAATATTATACAGCAATAATTTATATTTAATTGAATATTATATATGTAATAGTAAATTGCTATTTAATAGTTTATTAAATAATAGTTAATTTAATAGATTATAGCTGAATACATTGGAAGATTCCATCAACTGTAGCACATTCATGTTCATATTTTTTGTATATCATTTTTTTGGGCTCTGGAACTTCAACAGTGATCAGCTGTGGCTTCAGGCTCAAGCTATCAAGCCAACAGCCAGAGGAACAGGAAGTCTCCTCCTGTTGGCTAATATCGTTAGCATCAAGCTAACCAGAAAAAACTCGCTTTGAGAACATGAACATCAGAATATAAACAAGAGTAAACAACATTCAAACTTCCGAATGAGGACACTTGCCTTCTTTTTCATTTTTCTGAAAAACATGTAGAGAGTCTCAAAAGTAAGCACATCACTGTATTCCTGGTGAAATTCTAACCTAGTTTGATATGTCACACACTTACCTTCCCATCTAAAAAAACTGAAGCGGAATCCAAGATTTGGATTTGAACATTGTTGGAACACTGAATTGAATTTTATTAAGTAATGTTGAATTTCTAAAAGTTTAATTTCATTAAAACGTTAAATAATTCTAAAAGTTTAAATTAATAATCACAATAATAATCAAAAACTAAATCAATTAAATGTCAGACTTTATGTTATAATGTTGTTCACTTTGACCATTTGTCATTGTTCAATCATTTAATATCAGTATGGGTATCTGTATATTAGCTTTGGTATTACTGGATATTGTATTGAATGGAAAATCAGTGGTATGCTGAAGAGCCTGAATACAGGTGGAGTGGTGGGTTTTCTGGAGTGGATCAGGGGGCTGGGGTTTTAGCTGTCTTGCCATTTTTGGTGCTGTGCATGAAGCGTTTACCTCAAGTCATCTTAGGTTTCTCTCAAGAACCAAATATCTCTCAAGTTCCCAAATATCCAAAAGTAATCCCAAAATTAAAACTGGAAACCTTCCCAACAAACGTATATACAAATAAGTCACCTTGCGTCTTTAAGGTGGTAGTAACTCCAGGTTCCTGCAGATGGCGCTGCACGAGGATGATGGGGCTATAAATACCTGCGGGGTGTGAGTGACCATAGATTGAGAAGAGGTGCTACAGTGCAGGGAATGTCTCGTTCCATGTGTGGAAAATGGCTCCAAAGCAGATGTTAATGATTGGCTAAAAGGAGTGACTGCATTTGGGTGTGCCAAAGACCATAGTGTGAAGGAAGTAGCTGAATGTGCAGGTGTATGGAAGCGTGCGGTCTTACGGGTTTACCAGCAGTGGCTCAAATCCCACTCTACAGGGAATTCTCCTCGGAATTGTGCCAGGGAAGGCATCCATCAAATCTGGCCCAACTCCCCATCCCAAATGGTGAGTCATATTTGTATAGGGGTTCTGACTATTGAAGAACATGGTAACCAAGAATACAAAGAATCAGATGGACTACAGTCTGTAACCGTAGAACTACAAAGTGCTCAAATAAGTTTTTTTCCCATCATATTATTTATTTTTTTTCTTTCGTCCACATGACAAACAAACACATACCAAATAAATTAACATAAATTTTTTTACAAGCACAATGATTGAAAGCAAAAAGTACAAAAATGCAAAATAGGAACTCAGGCATAAACTCAGGTTTAAATTCATGAGGGTGAAATGGCCACAGAAATCAACGGATGAGCCAGAAACATCATATTCCGAACGCTCAGTTAATGCAGTCAAATAAAACAAAATATACATACATCCATACTGTAGTAAGAAAACATCCGGTTCCCTCCTTAAAAGTAGGGAAGAAGCTCACTGCTACATAGCAATACGACGGCGGGATAACAATATCCCCATTTTGTCTTAGGAAAATATTATAAATATATTTCTGACTTTAACGACAACAATGGAAAGACAGAGCTAGCATTCCATTTTGTAGAGGTTAAGATCATATAGGTACAGAAAACATCCTTCCAGAAAGGATATTAGGAGTTTTTCATCTTGCCAGGAATTTTTGGAATTTTATCTGGTCACAATCCGATGTCGGCAGAACTGACGCCATAAACTAGGATTTCACATTTAGCTGGATAACTAAACCGGAGGTTAGCTGTGTCCTATAGGAACATATAGGAACCTCCTGTTGGCTAGTACCATTAGCATCAAGCTATCAAGCCAACAGCTGGAGAGTTCCAGGAACAGGAAGTCTCCTCCTGTTGGCTACTATCGTTAGCATCGAGCTAACCAGAAAACCCTGCTTTGAGAACATGAACATCAGATTATGAACAACGAGGTAACAAGAGTAAACGACATTCAAACTTCCAAATGAAAGTGTTCGTCTTCTTTTTCACTTTTCCGAACAACATGCAGGAAGTCTCAAAAGTAAGGAATGAAGTTACTTGAAGTTGACTTGCAGCTTGAAATTCCAACCCAGTTTGATATGTCACATGCCTACCTTCCCATCTGAAAAACTGAAGTGGGAAAACCGACCGCCGTTCTTGGTGGCACGGTCTAGCAGGCTTCCCCCATACTAAAACCGGATCACCGTTGGCCTAACTGTTTTGATTTTATATAGGTGTTTCCTTACGTTTGAGACGCCCTGTACTCGGAAAACCTGACGTTTGTTTCCTAGAACACTGAAGCCAGTTAGGATGAACTGGTCTGGTTGGATCTCCGGCTTGGCCTAAAGGCCATTCCACTTACTTTAAACTTTCCATCTACGCTCTTATCGGCCGCTTTAGACGCCTATATGTGTAGATACGTATCTTCATTTTTGGTTCTAGGAGTCTAAACTCCATCCTTCCGTCCGCCTCAACGGAAGAAATCCTACCTGGCCCTCAGAAATGTCTGACAGAGCGTTTAAATACTCAACACGTCCTCATTCTCAACACTTACTCGTCTGTTTTTACCTCATTCATTCACTCATTCAGTCACTGTGGTAATATGGAAATGAGGAGAGAAGAAAAAAAGAAGTGCTAATATCACGTTTTTACCCTCGGTCCCTGTTAGCGTAGCATCCTGTTAGCAGGACTGTGTTACACCTTAAGCAGGGCTTCTCAGTTTAGCCAGCTATCTGGTAGCTAGTGTCCAGCCTACTTAACAACGTTTGAGGCTAGCATGTGATGATTTAAGCATGGCGCTAACATGCTAACTGCTTCCATTACTTGTTAGCTACCTTAGCTTGAAGGAGCAAGCTGTAGACACCATAGCTAATCGCCTACATTTGGGCTAAGAGTGGTATTTGTGTCAGTTTTTGATGGCCAAATTGTTAGCTTAGCTTATATTAGCTAACCTGGCTAGCTGAGAAATCCTGCTTTGTGTTCGTCTTTCTGTAGGCCATATTAGGAATGTCTAAGCTAGTTTTTTCTGAGATCAATGAATGGTGTTTACGAAATTCCCCACTATCCAGCCTTGCAGTGAGCCAAAATGTCCCGTACAGCTACTTTGTCCATCAACTACAGCTGAATTGCGAGGAGTCGAAATACAAGCGATGCTACATGCTAACACTGTTGTGCACTGGAACTGATATTGGAAGGCTGACAACCTCACCAGAATAGCCCAGCGAGGTTTGCTAAGTGGTAGTTGGGATGCTTTGGCACTTTTAGGCTAATGTTTGAGTAGCATGTGTTGGTATATAACAGCAAGCATGTAGCACTAATTCTGGTTAGACTACTAAATGACCACGTAGTTCAAAGAATCCAGTGGCTTTTCTGTTGGAAATGTACACAGGACAAACACGTATCAGTTTCGGAACATTTCGGAACTTTTTTACCTCAGGATCCGAAAACGCCATTCATTTTTCCCATAGAGGAAACCCGCTTCCACTAAAAGCTCCTGATATGGACAACAGACTGACGAGGCCTATGGCCTCCTGCTTTAAAGTGTTCTGCTTATGTATGTGAATCTAGTTTTCCTGAACCTTTGAACGAGTTTGCGCTTGAGCGCTTTATCTCAGCCCCACCCCTCCAGCGCTCCACAGGAAGTCCCGTCCGGCTGGCAGCGTGTGCCCTGGGGCTAGCGGGCAGCTAAGCCTGGCCTCAGTGTTGCTGGGCTTCGCTTGACTGACCGCTCTGGCCAGGAAGTCCCGCTCATAGGGATACTGCTGCTGCCTGTCCAGGTTGTTGACCGTTTCCAGGTCGTTGAAGACGGAATCGCACAGCTGCCGCCTCCGCAACCTCTGCCTCCTACGCCTCAGGACCACCAGCCCCACACAAACCCCCAGACAGACGGCCAGAACTCCCAGCACACATGATGCAGCCACGGTGGACGGTGAGGAGCCCCTGGGGCTCCGTGCAGCGGCGGCAGCAGCAGCAGCAGCGGCAGCAACGGCCACCGCTGACCGTTCCAGCACAGGGAACTCGCAGCTGGGGCCCATGAAGCCCGGCACACACTGGCACACGGGGCCTGAGAAGTGTGTGTAGCAGGTCCCACCATGCAGGCAGGGGTGTGTGAGGCAGGCGTGGGCCCGAACACTACAGTTCTTGCCAGTAAAGCCCAGAGTGCAGCTGCAAGTGTAGTCGTTCACTCCGTCCACACAGGTGCCTGAGTTCTGGCATGGGGAATTGAGGCAGTCGTCCACGTTCAGCTCGCAGAACGGGCCTGAAAAGCCGGGACGGCAGCGGCACAGCGCGGAAGACCCCAGATCGACACATTCACCACCTGGAGGGAGAGGAAATGTCAGTTTAGGCTGTTTGTACAAGCATGCGTTTACAGGGTTTGAGCACTAGGTGGCAGCAGCAGCACAGTTGTCAACAGCAGCTTTCTTCAAGAGTCCATAAAACTGCAACCAAATCTTCCAGCCTTTTTCATACTTGGAGTTGTTTGCAAAAGTTTAGGCACCCCTGGGCAACTAACATGTGTCCTGCACATTGGAAGGCCCAGGCAATGTTTACTTGCTTTCCCATATGTGAAAATCAACTGTAAAATTTACAGTCTACAGTCGTTACACTCACCATTTGCGCAGGGTTTGTGGCTACAGCGGTCCAGTTTCTTCTCACAGTTGGAGCCAGTGTAGGCTGGAGGACAACGGCACACATAGCCTCCGGTGATGCGCTCCTCACACGTTCCTCCGTTAAAGCAGGGGTCGTCGGCGCATGTCATGGCCACTATCTCACAGTTCTTACCATAGAAGCCCTGAGGACACGTGCAGGAGTAATCATTCTCCAGATCCTGGACAAGAAAGAGAGAGAGAGACATGGCTGTTAACCTCTCCGTCTTTGGGGATCATGATTCACACAAGAGCTAGAACCAGTTAAGGGTTGCCTATCTGCTTATCTAAAGAGACTGTTTGCTGTTAGGGCTATAGATAAGAGCAATGGGCCTCATTCAACAGCCGTTCCGAGAAGCAAGATAACACCTGCTCTACAGCAGTGGCTCCCAACCCTGGTGATGGGGGAACCCCACTGGCAGGCACATTTTACTGTTTACTCTGCTCCCACCAAAGCTGATCCCACTAATCCGCTGAATAACAAGCCCTTCCTGTGTTGAAGTGGGTGTGTGTTGGCAGGAAAACACCTAAACATGCGAGACTGGGAGTCCTCCAGGACCAGGGGTTGGGAACCACTGTGTAGAAATGGGATCTCTGTAGCCCTAGTATCCTATTCAAGAGCTGTTAGCTGGTACTTCAGACTAGTAAGGTTGCTTGCTTCCTGCGGACTCACGTTGCAGCTGCCTCCATTCTTGCAGGGGTTGCAGTCGCACTCGTTTATCTCCAGCTCGCAGTTGGTGCCCCCGTAGCCGGGCCTGCAGGTGCAGGTGTAGCTGCCCTGACCCGTGTTGGTGCAGGTGGCCCCGTTAGCGCAGGGCCGGTGGTTGGTGCAGTAGTTCAGGTCCTGGTTGCAGAAGAGTCCGCCCCAGCCCTCCTTGCACACGCACTGCCAGGGCTGCGTGCAGGTGCCATGCAGACAGCCCGGGTGCCTTACGCACTCGCTGCAAGACGGACCCTGCCAGCCCAGACGACACTTACACTCCCCAGGAGACTCGCAGTAACCGTGGCGATCGCTGCAGTCGGCTGAGCAGATGGCTGCAGGAGGGGGGAAGCGAGAGGGGTTACACACACACACTCAAGCACTTGTTTTTATACAGTGTCAGGACGTGGGGCTTACACATATTCCATATGTATCATATCTGTATATATGTATATATATATATATATATATATATATATATATATATATATGCGCATCTGTAGTTAATGACAATGCAGCATGGTGCCAAAGACTGAGGCCACCCTTCGTTACGCAACGTCCTGTCAAAATAGCCTGATACCTAGATTCTGAGGAGATTAGACAATCCACAGGAGTTTCCAAAGGCCACCTAACAACCACCTGGAAGATCTGGTAAACCCACCAACACTGTCCCCATCAGATAAACAGCACTTTCATCTCTGAGAGAGAGGAGAACATCAAGCTTCACTCTGGAATCTAAGAGCATCCATAGACACTTCAACGCTATGGAGGTTCTGAAAGGAGGTGTAGCTGTTCAAGAAGCTCCTCACTGAGAAAACAAAGAAGCTGCTGGTGTTCTCGGAACAATGGACTGACCACCCCGGAGTCCAGACCCTCAACACCACTGAATGTGTTTGGTCAACCAAAGCTCAACCAATTTCTAAGACTGAACTTTGGAGGTGTGTCTCCTGGAGGAACTGTAAGTGAGTCTTCTGAAGTAAAGAGTGGACACAGTAAACACTTAGTCTTATACACGCTCTACAAAGTCAGGTGGTCCTGAAAGTGTACAAAAACAGACCCCCACCCCGTCACACACACACGGACTCTCCACGCCCTGGTGAATGTGAGCAGATGAATGGGAGTGTTAAGTGTCGAGGCCGGCAGCTGGTGAGCTGGCAGGCTTTTGTTTCCGCGATCACACACGCGCGCACACGCTGAACGAGCCTCCAGCATGTGTTCGGTGAGGCCTGCGCTGTGGTTCTATTGTTCACCCGAACAAAAGAACTCAACGAGCTTCCTACACTCACACACACACTGAACACTGATTTTACCGCACACACATTAACGGAACGTAAAGAGGAAACGTATTTAACAGACAACTACCCAGAAAACTCAACAGCTAGACGCCTGTCTGCTCTTCACCTTCATTACAGCCTCCATTCTTCTCAGGAGACTCACTTTCAGTTCCTCAAAGAACCACAACCTCCAAAGTTCAGTCTTAGAAGCTGGTTTAGCTGGGTTTCTGCTTCTTCTGACTATCTGGATAATCCCAAACACACTGAGGTCCAGACTCTGGGGTGTTCAGTCTCCATTGTTCAGCTCCTTTGATGAATGTGTGTGTCTCCTTGTCTCAGTGAGGAGCTTCTTGAACAGCGACACCTCCTTTCAGACCTCCATAGTGTTAAGTTGTCTTCTCACAGTGTAAGGATGGACAGAAACATCTGTGGATGTTCTCAGATCATGATGCCAGAGTGGAGCTTGATGTTCTCCTCTCTCTCTCAAAGATGGAAGTGTTTTTTATCTGATGGGGACATTGTTGATGGGTCTACCAGGCCTTCCAGGTGGTTGTTAGGAGTCCCAGTTTATGATTTGTGATGCATTTTACGGTAAACAAAAAGATATGGAAATCATACTGCTGTTCATTAATGGGGGGCGATATGGGGATGTGTTGGGTCACATATGGTACATTGTGTATCATGATTGTCCCAATCCAGTATTCAACAATGCAGCTCACGTCCCACCACAGTTCTGTGCATGCTAACATCTCTGTCCAGTGCTGAAGCAGTGTAGAGAGAGTGTACTCACGGTCAGAGCAGTAGTCCCCCTGCCAGCCCTCCAGACACTGCTTGTTCCCGGTCTCGTCGCAGGTGTAATGTCCCAGCGTGTCGTCTCGAGGCCGGCAGTAATCCGAGCACGCGTCTCCGTAATAAAACTCATCGCAGAACACGTGGTAGGAGTAGCGCAGTTCACTCTGCTCGCCGAAATGAACGTCCTGAGACCAGTCTTCACCAATGGCCAGCCGACGCCGCGTGGCTAAGCGGCTAATGAGGTTGTTCTGGTTCTCTGGAAAGAGAAAGCAGACCGATGCACACTATTAACAATGACCGGGGTGATGCCGGAGTGGCCCAAATTGGTGAGCCGAGAGATGAACCGGGTTTCTTAACCTGCAGTTCAGTTTTAAAAGCAAAGCACGGCAAACCAAACTTTGAGTTTGATTGTTGGAGCTCATGTTTATGGAAATACCATAGAGGTTTTTGCTTTGTTGGTTATTGTTATTGAGACCACATGTAGTCCATGCTTCACTAATGCCTTCTGAAATCTAGGTATTTACTCAGAACTGTCTGTGGGTGCCTATACCTGTGTGGTCGGGATGCTCTTTGGGTGACTCTGCGTTCCAGGCTTCAATGACCAGAGAAAAGGTTCCCTGAATATATAAAAACAGAAGAAACATTAGAGCAAAGATTCAATTATAGAGTCAACACAATTATATCCATGAGAATATGAAGTAACCTACACGGTAGAGAGAGCCCTATGATGGGTTTCTCTGCCACTACCAGAATAAAGCCAAATGCTATTATTACAAGTTTATTACAGCTTTACTACATGTTTGTTACAAGTTTACTACATGTTTGTTACATGATTATTACTTTGTTGTTCATTAAGTGTTCATCTATAAAGGTATAGAAGTATCCCTGGTCATAATCCACATTCATTTCATATCATAAGCCACATTTATATATACACATTTGTATGCATAAACAATGTTGATATAAAGTCAATTAAAGGTGAGTAAATGGCAAAAACAGTCACTTGGATATAATGCTAATTATTACATGTTTGCTACACGTTTATTGGCAATGGTAAAACACGTGAGCCAATTGTAAAGGTGTAATAATTATGTAATTACATATATATATTAAACCAATCTTATACATACGTAATAGTCATGTAATAAGATATGTATATATATATATATATATATTGCAAACTGCTGTAAGGAAACTTTACCGGCCACTTGAAGTGAAAGGGCACTCGGATGGCGCCGCTGTTGGCGATGGCGCTGTGTTCCGCCCTCATCACGCCCGTCTGCCCCGTCCCGTAGGTGCACGGAGGATCAGCAGAGATCACGTCCTCTGAGTGCTTCAGGCAGATGCGGAAGAAGATGTTGCAGTCGCGTGGCCGCCTGCAGAAGCGGCGCGAGGTGCTAAACGCATGAACCTTCAGCTCAAACATGCCGGAGGACGTCACCTAGAGGACACACACATCAGAATGAGCTCCCTAAATATGATGTAGAAAAACCAGTGTGAACAAACGATACTGACTGATAGCGGTCTTCGAGAGACACTGTGGAAGAACCACTTACGGTTCTTCCTGTCAACTTTAAGGGCTTAAATAACCTTCACATAATGTTAAGGTTAGTAAATGGGTTTACTTTAGATGGAGGTTCTTTAAACTTCACAAAGGTTCCACACACTCTCCATGGAGGGTTCTTCAGAGGTTTAATTTAGATGTGATGAGTGAGTACAAATAACCTTTTTAAAGGTAAAAGAACCTCCTCATAATGTACAGGTTCTTTATGGGTTTTTCTAGAACTCTACACAATAAATTGAGGTTCTTTCAACTTTAAATGGTTCTTTGCTTTTGCCCATCTCATTTGACAAAAAAAGGGGTCTCTGAGGAAGCCTTTGTTGAGTCTATAAACTAATAACAATCAATATTTACCAGGATTATAAGTAATTACACACTAATAACCCATTTATAATAGTGTAATAAGCATGGTATAACTTAGTAATCTTGTAATTGACATCTTATGATATTGATTGTGATGATGCAGCAGGCTTGATTTCTAGTGCTTCTCAATTGACCCTAGATAACTGGATTACGAGTTTAAGGAAAGTAGTTTCCTAAACTCAAGATTAGTTTATGCTGATTAAACTGATAAACTGACTACAGCAGCTTCATTTAAGCTCTATCCTAATACTAACACTCAGAACACCTAAGCCTAGAACCCCGGATGGACCCGAGCGTCTCTGTTGAACTGACCAGGTGCAGTAGGCATGGAAGCAGGAGGCAGCACAGAGCCACATTAGCCATATCTCCTCAGGTCCTGAGCCAAAACACCTCTCCAACTGTCTGCATCCGACGCGTAATCCCACAGATCCAGATAAAGTTCCTTTAAAACATCCGTGTAGCTCCAAATCCGAAGGTCAGTATCCTAACACGCAGTCCTTCGGGGCTCTTTTGTCCTCTTCACGCTGCTGTTGCTTCTTCTTCAGTCTTGAGCCAACTGAATGGAGCAGGTTTATATACCCCCAGTGCTCCACCCTGGGGGTGGGGGGGTGATGTCACAAATCAGGGTGCGGGGAGGGAGTGTGGGTGGGGAGGTTGGTGGGGGGGTAGCAAGAGGGCACATCCCAAACACTGGAGTAGAAGAGAAAGGGAATGTGTCCACATGCTAACTCAGCTAGCAAAACTGATCTATGTAATCCATACATGTAATCTATATAATCTATATGTATAGTCATATGTTTGTGCAAGTCTAAATGACTTTAGGACACATTTCTGCACAGTTGAATATCACCATAGTCCAATATAAAAACTTTTTATTTGATTGTTGATTTTCGCTTTCACACATCATTAGAACACAGCAGTGCTGAATGGATTCCTGGGGTTTTCTAGAACTCTACAATATGCGAAGGTTCTTTCAACCATGAAAAGGTTCTTCACATTTGCTCATCTCATTTGAAAAAAATGTCTCTCTAAAGAACCCTTTATTGAGGGATCATGCAAAGAACCTCCTGTATTGTCTATAAGCTAATAACAATGAATATTTACCAGTGTAATATGTAATTACACAATAATAACCTGTTTATAATAGTGTAATAAGCACTGTATAACAATAGTATAGTAATTGACACCACATTTTCTATTTTTCCATGACATCTTATGATAATATTGATTGTGATGAAGGTGATGAAAACATTTTCATACACCGTAAGATGATTGGACCAACAGAAATAGCACAAAACCGCTTATAAAGACGTCTGGTTCCATTGACTTACATTAAAATTAAATTAGGTTTTTGGCCTCTCCTGTAAAGTTGCCATTTTGGAGATACTTTCTTTGGACAGTGACGATACTCTATGGTTTAACATGCTGAGATAACAACCTTCCTTCTTTTGCCTCTGTAACATATCAGGAAACATAACAGGCAAATTTAGCCGATATGTTACACTCACAGGTGCCCAAGTCTTTGCATACCGTCGCTGTCCAAAGAAAAACAAGTATGTACAAAATGTCAACTTTACAAGAGAGGCCAAAAACCTAATTTAATCTTAATGTAAGTCAATGGAACCAGACGTCTTTATAAGCGGTTTTGGGCCATTTCTGTTGGTCCATTCATCATGAGATTCTCACTCAGTGTAAACAGCAGCTGATGTGTTCAAACGATGCATAATTAAGTAAAAATCGGAGATACATGTTTTTCATTGGACAGCGACGATACGATTGTATAAACCGAACTACATCCTCTCACTGTACTGAGGCGTATTTCTCTGATTTAGTCAAGTGCCATTAAGATGTTTGGAAACTGCCTTCTACATGACCAGTCAAAAGTTTAAACACGGCTCCTCATAGAAGGTTCTCCTTATGTTTATATTTATGTTTTTACACCACTAAATATATATTAGAGGTGGAGATATGGAGAAATATCATACTGTGGTACATCAAGAGTATATGTGGTATATCAGGGTATGTACTGGTTCAGACTCTCATCAGTTGGAGCTGTTAAGTGTGAGACTGTAGAGTCTTTAAGATCACCAACTACATCCATTTAGACGAGCATGTCCAAACAAGTAAACAAGAAGCAGGTGAGACAGAAAAACATATTTCCGTTGCTCCGCATTGTTTTTCCAATAAACACTCAAGTAGCCTGTATCAACATTATAAAAATTCAACTTCCAACTAATAGGTTAGTTAATGCTGATTAACACAATGCTCTCAAGAGACGTGAAAAGGGAAACTTTTGTTGTGTTGAACTTTTCAAACATGTAACGATAATCTGAATATTATCGTGTAGTAGTACAGATTTATATATCCAAGTGGACAGAAGTGGTCATTGTAATTAGCCTGGAAGGTAATACCACACCTCTGTTCTTTTAGTCTGTTTCAATTAGCATTGTTGCAAATTAGCATCAGTGCTAAATGCTAAGGCAAATGTACAATTGTCAATGCTACAGGTGAAACAAACAAACTAACAAACGTCATAAAGAAATAATAATAATAATAAAGAAAAGCCAATCGTGAGCCAGTTTGAAAGTTGACATGTTGATATAGTCTTTGTGAACGGTCTTTGTGCATCAGTAAACAAACAAACAAGAAGCGGGTGAGAAAGAAAACCACATTTTTTGTTGCTCTGTTTTCCCGATAAACACTAAAGTAGACTGTATCAACATTTTAAAAAGATTATAAACAAACAATTCAACTTCAAACTAACTGGTTAGTCAACTCTGATTAACACAGTACTCTCCAGAGACATGACTGAAATTCTTATCAAGTTAGGGATTTGTAATTTTGTTTTTAAAAAAAATTGTAAAAATGTTTTATTAGCATCAAATACGTAACATTAATCTGGATATTATCGTTTAATAGTGCAGTTTTGTATATTCAAGTGGACAAAAGTGGCCATTGTAATTAGTCTGGAACGTAATACCACACCTTTCTTCTTTTAGCCTGTTTTAATTAGCATTGTTGCAAATTAGCATCAGTGCTAAATGCTACAGGGGAAACAAACAAACTAGCAAACTAGTATCAGTAAACAAACAAACAAGAAGCAGGTGGGAAAGAAAACCACATTTTCTGTTGCTCTGTTTTTCTAATAAACACCAAAGTAGCTCATATGAAAAACAAACAATTCAACTTCAGACTAACTGGTTAGTCAACTCTGATTAACACAATCTGCTCCAGAGACGTGATTGAGGTTCTTATCAAGTTAGAGATCTGTAATTCTGTAAAAGATTTGTGTTTCCAAGTAGCATGAAATACATAACGCCAATCTGAATATTATCGTTTAGTAGTACAGCTTTGTATATTCAAGTGGACAAAAGTGGTCATTGTAATTAGACTAGGAAGTAACACAACACCTCTGTTTTAATTAGCATTATTGCAAATTAGCATCAGTGCTAAATGCTAAGGCAAATGCACAAATTGTAAATGCTACACGGGAAACAAACAAACTAGCAAACATAATAAAGAAATAAATAAGCCAACTATGAGCCTATTCGAATGTTGACATGTTAATAGTGTTTGCGAATCAGCAAACAAAGAAACAAGAAGCAGGTGAGAAAGAAAAACACAATTTTGCGGCTATGGTTTTCTAATAAACACCAAAGTAGCTTGCAACTAACAGGTTAGTCAACACAATAAGAAAAAGAGACGTGACTGAAATTCTTATTCGGTAATTTTGCTCACTTCTTAAGAGATTTAACAGAAGTTTGTGTTGAGCTTTTCAGTTGGTGGCAAATATGTAGCATTAACCTGGATATTAGCAGAAGTGGTGATTGTAATTAGCCTGGAATT
This sequence comes from Semaprochilodus insignis, assembly GCA_034552555.1. NCBI lineage: Eukaryota > Metazoa > Chordata > Actinopteri > Characiformes > Prochilodontidae > Semaprochilodus > Semaprochilodus insignis. The sequence goes on from CM067496.1 coordinate 24,920,535, forward strand.
AATATCACTACCTCTGTTCTCTTAGCCTGTTTTATTTAGCATTGTGGCTCATTAGCATCAGTGCTAAACGCTAATTCTGCCTGCCCTGAAGTTGAAGTCTAAAATCTCCCTCTGTTCTCTAACCGGAAGAAGAAATGATGAAAAGAAAAAGGAAGAAAGAAAGAAAGAAAGAAAGAGTGAGAGAGCAAGAGATGGGGGTAGGGTACCAAGGCCCGCCCACTTTCCATTCACTTCAGCTGCAGTAATTACCCCGGCGCGTGCGGGCAGGGCCTCAGCCTCATCTGTTCTTTGTGCTGCTTTTGTCGTGTGGCTTTGAGTTGGGTGGGTTTGAGGGGGTTGGGGTGGGGGGTTTCGAGGGGGGGGCTGCAGTGAAGCACAGACTGTACT
>CM067496.1:24920972-24934637 GCA_034552555.1 Semaprochilodus insignis
AGCACAGACTGTACTGGGGAAGGAGGGGGGTGGAGGTTGGTGGAAGGGTGGGCTGTGCGTGTGCTTTTGTCAGGGTCCACACGCACAGCTGTATGATAATAGGCGGCACATGGTCGGTTATTGTCCTCCTCCAGAGAGTCCGGCCCATGCAGCATCTGTTCCTGCGGCTGGACGCTTCTTAATTCAGCGCAAGTAACTGCTACGACTTACAGCTCTGATAGCTCCTCAAGGACGGCCATTAAATAACCCCGGATCGCTGGAACGCTAAACGGCAGGAGCGACTAAACTGAGCTGAACAAATGCCGGCAACTCAACTTCACATTCACGGCAAACCAGATCATTAGGATAGTCAGTACTGGAGGAACCTGCTCAGAGTGGCGGTGATAGGAACCAGACGTCCACCAATAATGAAATGCCATACACACACTTACATATACACACATATATCGATCGTCCTGGTCCAAACAAATACATATATCTCCATTTTTGTCAGTGGATGTTAAAAGGACCAACAGAATTGGCCCAAAATCACTTGCAAAAAAGTCAGGTTCCACCTACATTACAGAGAAAGAAGGTTTTTGAGAAGTTGCCACTTTGGAGATACTTGTTTGTCTTTGGACAGTGACACTATATACACTGTGTGTACAATTATTAGGCAAGTCTTATTTTTGAGAATTATTTTCATCAATCACCAACTACAGTGCTCTCGGTTAACCCAAAATGTTAATAAACCTCAAACATAAATGTTTAAGAAAGTAAAACTGAGGTTTTGGCTTTCTTAGGAGAATATCTATATGTGCACAATTATTGGGCAACTATTACTGTGCAGAATTATTACGCAGCTAAATGAAAAACACACATTTTCCCATCTCACCTTTTTTATTTTCATCTGTTCAAGTGAGAATTATAAACAAACAACTCAAAACTGTCCAATAAACATTTCTGACGTATAAAAAAAAAAATCAGTCACCGATATAGCCACCCTTCTTTTCAATAACAGCGATGAGCCTTCCATTCATGGAGTCTGTCAGTTTCTTGATCTGTTGACGATCGACTTTTTGTGCAGCAGCAACCACAAGACACTGTTCAGAGAGGTGTACTGTTTTCCTTCACTGTAAATCTCCTGTTTAAGAATTGCCCACAAGTTCTCAATTGGGTTCAGTTCAGGTGAGGAAGGGGGCCATGTCATAAGTTTTTCATCTTTGATGCCTTTATTGGCTAGCCATGCAGAGGAGTACTTGGATGCATGTGATGGAGCATTGTCCTGCATAAAAATCATTGTCTTTTGAAAGATGCAGACTTCTTCCTGTACCACTGCTTAAAGAAAGTGTCTTCTAAAAATTGGCAGTAGGCTTGGGAGTTGATTTTTTTTCTCCAACCCGAAAAGGTCCAACCAGCTCATCTTTAATAATGCCAGCCCATACCAGTACCCCACCACCACTTTGCTGGCATCTGACTCGAAGTGGAGCTCTGTGCCCGTTACTGATCCAGCCACGAGCCCATCCATCTGCTCCATCAAGGGTCACTCTCATTTCATCAGTCCATAAAACCTTTGAAAAATCTGTCTTCAAATATTTCCTGGACCCGTCTAGACGCTTCAGCTTATGTGTCTTGTTCAGTGGTGGTCGGGTTTCAGCCTTCCTTACCTTGGCCATGTCTCTGAGCACTGAACATCTTGTACTTCTTGGTACTCCAGGTAGGTCGCAGTTCTGGAATATGACAGAACTGGAAGATAATGGGTTCCTGGTAGCTTCACGCTTGATTCTTCTCAAATCCTTGGCAGTTAATTTGTGTCTTTCTTTCTCAACACGTTTCTTGCGACCCTGTTGACTATTTGCAACAAAACGTTTGATGGTTCTGTGATCACGCCCCAATATCTTAGCTATTTCAAGAGTGTTGCATCCCTCTGAGAGACTTTTGGTAATTTTTGACTTTTCAGAGTCAGTTAAATCTCTTTTTTGGCCCATTTTGCCTAAAGAAAAAAGCTGCCTAATAATTGTGCACACCTTGATATAGGGTGTTGACCTCCTTAGGCCACACCCTCCCTCATTACACAGACACACATCACCTGCTCTGCTTAAATCCATTAAGCATTCATGCTTATCCAGCTTGGAGTTAAGAAATATGCCTAAGAATTATAATATGGTCAAAATACTTACTTGCCTAATAATTGTGCACACAGTGTTATATATTTGTTTTTTGCCCTCTCCTGTAAAGTTACCATTTTGGAGATACTCAAACATATATATACAGATAGATAGATAGATAGATAGATAGATAGATGGATAGATAGATAGGTAGTTTGGGTAAGTCTCCAGAAAATGCATGGACGTCTAGGTAATGTCCCCACAATTCACATAAACAAATGTGTGTGTGTGTGTGTGTGTGTGTGTGTTATGTTTCTTATCCTGACTCGTCCTGCGTGTGTGTGTGTGTGTGTGTGTGTGTGTGTGTGTGTGTGTGTAGTTTTGGTGTATTGTTATTCTAATGAGTGAAGTGTGCCCTAAAAACATAAACACACACATAAACACCACACACACACACACAGGACGAGTCAGGATAAGAACCATAACACACACACACACACACACACACACACACACACATTTCATGTACACCGCTATTGTGAATACACACATATACTGATCTACCTCAGTGTATACACACATACAAACATCAACAGTCCAATCTCTAACATCTACCACACACTCCATCTACCTGCTCCTGGAACACCTGCAGGATCAGCTTCCTTCACACACACACACACACACACACACACACACACACACACTCACACACATACACCTACATACATACATTCACATACGCACACACACACACACACACACAAACACAAAAATTCACATACTCACACACACACAAACACACCTACATACATACATTCACATACACACACACACACACACACACACACACAGAAACAAACGGAAGTGTCTATACACATTTATTTATGTATGTGTGTGTGTGTGTTTGTGTATATGTGTGGGTGTGTACGTGTGTATGTGTTTATGTCTGAGTCTACTGAAACTTATACACACAGAGTTACTAACATTACTAACAGTGCTGTACTAATACCAACCAGTGGGCTCGGCCTCAGCCTCATTTGGACTTGGTGACTCAGGTGAAGCCCAGAGTCACATATTCGCTGCTTGAAATTGTGCTTTGAAAATATAAACATAACTAACTAACTGGTCAGGCCCTTAGTGTGTTTTAGGATATATATTAGTTAGTGTTATATTTCACAAAGCATGTTATATAAGATATTACTATGTACATATACTCATATAATTAATGGTTATCATCAAAAGAACAGCTGCACCCAGAAGGAGGTGTGGGATTGCAGTGGTGTTGGGAAAGAAGATAAAGGTTACCAGGATCAATAACTGATGATAAATTTGGACTGATATGATCAATATTTATTGAGCTACACATACAGAAGTCTGTCTCTCAGTATGGCGTCGGGCCGCCGTGTTTGCTAACCCAACGTGCCAGACGTCTCGGCATGGAGCTGTAGAGGTTCCTAATGGTGTCCTGTGATAATCCATCCCATGCAGCTTGAATATCCTCACACAGTTCCTGCAGATGGTGCGGTAGGGCTGGAGGTGGAGTGACACCAGGCCTTCTGGACAGGTGACAACAAAGCGTTCATCTTGGTTCATCCACACACGGATCTGTTGGTCGTCTCCACCAAGACAAAAGTGGGACTCGTCACTGAAGATGACCCGCTGCTGTTCTGAGTCACTCCATGACAGTCTGGCACGACACCATTACAGTCTTTGGTGACGCTGACGTGGTGTTAAGGACAGTCGTCGTAACGGTCTGTGTGCATGTAGTCCTGCGTGGTGCAGCCGTCTGCCAATGGTGCTGGCACTAACAGGATGACTCATGGAGGACATCACTGCTCACTGAATGTCTGTAATCGTGGCTGTTGGGTCAGTCAGGTACAGCGATAAGACCCGTCCTTGCTTACGTCACATGCACAGGCGAGCGTGAAACTTGAATAATTGCCATGTCTGACGATGTCAAACCTACCCACCAAGTTTCAGTCCAGTCGGTTGATTCCTTCTGGGTGCAGTTATATACGTACATACATATGTGTATGCACAACTGAAATAACACCAGTAGTTACACCAATAACAATAATGATAATTGTTGTACTACTGTTGTCATTGTTGTTGTTGATGTTACATGAATTTGGGGATATGAATGTGAGATGTTGCCCACCCCTGAAGGCTGGGTGTGTGGGGTCATTTCCTGGGTGTGTTTCCTCTCTTATTGAACTCTGAGTGTCCAGCGATTGGCCTGTGTGTGTGTGAGGGAGTGTGTGGGTGTGTGTACAGCAGATGGGTAGTGACTGTGATTTCTGGTCTATGTTGAGGGGGAGCGAGGGGTGTTGGAGGTCCCTTGGGGGGTGACACAAGCGTGGCAGGAGCATGGGAAAGATGGAGGAAACTACACCACACACACACACAGAGACACACACTCACACATATGGAGACTTGACATTTCCATACCCCCATTTGCATACCCGCACCTTCGGAATAAAGACCAGGGGAAATTACATCAGCGTGAAATCATCTTTCAATGAAAGAGCTGTTACGTCAATGAACCGGTGACTCAGTTAGAAGTGTGCCTGTTCACTTCCACATTCACTGCAAGGTCTTGCATCTGACGTGCAAAGCCCTGAATGGCCTCCTGCATACCTTACTGATCTATAGATGTGCTGTAGATGTCCGTCACACCTGATTTACCCAGCCAACCTGCAGACTCCTAGGATCTTGTATGGCTCAGATGATGCAGGTTTCCGAAAAGAATTCCAGCTTTTGATTCGTCTGACCATAGAACGGTTTTCCATTTTGTCTCAGTCCATTTTAAATGAGCTTTGGCCCAGAGAAGTCGGCGGTGTTTCTGGATCGTGTCGACATATGGCTTCTTCTTTGCATGCTTTAACTTGCATTTGTGGGTTGCACGGTGAATGGTGTTCCCAGAAAGTGCTTCTTGGAAGTCTGAGTGATTCAGGCCTGATTTTAATGCAGTGCTGCCTGAGGGCCTGAAGATCACAAGCATCCAATATTGACCATCAGCCTTGTTCCTTGCGCACAGGGACTTCTCCAGATTCTCTGAATCTGTGAAAGATATTATGTACTGTAGATGGTGGGTTCCTCAGATTAACTGAGATTTTGGTTATGAAGATTTTGAAGAAGTCCTTAATAGCATCAAATAGGGTTCTTCTCCGGATACGATGTCAAGCTTTTGGTGTTATACTTTCAAGAACGTTCTACAGTATATAGAACCATATACGACACTTTGTCCATCACATTGTGATTACCCATTCCACCATGCCAAGAATTATCTAAGCTTGCAATTACTTCTGTATAGAGTTCTTTAGCTTCACCCTTGAAGAACCACCTTTCTTTAGGAGTGTAGCATATAAACTGAAGTGAATTGGACTCCTTAAAATTAGACTCCTTGGTTTTAGCATGCTGCTTGGGTGATCTGGCCATATGTGGACAGTGTTAAGTACAGGTGTACTGAATGAGGAACGAGGTCCAGTACAGTTTTGTTGGCCATGTAAACAATAAAGGGTCCTACAGTGATGAAGTCATCAAAGCAGCTGCCTAGCTTCTCTCTTTTGTCCTCTCCCTCGTTTGTTTGCGTTAGCAGTCCAGGTGATGTCAAGGTTTGTAAAAGCCCAGACACGTACCTACATGTATGCGCACTCGTTGCACTTTCTTGTCTGGCAACAATGAAGACCCTCAAAATAGATGGTTCTTTAAGGGTTCCTTAGTGAAGGCATGACCCTAAGTCTACATAAGGACGGTAGGGAGAAGTCCCTACCAATATTTGAGTGAACTTTTTCACATTATCTTTGGTGTGAACTCAAATTAGATAATTCCGATATGCCTCCCGGAGGCTGCATCTTCAAGATGACCAGTTTGCTACGAGCATGCTAGTATTTGATTGGCTGAAAAGGAGGGGGCTGTCTGAAAGCTGAAGTGCCAACATGCAAATATCATACTTACCTTCAGGTATGGAGGCAACGAGATCGGGGTTGTCGTGTCCCCTACCAATACTGAGACCAAACCTACCACCTTCAACCCTTGAGCTCAAGTTCAGTTCCAGTACGACTGGCGTCCTCACAAAGCAGCTTTACAGAAATCTGGGTCAAACCTCCAAGTAAGCAAGCCCAGGCCTGACAGTGGCAAGAGAAGCTCCCTAAGAGGAAAAGGAAGAAACCTTGAGGAGATCCAAGACTCAGGATCCTCTGGTCAACACGGGATACCAAAACAAGGACATGGACATGAATGAAGAATAAAGTGACAATGAATGGTTGACCAATGAACCGATAAGAACCGAGCAATGCTAGAATCTCGTCAAGTGGGTGGCCAGACTTCCAGGCATCCTCAGGGATGGTGATTCAAGATGGGGCGTACCTGAAATGAGAAGGGCTGGAGGCCTAGACTTCGGGTATAGAGTTTAGACTTCTACTTTTAATACCTCAGTTGTACTTCAACGTGAATTCCTGGGAACGCAGGGGGAACTTGGCTAGGGCTTCCAGTTTTCTGAGGGTCTACTGAGAGCAATGGTGGCTGCATGTTCTATCTGCTCCATGATTGTAGCCCTCTTGCTCTTGGACTACCCATTGAGGGAACCTGTCCATTTTACTATCACGGCTTGTTGATTCATCCACGAGCTCTGTAGATCTTTGAAGACCTGCTAAAGCTATCCTCTGGATTGCTGGCTCCAGGACTGTATAGACTTGCAAATGATCTTCAAACTCAACGCACGTCTTGATCAACAAATAGCAGCAGCTGTAGGTGATGTTTTACCAAGAGAGCCATCAAAAAAACTGCCCATTTAAAAGCCATATTACTACAACCATGGAGTCAGTCACTGGAGCAAACAGCACATGGGCTTCAGGCTGGAACTATTAATGATTGAAAGGTCAAACTAGGAAACTGCATAGACGGCCTTCGGAAAGTGTGGCGACTATCTTAACACATATGTTTAATGCTTTAGGGGGGCTTAGTCAGGTATACCAGGAGCCACACAGACACAAAACCCCACCACATACACGTCTCCCCTGTCTTCAACAGATGTGATGCACAGCAGATGCACAATAGATTCTCTTTCTATGGATCTCCACCCTGAAGTCTCCCCAGATACACACCCCACACACACGTCATGGCATCTGCCTGGCCTGCAGATCAGCTCCCACAGGACACACGCACACACTCCATCTGCCTGCCCCCGGGGACGCATGCAAGACCAGCTCCCTCGGGGTGGATACGTCTAGAGGTCTGCAGGGGTATGAAACTGAAGCTCCAATCTGACCCAACCGGACCCGATTTGAAGACACTCGCATGCACTATTCCATGAGATGGATCATCAGCACCCGCTGCGCTAAACTTCCTCTCCACTGCTGCTCTGCTGCTGCTACTGGCAGACATGCTCTGACTGGACTGTGACCAAGACACTTCCACAAACCCAGCTCATCCCTCTCATCGTCGAGAGCACAAGAGCACATCATTCCTTAGAAAGCAACCCTGATGGCATATGTGGCCTCAACCTGAAACCTGATGTTTTGTCGGGTCCTGTTGGGCTGGAATCAGGTAGCAGACCTCTACCACACACACACACACACACACACACACACACACACACACACACACACACGTGTATCGTACACACTTCAACACACATACTTACATATACACACAAGCACACATACATACTCACATACAAACACACACACACATAACTACACACACACACACACACATAACTATATATACACACAGACAGACACACATACAAACAAACCCACATGTGTGTGTGTGTGTCTGTGTGTATATATAGTTGTGTGTGTGTGTGTGTGTGTGTATGTATCCACACACATTATATATATATGTGTGTGTGTGTACCTACATACTGTATACATGCACACATCTACATATGCACATACCTACATGTACACACACCAACATACCTACACGTACACCTACCATCTATACATACACAAATACTACCATACCTACATACACACACATATACACACACATACAGATATATTTACACACTTACACAAAAGCCACACACAAGCACATACATACACAGTAGTTCTCTGACATCACTGTATACATACAAAACACCACACACACACACACACACACACACACACACACACACACACACACACACACACGTCTCCACATCCTCAGCACACATGCCCCTGTATGACACTTTATCCTAAAATCTACATACATACACTCCCCCACAGTCCATCTGTCTGCCCTGGAGACCTGCAGGATCAGCTTCCTCAGGACTCCTCCACCCCCACACCCCCCGACCCAAACCTGCCCCTGGCTCACAGGAGGGCTGGGTCATTTATCACAGCTATGATTTACACATGTATGAAAAACAGCCCTCGACTCCTGTGACCAAAAAGTTAAACAGAGAGGAATCAGAACCAGCACTCCTAACCACCGTCCAAGACCTGGCAGAGCACCAAAACTACCACCATGTTCAGAGCTTCCATCTCTGAGACAGAGGAGAACAACAAGCTCCACTCCTGACTCAGCTCTGAGAACATCCACAGGTGTTTCTGTCCATCCTTCTTCCAGCCCCCTCATCGCTATGGAGGTCTGAAAGGAGGTGTAGCTGTTCAAGAAGCTCCTCACTGAGAAAAGGAGACACACACACACCCAACAAAGAAGCTGCTGGTGTTCACAGAACGATGGACTGACCACCCCAGAGTCCAGAACCTCAATGTGTTTGGGGTTATCTGGATGGTGAGAAGATGCAGAAAACCCGCTAAACCAGCTTCTAAGACTGAACTTTGGAGGTTGTGTCTCTTTGAGGAACTGAAAGTGAGTCTCCGGAAACAAATGGACGCTGCTATGAAGGTGAAGAGTGGACATAAGTGCCATCTTTCCCTGATGCGGTCAAAAGAATGGACTTAATGGTCATTTTGACCTCCATCTGCCTGCTCCAGGATCGATGGAGATCAGCTTCCTTTCAGCAGATACATATGTACACATGAACAGAGCATCTGCGCAGACTGCATCGCCCCTACAGAGGACTCCTAACAGGCAACAGGCTCAACCCCAACCCCCCCCCCACTCCCCGCCNCAGGGGAAGCGCTGACCCTCACCTCATAATCAAACCACTTAGAGACGAGGGCAGGGGCCAACCAGACCATGTGCTCACTCCGTGTGTGTTGTGATGAACAGCAGCTGTTTTGAGTCCCAGGTGTGTGTGTGTGTGTGTGTGTGTTATACAATATAACAGCAATATATATACACACTATTATACACAACGTCTATATGGTTGTTGTCTCCACATTCACCCCAGACGTGAACACTTTAGGCCCACTGTGTATGCGATGCGTGAGGGACTATGCGTCCAGTCCACACTCTCTGTGGCATAAACACCTCAGGTGGAAATATCAGCTCTAATTTCTCCCTTTCCTATTAACCAGTATGTTACAGTTATGATTGTTGTGTCGTTCAAGTCCGATCATAACAGCAACAGCCTCCACACACTGTCAGTTAGGGTTGTACTCATTACCACCCGAAGCGAGTCTGAGTCAAGAATTAAGACCCTGGACACCTGGGTTGTTGCAGTTTTGTGATTTATTTTACCTGGACACGTTGAGTCACTGACAAGGCCAAGACCTAGACACATTAAGTCTGAATCAAAACAAAGACCTGGACACATCGAGTCAGAGTTAAGACAAAGACCTGGACACATTAAGTCTGAATCAAAACAAAGACCTGGACACATCAAGTCAGAGTCAAGACAAAGACCTGAACACATCAAGTCAGAGTCAAGACAAAGACCTGAACACATCAAGTCAGAGTCAAGACAAAGACCTGGACACATCAAGTCTGAATCAAAACAAAGACCTGGACACATCAAGTCAGAGTCAAGACAAAGACTTGAACACATCAAGTCAGAGTCAAGACAAAGACCTGGACACATCAAGTCAGAGTTAAGACAAAGACCTGGACACATCATGTCTGAATCAAGACAAAGACCTGGACACATCAAGTTAGAGTCAAGACAAAGACCTGGACACATCAAGTCAGAGTCAATGCCAAGAGCTGGACATATCAGGTCAGAGTCAAGACCAGGACTTGGACTCATTAAATCCAAGCCAAGAGACCTGGAAATATTGAATCTGAGTCAAAACCAAGACCTAGACACAGCAAGTCAGGGTCAATACAGATATGAACAAAGTTAGAGCCAAGGCCAACACCTGTACACATAGTGTCAGGCTTACGGCCAAGACATGGACCCATCAAGTCAGAGTTAAGAGCGAAAGCTGAACATGTCAAGTCAGTTCTGCTACGTGTGTATGTGTGTGGGTGTGTTAACTGTGTGTAGTGTTGGGACAAAATGAGACGGAATGATTATGTTCAACTAATAAAGTAGAAAGTAGAGAACCGGACAGGTTTCAGTTGGATCACCGTATCGTCGCTGTCCAAAGAAAAACATGTATCTCCAAAATGACAACTTTACAGGAGAGGGCAAAAACCTAATTTCATTCTAATGGAAGTCAATGGAACCAGACTTTTTTCCAAGTGATTTTGGGCCATTTCTGTTGGGCCATTCATCATGAAATTTTTACACAATGTAAATGTCAGCCCATGTGATCAAATGATGCATAAAAGTAAAAATCAACAAAAAAGGAGATACATGTTTTTCTTTGGACAGCGACAATATTCTAGTTATCACTGCCAGGAGCCAATGAGAACCAAGGTTACACTGACCAAACTAACGCTCATCCAGTAAATCAATCTGACTCACTAAATTTCACTGAACTAACACAACTGGTAAGCTCACCGCACAAAAAATGAGTCACCTTGTGTGTTTAACATGGTAGGTACTTCAGACTCCTCTAAAAGGAGTGACTGTATTTGGGCGTGCCAAAGGCCATAGTGTGAAGGAAGTAGCTGAATCTGCAGGTGTATGGAAGCGTACGGTCATACGGGTCTACCAGCAGTGGCTAGAATCCCAGTCTACAGGGAATTCTCCTCTGAATTGTGCCAGGGAAGGCATCCACCAAATCTGGACCAACTGACCAATTCTTTGACGGAAGGGTGTCTGAATATTGATGTGGCCTACAACCAGAAACGTGTCCAGTCCACGGTATGTCCAGTCATGTTCCAGCCACAGGGGACTAGTTTCTTGTCCGGTGAGCTTATATTGAGTGTGTCTGAAGGCTTGGTTTTGTCTTACGTGGGCTCCAGAACACTTCAAGCCTGGAATACTCCAAGTGTAGATTGGGTGTAGGTCCGAAACCACATAAACAAGACAATCAGAGATGGCTGAACAACAGGGTTTGAGGAAATGTGTGATGGTGTAGACAGGCACTGAGCACCATGCTAACTGGTTGGCTATAAGCTTCCATAACTTGTTAGCTACTTTAGCCTCGTAGCTGTAATCCAAAACTAAACCTCGGACACTAAACACGTCCCAGCTGATAGGGGCTAAGGAGGGGGCCGAGGGCGGTGATTGTGTAAACGTGATATTTTTAAGCATTAGAGAAGAAGAACACGTGGAGGGGCCTCACAGCCGAGGGGCCGCACTCCTCCAGAGCGACAGATGTGAGATGAAAGAGAGAAGGAGGGAGTCTGCGGGGGGGAGGAGGAAGAGAAAAAGAAGAGGTCAGGAGGTCAGCCGCGCCAACAGAGCGGAGGGAGGAAAACGATCGATAGAGCCGTTCCCTTTCTCCTCTCCTCTACCACTAATCCCTCGCTCTTTTGTTACCGTGGCAGGTGACGGCTGGCAGGTTCCAGCACACAGACCGGCACGGCACAAACACACGTGTGCAGCCACACATGGACACAAACTCTCAGACAAAGGAATAAACCGGGACGGAAACTTCACCAAATTAAACAGCCGGGTTTCCTTCACGTCGCTGTTTACAGTCGCAGGAAACACGCGAGGGAACCTGTAGATCCCCTACGGCAGCATCACCTCCACCAAACACTTCCCGTAGCTCCTAATAGGATCTGCACATCAGACCATTTTGGACCATTCCTCCGAGTCTCAGTTCCCTAGTATGTCGGAGACGCCTTGCTTGCACAGCATCTCCATAGGGTTCAGGTCAGGGCTCTAAATGGGCCATTCCAAAAACCCAGGTCTTCTTTTTGTCAACCGCTCGTGTGTTTTGAGTCATCGCCTTATTGCATCACCTGGCATCTCTTTGGCTTGGACTGTTGTCCTGACGTTGTTCTGTAAAACGTTTTGGAACACCGTTGAACTCAAGGCGTCAAAGCTCTGAGGCGGCAAAGCAACCCCAAACCATGATGCTCCCTCCACCATGCTTCACAGTTGAGAAGAGGATTTTGGTGCCAAAAAGTTCCAAACAGTGTCTCATCTGTCAAGAGAACGTTTTCCCAGAGGCACCGTGGAACATCCAGGTGGTCTTGGGCAAACTTGAGATGGGCTGCAGGGTATATTTTGAACAGCAGCCTGGTGGGGTCCTTCTATGAACACCATTCCCGTTCAGCATGTTCATATAGTGGACACATGAACCAAGGTTTCTGCACTGTGTGGAGTCTCTGAAGGTCTTTAACTGTTCAGTTGTCCTTGGTGCTCTTGGAGTGATCGTAACCGGACATTCCCACTCCTGGGAAGAGCAGTAACAGTCCTGAATGTCCTCCATTTGTAGACAGTCTGTCTAAGTATGGATTGAACACGCAAGTCTTTATGTTGTAATCAGCTTGATGTGTCTTCTGAAAGTCGTTCATGGTCCACACTACCCTTTGTGAGTCAGAACAGGTTTGTGAGTCAGCAGGCTTTGTGTGCTGCCTTTACTGAATGGGTAAAGCACCTGTGGAACCCAGGACCTTTAAAACATTGCTGGCCCTTTAAATACAAACACAGCAGAGTAATCTGAACTGGAGGCCGTGTGTGGAATGTAGGATGATAAATTATATTACACACGCAGTGAACAGATCGAGACACAATGCAGGAGGCCTCTAACCAAACCAGACATGACCAGCAGCTGCCAGCACTCACCCCCCCAGACACGTCCCTACATCAGGATATACACACACACACACACACACATAACCAGACACGTCCCTACATCAGGATATACACACACACACACACACACACACACAACCAGACACGTCCCTACATCAGGATATACACACACACTCACCCAGTCACCCCCCAGACATGTCCCTGCATCAGAATACACACACACGTACACACACACACACTCACCCAGTCACCCCCCAGACATGTCCCTGCATCAGAATACACACACACGTACACACACACACACACTCACCCAGTCACCCCCAGACACGTCCCTGCATCAGAATACACACACACACACACACTCACCCCCAAACATGTCCCTGCATCAGGATACACACACGCACACACACACACCCAGACACATCCCTACATCAGAATACACACACACACACACACACACACACACACACACACACACTCTTTCAGTCACCCTCCAGACACGTCCATACATCAGGATACACACACACACACACACCCAGTCACCCCCAAGACACGTCCCAGCATCAGGATACACACACTCACCCAGTCACCCCCCCAACACGTCCCTGCATCAGGATACACACACTCACCCAGTCACCCCCC